>RJWH01001609.1:0-318273 GCA_004363575.1 Solenodon paradoxus | reverse complement strand
GAACAAATAACTACTCCACCAGGGCGTGCTATCTTTAAGTCATCTTTTAAGGTCCCCCAAACAATATTAAGCCTAGAAAGAACTTTGAGTTCTGATTCCTTTGCTGTATGCTTTACGCTCCCCTATGAACCTTGATCCATCTCTGAGCTTTCAAAGTACCTAGAAGAAAGCATTAAAATGAAAGTTTTTTTTTTTTTTTAAATCAATGTTCATCAATTTCTCCTGTATCAGAGATTTGAGTCATTCTGCTTCCTTCAATTTGGGATTAAAAAAGATTTTATACTACCTTAGAGCTTCAACAACTATACTAATATATTTACTTTTTTTTTTTTTAACTAAAAAGATAGAATAGTGGGAATGAACAGTTAAACTCTGCAAGAGCTTTAAATAGAGGCCAGGGCAGGTTGTTCTAGGGGCAGGTAATGCACAGAAGCTAACAGTTGTCATGAGTTGCTACAGGAGAAGGGCAAATGGAATGGGTATGACGAGTATATGATTTTTTGAAGACAAGAGAAACAGAGGTTTCAGATTTAAGCCATAATCTCTGCTGTACTGAATATTTCAAACTGGATTATATTCACAAACCTGACTACCTGATTGAAGGAAGAGTAGGTAACTCCACCCCAAAAAGCAGGGATCTCTGGGCTGAAGTGGTTTTGCAATTTACCTTAGGGAGGGGGATGATTTTCCCATATAGACATGTGGGATTCCTTTCTGAGTTGTGAGTGAGAGATCACTGCCCTCCTCCCCCACAGTTCCTGAAAGTAACTGACCAAAACAACCATCTGCTAATGAGGGGAAAACTCATGTTCTTAGCAGGCCCCTTGAGTGTGTTGCTTGATTTTCCAAGTTCCCCACCACTGGGGCCTGGCTTTGATGTTTAACAGGCATTTATATAGGAGTCCTTGAAAATGTACACAGAAATCCCAAAGAGAATTCCATTTATTACTTTTTTCGAATACAGAGCTTTTAAGTTGAGCAAAAAGACGTGTCTCCATATAATTGTGAAAAAAGGCCCAGATAAATGTGTAACTACAAATAATAACTACCAGGAAACTCACAGTAGGAAACAGCATGGACAAACGTTCACTCCAAATGACTTAAGATACATGAATTTGGACAGATTGAACAACCCGCTGATTTTGACCTAAATAAATCACCCAAGACATGGTTAAAAAAAAAATTCTTTCCAAGAAATTGGGCCATAGCCATCAATTACTTCCCCTCAAATCTATAAACTTATAACATTAGAAATTTTCATAGTGAAGTGTGAGATGTGAAGAAAGAAACAGTGGCATTTTCACCCAAGTAGAGCATAGCATGTGCTACCTGATGAAATGCTGATGGTTCTGGTCCACTGTCGTACATTACTGGTTGACCAGGTTCTCCCCAATGCGAAGAAATATCTCTGAGGAGCGAGAATATTCAAGAATCCTAGAAAATTTTAAGCTAACCCCGTTATTCAGGGGTTGAAGCTCACTTTTGGAAAATATCCAGGAGCATGACTTTTCTTCATTCCAACACTAATCCACTTTCTTCCTATCCTCCACTTCTCATCTCTCATCCTTTTTAAAAAATCTTTACATAACATCTTAGGCAATTCAAATAAAAGGTAAGCAAAGATTATGATATAAAAATAGATAACACTAAAATTTAGGAAACTGACTCAATAACCCTGAGTCTGGCATTAGTATGGGTAGAAGTCAAAACTCTTAACCAAATACATTATATTGGTTATTGATAGTCATCAATCAATCAATGAATCATTATTTGCTCCCCCACACCTTGAATAATGTAATGATTTAGTTTATTATAAATATAAATATTTTTGAGAAATGAGAATATTATTTTGGTTGTCACTTAGGTTGATCTTAAATTTGCTCCTGATGATCAGAAGAGGTAATAGGTGCATGATGTGCCCCTATATATGCCCAGTCAAATAGAGTATTCTCCCCCCTCTCAAACCCTTAATGAATTAAGAAATCAAAAGGTACCTGTCCTGCAGTGTCATACAGTCCAAGCAAGTGTTGCTTGCCTCCCACTGTCACCGTAACTAGGGGAGAAGAGAAGAGTAGAGTGGATTAGTGCAAACCTCAATCAGAAGGCCTCACCTTTCCTCATGCCAGCATCTCCCTGGGCAGCAAGAATACGCATATGCTTCCCCCATGTAAATTTTAAACCAAGTTGACAGTGTGATTTCCAAATGAAAGGCAACCTTGGGCTGTAGGGCGAGCAGATGGTCTGAGCCAAGTCCAAATTTCTCAGCCGGATGAGGACCATTGGTGCCAGTAAGGCACCCTGTAGGTTACTCATTGATCTTACAAGGCCATGGAATATCAAGTTCCTGAAGGAAAAGGGTATAGGCTCCTTTCTTGATTGGATTATGTTCTTCCTTTGCTCTGAGTCACCTTTCAGGACACAGAGTTGTGTAAGTTACTTCTATGTTAGAAATCTGTTTTCGAAATGTTAATAAAACCCTGAAAACAAAGAATATGAACCCACCTGCGTGTGTGTTTGTGTGTATGTGTATGTAGGCAGGCAGAGAGGGGAAAAAAGCATTTTATTTAGTTATTCATATTGATTATTTCTCCCTGGGACCTGGGAACTGAACCCAAGTCTTTGGGATGTATGTGGACTGTGCTCCTTCAGAGGAGGCAGACCTAACTGCTACCCCACCAGGAAACACCCCATCTGCATATTTTATAGTATATAAGGCAAAGTTAATATTGAAACAAGAAGGGCTTAATATTTATTTTGGAAGACTTAAAATATTCTTGTACTATTGTTTAATTAATTGAAAAAAAATTTTGTTTTTGTTTTTCACCCTACCCACAATTTTGAACCTTAGCTGCAGAAGATGTGTCAGTTTGATTTCCCATAACCTACAGCATATACAGCGAGTGAAAAGTTAAGAGTCTGGTTTAACCAACAGGCTTACTGCTTTGCCAAGTGACTGTGGCTGAAAGTGAGATGGTAACAGAAGGATAGCAAGCAGTCTGTATATGTCTGGAAAGGAAATAAGTCTCAACTTGAAACCGAACTGAGTTTGAACAGATTGAATGCAAGAGTAATACAATTCTTTTAGAGAATGCAAAGAACACATTTAAATTTCCAAGAAAATGTGATCTCTTTTTGGAAAAAAAAAAAAAGTAAAAATATGAAGGTGATTTTTTTCCTAGTTGACTCAAGAAATGTGCTAAGGCAATGTGAAGAGGAATTTTGGTTCCTCTGACTATTAACTGTACAGCAAATGGAAGATAAATTGAATAATAACCTTTTATCATGGTATTGCTAACACGTCAACTAAATCCTCTAGTCTGCTGCTCAGAGTTGCTGATTCTGTACTGATTTTATTTGACTTGTTTTCAGGTTCATGGGCTAGATGTAAAATACTTCTTAATGGCTCAGTCTTTGAAAAGCACTTGTTTAAGCAGTGCTTCCCCAGATACTGGGACCAATTTTTCTAATCTACTCACGTCAACATGTGTTCAGCTTGATAACACAGAGGCAGTCACTCAAGACAAGCTTTTAAATGTATATTTCTAGGTGGTGAACTCGGCTCCATCTAACTCTGGTGATGACACTGACAAAAGAGGGGTACTTAAAACATTTTAATTTTCTTTCCCAAGTCAGGCTAGCAATGGAAATGAAGGTGAGACCGTGTGCCCCAGAGCTCTTTGTCTGTTATATTTTCCTCTTCCTGGCCTCCAGTTCAGTTAGCTGTTCTTGAAATCTGCCTACACGGTTTCTTTAATGACCAATTCACTACCCAGTCATAGATCAGGAATGAAGGGAAGACATCCAGTCATTACAGCATGGAATTTCCTGTCTCTAGTCAGCCCAGTACATTCAGATCAGGGCCCCCTGTTCCTGAGACCGTTTGGCTGGTGCCACCACCTACAGGCCCGGGGCCATCCTGGGTGGGGGCAATTGAGGCCCCACTGGACACTGCAAAGATTTCTGAGCAATGGCTCTGATCTTTGTCACGAGACCCCTGAAGCTCAACTCGGGCTTTCTCAGAACAATCATTCCCTCCAGCCTGCTTTACCTCAGGCTCGCCTTTTTGTCTCTGGGCAGCTTTGTGCAGAGAATTTCAGTAGGCTGGGGGCGTGGGGGGTGCGGCCGTGTGAGGGGGTGGGAAGCACCAGCTCAGGAAGGTTGCCGGCTCCTTCCCTTCCTGACGGTTTATGGACTTCCTGGGCTGTGCTCAGAGTTGGAAGCGGAAAGACCAGGTCCATTTCCTCGGGTCACGGAGTGTGGAAGCCACGGGTTTCCTGGAAAGACCTGGGCATCACGCAAGGCAGCAAAAGCAGTGCTGGGGCAACAAAGAGAGGCGTGGGCGTACGCAGCAGGGGCGTGTCTGTGCGCGCGGCCTGCCGTACGTACGTGCACGTGTGCGGGCTGCGCGGCTGGGGCCTGGGGCGCGCACACACGTGCCGCGGGGCGCGAACCGGCAAGGCTGTCTGTCGCAGCCGCCTCCCGAGGCTGGTGCGGAGAACACGGGTGAGCTCGGGTAGGGACCCCAAGGTACACGAGGATCGGAGGGAGTGGTGGAGAGACAAGAGGGTTCCCAAGGCGCGCAGGCAGGGTGGTGGAGGGACAGAGGGGTGGTTTACAGGTTTTGCAGGTGTAGGCGAAGGGAAGGTGGTTCACGAGCCCGCCCGGGGCGCGTAAGGCGGGGATGGCGAGTGGGGGAAATGGTGTGGACGACGTGGGCATGTAGGGTCCAGCTGCTGTGTAGTTCACTAATTTAGATGTTAGCGATGAAAACGCCTGTATTCTTTATTTTCCCAAAGAAAGTAAAAGAAGAAATTAAACTAATTTCCTTTGGTGAAGGTAAAATGTCGGGGGAGGGAGGATGATTGTTTTTTTTTTGTGGGGAAGCCATGTTGGCTTTCTGCCTTGCTGTTTGCTGTGTGGAGATGTGTGTGTGTGTGTGTGTGTGTGTGTGTGTGTGTGTCTGTCTGTGTGTCAGTCTGTCTGTGTGTCTATCTGTTGGGGGAAGCCCAGCAGAGGATCCTAAAGGAAGGGGCCAGAATTGTTTTGTTCTCCCTGGACATCGCTTTTATTCCCTCTTCTCTGTCCTTTTATTCTCCCATTTTATCAGGAGGAAGATAAGTGGATTGCACACCTAATGCCAGAGACCTCAAGGGATAGCCAGAGGCAGCTCCAATAGTTACATTGCGGAGTGTACAAATGGCATTGTGAGTCCTTATCTTGGACTAGCATGGATGCCTTGTCGCCTGCCACCTGTGTCCTGTGAGGATCCTGGATTCTGAAAGGGCTCAGTCTCACCAGTGTGGAAGAAAGGTGTGCCCTAAAATGCTGATGGTACGTGTAGTGAGTTTGAAAGAGCAGGCTCCTTTAAGTCAGATGGTTCTGTATTCAGATCCTTTCTTTGCTCTTCTCTGAGTGAGCTTGGGAGAGTCAGGTATCATCTCTGAGCTACTCTCCTTATTTGTTAAACATGGCGTAACATCACCTGTGAAAGAGTACTTGTGAGGAGGAAATTAAATGGGGAAATACCTGGCACACAGCCTGACCTTCAGTAGAGACTGAAGAATAGTTACTTCTTCTCAATAAATGCCTGTTGAGCCTCTTCTAAGGACTCCACTCTATACCTGATGTACGTGAAATGGCATATAGTGGGATCTTATGTTGTGAATTATTAGTCATTTTCTACCCTAAGTGATATTTAGATCTCTGTCTTATATCTCCACTGGACAAGAAGACCCCTGAAGATGGACTTTCTGCCTCCGATTTCCTCCACAGTGGGAGCACAGCTCCTGGCATCCGTCGTAAAATGCTGAATACACCGTTCAGAAAAGGTGTTCCAGGGGCAACTCAGGCAGAAGCAGCCCTTCGGAATGTGCAGAGCTTCAGCTTAAAGGTCCCTGGCAAGACACTAACTGCTTGGAAGTGTTTGCAGTCAAAATCTGCCTGGCAGACAGTGGTCAAGCTAAAATCCCAGATCATCTTCTATGCTCAGAGCTTTTAGAGTTGTTTTCTGAATCTAAGAGAAATTTTTAAAGAGTGGGTCAAGTGACCTGCTAATGGCTTGGACCAGTCTCTCTATGAAGTGTCAAAAGTTGTCAGAGACCCGTTAGTATGTACAAGGAAGGCCTTCTTCATACTCAAAAGCTCCTTGGCTTCCTTGTTTCTTCTTTGCATGATTTCACTGGTTCATTTTGTGAGTTGGGGTGAGGGGCTAATGAAGTCGAAGTCCTGGATTTGCCTCTTTGAGGGTCAGTTAGTTTCACCCAGAGAGAAAATGTCCCAGGCAGGACCTGAGCCTGCTGTCTCCAGCATTTCAGTCACATCATAAAACTACGTTATTTGCAAACCCAGATGAGGAAGTGTTGGCCATTCCCCGTCAGCTCGGGTCATCAGTTTAGTCCATCAGCTGTGCTAGGAACCTGGATGCAAACCCCTTCCTCCCTGGATGTTGGGCTGGCTGTTTCAGCTGCCAAGAGAGGCCTTTTGATATCAGTGTGATGACTATATATAGAGAATCCCAAGAACTCCCATGGTGGAAATGCCAGGTAAGTTAGGAGAAAGCTTTCACGTGCCCTTCCATTTCTAACACATAGTCCGCTGTCTATCACCCGTGTGGAGTGGACTCTATTTGGCAGGTAGCATAAGGCAGACCTGAGTAGGTGTGTGGATGTCTCATCATCAAGGTGCTGTTTTGGAGGAAGAAGTACTGGATTATCGATATAGCAAGACAATTTAAAGAAAGTTAAAAAAATATGACTCCCATGTAAATATAGGATAAGGACGTGTCAAAGATGTATTAATTCATTAATGAGAAAACCAGTTAGATGATAAATTTTGTTCAAAGAGCATTTTGAAGAACTGGGTATTTAGAAGTACTTAAAAGAATAGGATTACTAGATTCAATAGAAAACTGGTCATTGTCTTAGGGGATAGCCTTTGGTTTCACTTTCACTAGAAAGGAATTATTTGCATCTTTAACAAGATTTGCAGCTCAACATGCATCTTTAGAAAGTCTAAGCTTTTGGTTAATAGCAGAATCAAACAAAGGTATATTCTCCTAGATGATTAATCTTTGGGGTGGGGTGAGGGCAGGGTGTTAAAATCTGCCTTAGCATAACAATGAAACAACTTGTTTGCTGTTCAAGTTTTAGATAATTTTTCTTCATATCTCAATGTCTTAATATCTGTTTTTGCTCTTCATTTGGTGAGCTGTTGAGTAAGTCACTGGGCCTCTCACCAGAAAAATGAACACTCATGTTTACCCTAAAGGGGTTCTCTTAGAAGTTGTTCCAAAGCCAGGGCTAATCATCACGACTTTTTTTGTGTCTTGGGAGTTACAGGGACTGGAGAGCTTCAGTGAAAAGTCACAGTTCTGACTCTCATCATACTTGCTGACTGGCATCGTCAGCAGCACCCACTGACCCTCTTGGAACTGCTCTTCCTTTCTAGAAGGTCCTGGCTGGAACAGTGATTCACCTACCTCCGTGTCTGCTTTTCAGAGGCTGTTTATGTGTGCTTGTGACCTAGTTTAAGACTTAACCTTTCTACGTCTGTGTGTGCATTTTACAAGGGACCAACTTGGAAGCAATAGGGATGAGATTTCCCTCAAAATAGGTTTAGAAAACAGGATGAAACTAAAAATAATAAATTTTGGTAAATACAATTGTTGGTAAATTCCTTCCTGCATGGGTTTCATCCTTTCAACATACAAGTTCTCACTGTGACTTGAAAACTTTTTCACCCATCTCCTCCTGCTCACCCAGCCAGCTCATTTCCCGTTTTTTTTTTTTTTTTTTTCCTTTTTTTTTTTTTTTGCTAAGAATACATGCCTCTTGTTTCCTGAGCAGCAGCAGAGAGAGAGAGAGAGAGAGAGAGAGAGAGAGAGAGAGAGAGAGAGAGAGAGAGAGAGTGTGTGTGTGTGTGTGTGTATGTACACACGTACATACTGAAAGTTGCCTGGAGAAGCCTCTTGATGTGCCGGCCCAGGATCCTGTTTCCCTTGAACAAAGGCGAAGGAGAAGACTAAACAGGGTTCTTGGGAAACCATCGGGTTCCTGAGCTGAGGGCCCTCTTTTGTTAGGTCTGCATATTTGTCCTGTAGTCATGAGAGTCTGATTTGAACAGGTGACACATGCCTGTGTGGTGTATCCCTGGTCACGTTTCTTTCCTGCTCTAGGTATGCCTGTCAACATGGGATGTAATCTCCCTGGGTTTTGAAGGCAGAACAATTCACCGTAAATGAACCCTGGGACCCAAAGCAAGCCATGCCCTCTCAGTATCCATTTTCTGATTGGCAAAATGAAATTTGAGGAGCAAAGGAGATAGTGAATAAAAAATGTGAACTTCAGAGCTTACACAAATGTCAGGTGGTGTCACTGAGCCAGTGTTTCTGAAATAACAGTATCTTTGGGGAGCAGAGTCTTTGTCAACACTTATTTAAAGGGGACAGTGATATTGGTGGGGAGGGGTTAGGCAGAGGAGAGAAGCTGGTGCTTTCTTAGAACCCACTGGGGAGGAGGCTCAACCAGGCACAGCCATGAGCCCAAGGCATCCACATCCTGGAATTTCAGTCTTGCTTGGCCTTGCCCTTTCTTCCTCAGCAGTAGCTGGTCTCCACATCCTTCCAGTTCTACCTGCTGAGCGTCTCTAGATCTGACGCCTCTTCCCATCCTTGCAGCTCTTCTCATGCAGCCCCTCTCCCCTGACTTGGTCAGTTGCAAAAGGCAGCTAACCCACCTCCCTTTCTCCAGGCACCATCTTCTGTGCTGCTTTTTTTTCTCCCACCACACAGCTGTTGCTCCCAGCCATTTCCAAGATAAAATTAAAAAGTCTTCCAGGGGCATACAAAGTGCTGGTAATCTGGTTTCTGGCTACCTTTCTAGATCTTTTATTTTTTACATTCCTACGATTCAGACTTCTGGCAATCTGTTATATTCATGATGCCTTTGCTTAAGCTGTTCTCTCTGAAGTTCTAGAAAAGCTGCCATTGAGCTAGGGTGCAATAAATACCTAGTTTAGAGGCAAACACTTTCAGTTTTAGCCTTGACTGACTCATTGGTCTAAATCAGCTAGCTAAAAACACAGATTCCTTGGTTTTACACTCCACCCTAGGAGTCTGAGGAAATAGGTTCTGGAATGGGTTCAGACATCTGCATTTTTATCAAGCTCTCTAGGAGAATCATTCAGGTCTGAGCCTCAGCTTCCTCATCTTTAGAATAATAACTTGCTTACTCTAGAGTATCCTCCACTTTAGGTTGGTTTTATGCATGTTGGAAGAGGTAATATGTGGAAAAAATGTTAAAATGTATCAAGTGCTGCATGGATATTACCTTTTTATCGATACCTGATATAGGTATAGGAACAAGGCAGGCTCTGTATAACAGCATGTTCCCCCCTCGTCTGGAAATAGTCACTAAGGCAATTCAAATACCTAGATGATGATAAAAGCGGTATAGTGTGTTCCTGTCAAGTTTTCAGAGAATTATTAGGCTCATAAAAATTCTATCAGGTACCAGCTACAACTAGTTCAAAAATATGATGGCAAATATCCTTCTCACAAAACAAAAACGGTAAAGTGTCCAGTAATGTGCAAGACCTTTATGAAAAAAAGCACTGAAAGAGCACTTTGCTGAGATGCACGGAGGGAGACAAGTGGGGGAACAGCTTGTAGTCTCGGGTGGGAAGTTCTCTGTTGTAAAGTTTCAAGCAACTTAATTTCAGCAGCTTGATGAGTTTAAAGCAACTCCAGTGGGATTTTTGAGTTGGAAACACGACAGCGGTTATAGCAGTTGTATAAAAAATTAAATGAGTGAGAAAAAAAGACAGGATAGCTATGTTGATGCAGTAACATGTAGCATAAAATTTTACTAATTAAAACAATGTAGCATGATCAGGGGAATCAATGACACTGAAAAGGAATCTCAGCTAGAGTGCCCGTGCTATATGTATAAGAATTTGGCATATGATTACGTAGCGATGGGAAAAGATGACATATTCAACATTCTGTTTAGACAATTACACTCTGGGAATAGAAAAGGACTTTGAAAATATAAAAGCAAATTAAGAAAGCCATACAGAAAATGACATTTGAATGGAAAAAAGACAATACATACTGGGAAAAATGACAACAGATGAGGGTCAGAGAAGGTTGTCTTTGATACATAAGGATGCTTTTTAATCACTAAGTATAATACTTAAAGGAAAAGAATATAGATAATTTATAAAGGACCAATAAATATTGGAGTAAAAAAATTCCAAGTTAAACGGTGCAATCTTTGACCTACGTATAGACAAAGATGAGGAGAACGATACCTAGATTTGGTTAAAAGTATCTGGCCACTTATATTGCTGGAGGAAATGGAAATTAGGTCAAATATTTTGGCAAGCCATTTGGCAGATTAGATTAAAAACCTAAACATGGGTCTGCTTCTGACTCAGAAATCCTATTTCTACATTGTAGCCTAAGGCGTACTTGTGTTAGCACACAGCAATATATACTTAGAAGCCTGTTCATCACCATATGTTTATAATGGTTAACAGAAAACTGGGTGTTTGGTAATGCAGGATTGGTCCTCCTCGGTGATGGACCAGGTTTTCAGTGTAAGCTTTTAAAGAATATTAAGGAATGTGGTAAAATACCAAACATGTAATATCTAGAGTGTGGGAGATAAAATTCTACACTGCATGTATTAAAATATTTATGGAAAACACTTATTTTTTCCCATACTTTTTTTCCCCATGAATATGTAGGTCAAGGCAAAGAGATATTTGAGCCTTCAACAATGATAATGTGATGTCATAAGTTATAGACAGACTGGATTAAATGTCATCAGAGTTGCCTCCCCTCACTTAAATTCTTCCATTCTAGGTTCACTCTGATTTGTTGTAGCCTATTCAAGGTTTGTTTGAGGCTGTAGGAACAAACTTACATTTTCACAAGTAGGAGCAGGTAATGAACAGGTCTCCTGCAGTGGAGATTTATAAGTTGTGCACTGTACAACAGTTCATCTTTTCCTGAGAATTATGATGAACCACTAATGCTCTATCTATACTTGCATTTCTAAGTTACAAAGGAAATACTGTGTATTTGAGAATGCTGGAATCTCAACATGTGTTAATTGTAAACAGAAAGAAACATACGAACTGTAAAGATAACAGCAGTAAATTGGTTCTAAATATAGCACTTTATTGACAAATGTCTAGGCATAGGGAAATAAACTAGCCAAGTGAATGCTTAGAGTATGTGTTTTTGGTCTCGATAACTTCTTTTCCAAAGTATTCCAAGGTAATTTGAGAAACATGAAATGATTTTTCTCTGTTTCTGCTTTGGTGTGTGGTGGTTGTCCTGGATTATGTTTGCTTATCTGCCTCTTTGTCGTTTAGGATTCCATTATTCTACCTATTTGTGTTTTTTTTTTGTTTTTTCTTCTATTTATGTCAGTCTAATATCCCCAACCAGAATAGGAATTCTTTTCAGGTAATAGCTTTTTTTGTTTTTACTCCTTAACAACTTGCAAGAAATATTAACATTTTCAAGTTAATTCAGATCAAAGGGGGTTGTATGTATGACAGTTTGAGCTAAGACAGCTCTTGAATCCTTCCTGCAGTAAATATTTGGAGACCAAGTTGTGACTTTATTGTTAAATACTTTCTCAGAATGTGTATAAGGTAACATCTGCCACTTCTATTCTCACTTGTTTCCCTCATCAAACCATCTAAATATAAAAATATGCTTTGGAGATAACTTACCCGCAAGATAAAGTGCATGACTAGCTAGTTCTATGAAGGAGGTTCATTTCCAGGAAAGGGCTGCCCTGAATGCTGGCTTCCATCAGAACCTGTGGCATGCACTGTCATTCAGAACTAGGAGGAGTCCTCCCCAAGTGCTTGGTCAAGTGGGGCAATGGATGAGCACACCGAGGTTTTGAATTCCTCATTCTTGGTTTTGCTGATGCTTTTCTGTAAGGTTTTAGGTGAGGTCCAATTATCTGATTGAGTTGCCATGTATTTTAAAGGATTTAAAAACTAACATATACAAGTGGAGAACTGTGGGATGTAGTCTGTGGTTTCATTTTCAGGGACACAGTACTCACAATGAAAAGTCCTTGTAAACCGTTCTGATGCTAAGTGGGCGATGAAGACACCAGAGGGGGTTCAAATCATAAACCATGGCATTGTTTGTTAAAACCATCTTCTCATAGCTTCCCACAACCTTGATGCTCTGCCCCACCCTCCGTTCTCTCTATATATTTGACTCCTTTCCACCAGCACTAGAAAGCCCAGGGCTTGAGTGGAGCTCTCCTTTGGGTTTTGGAGGAAAAGGAAACTGAGTTAGCCAAAGGCTCTTTTCCTTTGCAAAAGGGGTAGGTTGAGAAATAGAGGGACGGGAAAGATAACAAACATTTATAATTTGTTATCTCTATAGCTACCAATCACTTATAATACAGGTATTCATTTTACAGTCTAAGGGGTCATTTGCTAAATGCTTAGGATTCTAATATCATGTCTTTCTCTAGGAACCCATGACAGCGGCTTAAACTACAACATTGTCAAAGACGCCATGGGCAGTTGGGACTGGAATTTCTGCTGGACCAGAAGATTAAGGACTCCAGAGTAGAAAGGGGAATTAGAGGTAAGATGATGACCCTCTTGAGTTATTTACAGATTGGTCAAGAGCAAAATCAGATTGCACTAGGGGAAGCCAGGTGGCCACTGGATCTGGACTAGGAAATCATCTTCCCTAGATCAGCACTGTCTTCATGAAGTTCGATATTCAGGACCAGCAATGTTGATGAACTGTGGAGGAGTGCTAATAAGTTACTTTTCTGGTAACTTTGGAGAAATTGCCATATCACAGAGGAGAAAAAAAAGTCACATTTTCTGAGACCAGGACCAGGGTGGGAGCAAGAAAGAAGATAAAGAGGAAGGGGCTGGGACTTGGGTTTGGGGATGGTCTCTGCTAATCAGAATTGGTCTTTGGAAGACCAGTGTGGGCCTGACTCAGAGCTGGTTCTGGTATTTGGTTCACCAAGGTTGGGCCTAGGGCTCTAGAGCTCCTGTGATACCTCTGTAGTTGCCCTGAGCTGACCTGGTCAGCCAGAGAGAGCTCTGATTGTGGCCTCTTACTTCTCTCAGTTTTTACATGTGACCCTCCAAGAATCCAAACTTACCCTGAGTTATCCTGATGTACTGTCTGTGGCAAGAGAGACACATGGGTCTGGGTCTAGGGTTGTCTGGGATTGGTGAAGGGAGAGCTGATAGACAATTGTCACTTTTTGTCTGTCTTCTTCCCTGGGTAGAATCACATGTTACTGAGACTTAACCCTCCCTGAGGACAGTGGTAAAGGGAGAAAGGCGACCAAGGATGTTATAAAACACCAAAGTGTTGGCATGGTTAGGAATGCTATACCCACACATGTCAGTTACCTTTACTGATTACCAAGCCCTAGTATATTAATCTTGTGATGCTTGTGTGCCCCCCCCCCCCCCCCTTGAAATAATACTTCTTTTTTTAAAGAAAAGTGCAAGAGGAAATGAAGATGAGTAGGCAGACAGGCAGGGAGAGGTAGAAGAAGCACTTTATTTGTTTTTATTTAGTTGTTCACATTGGTTGTACCCCTGACCCCAGGTCTTGAACCTGGGACCTTGGGATGTATGTGGTACTGTTATCATGGTGTATTAGGCCACTAGGTCACCAGGGTGCACCTGCAAAAATTAATTTTTAATAAGGGCTGTGATGGTTAATTTTATGTCAGCTTGACTAGGCCATTAGGTGTTCAGATATTTTGTCAAAGATTATTCTGGATGTTGCTACAAAGGTGTTTTCGTGATGAGATTAGCGTTTTAATCAGTAAAACAGGTTGCTCTCCATAACATGGGTTAGCCTCATCCAAACAATTGAGGGTTTTAATGAAATGAAAACACTGACCCTCCCCTGAGTAATAGGAAATTCTCCAACAGATGCCCTTCGACTCCACCTGGTAACCTGGACCATTGGCTTTTCTGAGTCTTGAGCCTGCACTGCAGATATGGACCCCCTAATTTCCATAATCTCATGAGCCAGTTTCATGTAATACAGTTATTTTTATATATATTCACATCCTGTGGGCTGTTTCTCTGGAGAACTCTAATTCAAGGGTTGTAAGGTAGGACTATGCAGCCTGATCTATAAGCTCTTAGCTAGAGGACAAGTGTCTGGCATAGTGTGTGTCCCACTGTAAGTGTTAACTGGATAATAAAACAAGGGTATTTTTAGTTACAGAGTTTGTTAGGTGAGGACTGATGTCGGCACCAGTTGTGCAGTGTGGTTGGTTAGGAACATGGAGCATGAGCTGGAGAGGCGTGACGTTGATGAATGGAGGTGCTAAGATGATTTGCCAATGCTATGGCCATTTGGGACATGCTTCCTTCTATTCATGGCAGTGAGGCATCTACACCACAGTTACTTCTTCAGACCCCAGGAAGTGGGGCTCCAACACAGAGCCACCTTTCAGTTGCGTCAGAGAGAGAGCTGGGCAGGAGCTGTTTTCATCCCCAGCTTCCTTCA
Source organism: Solenodon paradoxus (assembly GCA_004363575.1). Taxonomy (NCBI): domain Eukaryota; kingdom Metazoa; phylum Chordata; class Mammalia; order Eulipotyphla; family Solenodontidae; genus Solenodon; species Solenodon paradoxus. The sequence goes on along the minus strand of RJWH01001609.1, from coordinate 303,731 downwards.
AGAGGCACATTTGAATCATCAGGATGGTGGGCAGGTAAGGATGGGGACTTTGTCTTGGGTGGTGGCAGTGGTTGTTAACGTGTAGATTCAGTTGGTCTGAGTGGGAGAATTTCCCTTTCAGTCTTATAGGTGGTGCGCTTGCTGTGATCTGCAGCTTGTTTTTCAAGTGACAAGGCTCTCATCCTTCTCTTAAATGTGACTTCTTAAAGCCCCTTATGTGGTTGACAGATATATTTGAAAGAACACTTACAGTGCACGTAGGAAATACAGACAGGAGCAGGGTATGGACAGTAGCTGGAAAGCTCATTGATAGCTGCCCATCACTGGTTCTCAGAAGTTAAGGGGATGGGGGACAATGATGCAAATATCTGAAGGCCTCCTGAAAAGGTTGCCAGTTTCCTCACTGGGGATTTGAGGCCTGGAGGGCCTGCGGCCAAAAAAGAGGACTGTAAAAAAAGATGAAATTATAAACAAGTTATCTTAAGGCTTGGAAAATTTTGTCTCACTCCCTTGGGTCTTCACTGAGGGGAAATTGACCTCAAAATGGAAGCGCATGAGTAAAGGGAGGGAGACAAGCGATTTGGGCTAATGAGACCACAGAAAGGGCTGATTTCTTAGTCATTTATTTCAGGATTTCAGAAGATTGTACCCAGCATTTTGGAGCATAATAAAAACCAAAGTGTTTTCTATATGGGATTTCTGAATCTCTTTTTAAAGTTCCATGACCTAATTTATAAAAGTGTACTTTTGGACTTGTGAATGCTTACTGCTTACTGTGGCTGGCTGTCCACCACTAGGGTCTGTGTGGCTGTGATTTTAGGGTCAGCTGGTGAAGTCAGACAAACATCTCTGGGTAGGCTCCCTTCACCCTGTCTTCTCCTCTGGTCTATCAATTACTCGCTGCTGTCAAAATCTATCCCCACCTGCCATGAGGTTCTACTAATGATTTCCAGCTGACTCAACTGTGAGCTTCTGCAGGACCCTCAAAGTGTCTTGAAGATATAATGGCTCTTCAGTAGTGGGTATTTGTTGAATGAACGGATGACTTAAAGTGCCTCTACACCCCCCCCACCCCCCCGAAGGTATGCATATTCACAAGGGTCATGTCATCTCAGGAGCTTCTGAGGGGAATTTGTGGAGACTTGAAGCTTTCCTTGCACTCAGGAAATCATAGCAAGAGATCCTGGGATGCTTTCTGGTGTGCATGCTGGGAGACACAATTGTTGAATGGAAACTAATCAGTTCTAGGAAACAAGGAAAGCTATTGGGACCAGGACTTGGGCATATTCCAAGATAGACAGTGGCGGCGTGTTTGGCTAGTCCCCAGCACTGAAAGTTGAGACAGGCCTGATCTGGTCTTGTGTGACATAAGGCAGCCATTGAGGTTTCCGATTTGAGAGTGGGGGGGAGTCGCCCAGGCCCTTGACTCCGTTCTCTGGCCGGGACTGGGTGTATCCCTTGAGCCGCTGTGCTGTGTGGAGGCTCTGTGGGGCCATGCTCAGGCTGCAGAGACTGCCTCCAAATCTGACTTCCCAGCCAAGAAGCAGGGAGAAAAATAGCAAAGCAAATGATAGTTACATTTGATTTTAGAAAGTACATAGAACTAGTGAGAGTAAAGGAAATTAACCAAACTTCCCATAAAATTAAAGGTTTAGCTTTTTTACATCATCACATTGATTGCCCTTTCCATGGCCAGTAAAATGTTTTCTTTTTTAGACTTTGGTTTGAGGATCATGTCCTCTGACTTTCCATGAGTTAAGACATAACTGCAGTGGTCTCCAGGCAGAGGATATGTTGCAAGACCCTTAGTGAATGCCTGATGCTTAGTATTGAATCTTAAATATACTAGTGTTTTCCTGTGAGTACATAACTGTGATCAGGTTTAATTTATAAGTCATGCAGAGTAAGAGACGAACAATAATAATGTGGAACAATTATAACGGTATGCTGTAAAACACGTTATGTGAATGTGGTCTCTCCAAAAATCTTACCATCCGTATTATTTTCCAACTGTGTTTGACTGCGTGTAACTGAAATTGCAGAAAGCCAAAAAAAACATTGAGTATGTATATGGCTAGTTTCGGGGCTAGGAAAGTTGTACACACACACACACACACACACACACACACACACACACCCACCCCACCCGCCCACCACCCAGTTGCAGGACTAATAAAGTGACCTAAAAATCTGCTGAATCTTTCTGAAACAATTAGGAGAATGTCCTCATTTCTCTGTTGAGCATTATGTCATCTTCATGTTCCTGTTTTTTTCAGAGGTACTTCTTGCCTCATTTTCATCCCTGTTCTGCTGCTGCACCTCTGGGAATGGGGGTGGTTATTGGAGTGAGTTGGGGGTTAGGAAATGCCAGGAGGGGAGTAGAGAGGAGGTGGGTTTGAGAGGACCACAGAGAGGGAGGTAAATTCTAGGCAGGAGGAATGACAGAATAACTTTTCATTACATCCATGTGCTTAATAGTTATTAGTTAAGAAGCAGTGATGTTTTTCTTAGGGTTAAAAATCATCTTTAGAAATATCCCTAGACTACTTTCCTAGGACAAATAATGTATTTTACATCATCTCTTTGGCCTCAACTACTAGAATCTGTGAGCTGTTTGAAGGGGTGGTACTGGTACTGGAGACAGTTGTTTGATTTGGTTCTAACCACATTCCAGATTCCTACTTTGGCAAATCCACAGACATCTAATTATTTAGTGTAATATTGGTAGACAGAATAATGGTCTCCCAAAGAGATCTATCCTCCTACTTCCCAAAACTTGTGAATGTCATGTGACAAAAGATGCTTTGCAAAAATCATGAAATTAAGGATTTGAGTTGAGATGATCATGGATTATTTTGTGGATTCAATGCGATCAGCAAGGTCTCTATATTATATAGAGAGGAAAAAGGGAGGCAGGCATGTTACGGCTGGTGGAGGAGATGCCAGAATAGAAACAAAGGTAGGAATGATGTGAGGGGATCCCATTCAAGGAATGAAGGCAACATGTAGAAGTGGAGAAAGGAAAGGAATGGATTCTGCCCCAGAGCGTATGCAAATGCAGCTCTGTTTTCACCTTAATGTTAACCTCCTGCGGTACATTTCTGACCTCCAGAACTGTAAGATATTACAAGTTTGCAATAATTCGTTGTAGCAGCAGTTGGAAACGTGTATAATATAAACTTTGTGTTACATCTGCTACCTGAAATAAGTGCAATGAAGTACAAGCTATTTGGGTAACAGAGGACTTCCTTTTGGTTTAATGTTTCCATGTGAAGGCATCACTTGGAGTAACCGCTTGTCCTGCATGCTTGGGGATGGGAGAGAACGGAGACTGGTTGGTAAATCTGGGAGCAGTAACTTGACCTGCATTGCTTAGTCCTTTGCCCTTTCACCTTCCTATCTGTCTGGCAGACAGATAAAATCTCTGTGCTCTCACTCTCCCCCTCTCTCCTCTCTGTCTCCACAGGTCTTTGTTTCCCAGTACTTTCTGTGCCGGTTTAGGAAACCCACTGGCATATCGTGCTAAACCCTTTCTGGTCTTTTTCTTGTTCACTCTTCTTTCTCTCTCTACCAAGGAAAAGAGGTGGTATTTATTGAATTCCCTGAAACAACTCATCACATGACTAGTTTTTCTCTTTATCTTGTAAAAGTTATTTTCCATTATTTTATTTATTTACTCTTTTGCTTAGTTCTAGAGAGTATTTAAGATGGTTTATAAATAGACTATAATTTAAAATGGGAATGAGTGAAAGTAAAATAATTAAATGAAACTGGAGTGAGATTAGAATGTAAATACATGTCCTTAGGTATGTTCTGGTGCTTGCAGAGGTAGGGTTAAGGGGCACGCAGTTTTGGTTCTGAGCATCTTATCAGTCAAAGTAAAGAGCGAAGCCTAATTGGTTAATGATTTATAGAATCATCACAGGAACTAACATTGAATGATTTATATGTTATGGTAGCAAAACATCAACTGTTTTTCAAGAGAAACATAACTATTGCTAGAACTGAGTGAAAAAAACTCTGCTGGGTCTTTGTAAAGAGGACACACAAGATGTAGTGAACAGGGGTCTCAAACTCGTCTTGAGTAAATAGGCTGTGCAGTTCATGAGCTATTTCTTACAGTATTGTTTGGTGTAAATAAATGGTACAATGACACAACACTGTCATATTGGGCACCTGATGTGTAGAGGCAAGACTTGGTGCTGGGGCACCTGTGGGTAAGAAAAATGATCATCCTTATCTCAAGGAGCTTATAGTCCAGAGTAGAAGACAGACACTGTACAAATAACCTCAGGTTGAAGATAGAAAATTTGGCACCAAGAGAACAAAGCAAGAGGATTCACTTCGGATGAGGCACTGGGGACTACTACCTTGAGAAAGTGACACATACGTTGAGACTTTGGCAATAAGTAGAATGAGTCAGGCAAAGATGTTTGTGTGTGGAGTGGGAAGAGATTAGGGTGTGTGTGTGCGTGCGTGTGTGTGTCCACCCAGGCAGAGGGAACAAAACACAGAGAGCTCTGGGATGAGAAGGATGTGGAGGAAATGAAAAGTCACTGAGCCCAGTGGGAGTGAATGAAGGGAGGTGAGCAGACAGTGGCTTGGAGAGCTTTCCTATTTTACTGTATAAACAATGGAAAACCTCTGAAGTTTTTGAGGAAGGAAGAGTCATTTTCTAATTTATATTTAAGAAGCTCACTGGCTGCTGTGTGACAGCAGGCAAGAGAGGTGGCAGTCTTGCTGTGGCCCTCGGAGAAGATGGTGGTGGCTTGCACCAGGTGGTGGCAGTGGAGAGGTGGAAATTGTGGTGGTGGGCAGACCTGCACAAAGAGGAGACCGTCTCTTGCTGTCTGTCTAGAGAATAATTTCTCCCTATTTCTGAATTTGATTTAAAATCAGTTTTAACTGTTTCTTAACTGATAGGCTGTAGCATTCAAATTTCTTGCATGTGCAAATTGGACTTGTTTCCTCGGTGGTGCTTCATCTCTTAACGAGGGTCTGCTTAGAACAGTGTGTCTCAGCCTTGGCTGCACCCTGGACCAATGACACCACCATCTCTGGGGCTGAGCCCCAGACACTGATCAATTCTAAAGCTCCTTAGGTGATTCCATCCTGCAGCCAAGATTAAGAATTAGTGATGGCGTATTGAATTGATGATGAGGTAGAACATATGAGATTAGACTTAAATCCAATATTCAAGGTTGTAAACAAGGTGGAGAAGAAATATTTCTACTAATGTGAGGTTTGAATGGAGCCAACTACTTGCAATTTTCTCTAACCAGCTCTGCAGGGGGAAAATTAAGTCATGATTAACTGAGGGAACTAACATCCTTGCAAATACTTTTAACTTGCAGCAGTTCTTGTCAAATTTATTTGAAACCTTGAACTTTATAAGTAAAGGTGAATTCTTTGACACTGTGTGAATCAATGTCTAGGCTAATTGGACATGAAAGGTTTCACCTCTTAATCACTGCCAGAGGCCGGCAGTTATGAGCATATGGTGGCTGCTCACTGGTAATTTTAACAGAATAATCGGCCTGCGTCCTGCTGCTCTGGGAAGATTCCCAGGACTTCACACTCATGTGTGACTTAGCCCTTGTGTAGCAGAATTATTCATATGCACACGCTGACCTGACCAGTTGCCATTATCCTGATGAGTCTTCTGAGGCTATCAGTTCTGTAAGGACAGGGAGTATGGTAGACTTATCTTCTTCTTTTTTCCAGCATTAATTTAATTTTTTTTTCCTGTTTCCTTAAAGTACCCTTATCTTCTTTTGCATTATGTGGTGGCTTCTGACTGCATTTCACAGTGGGTTCTACAGTAGTTGTGATTAGCATAAGCCTAGACCTCTAAATCACATTGAGTGGTTAGGAATTAGCAGCAGATTCAAGACAAAATGGGACCAACAAGACTCACTTTCCAGGTCCTTTATGTGAGATAGAGAGAAATGGAACCTTTTCTGTTGGAAGTAAGTAGGTAGGCGGTAGCTTCAGGAGTTGAGGGTAGTCATTTGTGAAAAGAAATCTCTGTGAGACTGGAGTCACTTCTGAATGACAGAGCTGAAAGATGTTACCTGAGTCGTGTATGAAGATTCATCTGATGCACCCTGGTGGAGCAGTGGTTAGATTAATTGCCTCTGAAGGATGTAGGCCACTATCACTGGGTTTGAGTCCTGGATCTGGGGGGAAACAACTAGTGTGAACAACTAAGTGGAAATAAAATAAAGATGCTTCTCTCTCCTCTCTCTTCCTGACTGCTTACTTGCCTTCATTCCTGCCTGCCCCTCTCCTTAAATAAAAAAGAGAAAAGAAAAAGATTCATCTGAAGTAGGACACCCCTCAGCCTTGCAGTGCCTTATTCTCTGTGGCTCCAGGATGACAAAAGATTTTTGTTGAATGAATGAATTATAAGCGGAGGAAAGAGCCATGTGAGGAAATAGCAATTAGTATGGAGTTTCTGTAATTGCAGAAGAAAATATCATTATGTAAAGAGGCCAAACTCCCATAAGTTTCCTGATTCTGAAATCTACTTGAAATAGCAAAATATGGAATTTCCTTCTGATTACCTTACAATGACAAAAGGACCTAGAATGGAAAAAGAGCAATGAGAAATAATAAGCCTGGCTGTGGAGTGGATGGGAAGAAACAAATTCTTATACTACTAATATTCAGGAAAATCGGACTCAGATTCAAGGGATGTAAGTCAGTGAGTTCTAAACTCGAGTATTTTTATTATCTCCTTAGCTTTATGAATGGTCCACTTCATTTAGTCATGTTTACCTTGACACAAGTTATTGAAATTTTGCCCGTATTTGAATTCTTAGGATCACGATCATGAAAAAAAAACATTCATAGCTATACAAATCAGTGATTTATTATAGTAAGTATAATGTCACATAATTTGTTATATGATAATTTATTGAGGGCTACAGGAATACTTTATATAAGGAATCTATGTTCTTTCACACATAACACAGAAGTGAAAACAAGCGAGAGAAGACCTACCATTCTCCTCTATGAAATCTTAACCCAAGGACAGTTCATTTTTATAAATGGGACAGAAGATAGCTTGCATTTGCAATTGCAACTTATATAGCTTCTTCCCAGGTAATTGACAGTGAGGATTCTCATTATTTCTTCTCTTCTTGATTTTTTTTCCTTTTTTTTTTTTTTACATGCACACTAGAGCATATTAGATTCTAGGTCTGCAGGAAAGTGTAAAGTAGAAACAGAAGACTGATAAAAAGAGGGTAGAAACTGCAAAGGGGAAAGCTTTGAATTTCAGATACCATGATTTTGAAAATTCAGAGACATTTGATGAGCAGGTAACTACCATTGGAGATGTTACTCTCGGACTCTGTACTGGCTATAGCATATTCTTCAAGTCCACTGCTTAAGACATTTGTTTATGGTTCAAGGAACCAATGTAATCCTGATTGTTAATGCTGGGAAAACTTCCGTGTATAATTTCAACACAGTTTTGCAAACTTTTTCTTAGTCCTGATTGGCTGTTCCTCCTTATTTCATTTAACAACAAGGTTCAAGATGTGTATGCTTCTTTGGAAGGAACCTCCCTGATAAGCGCTATCTCTTCTGATCACAGTCTTCTGTATTCCCTTCCAATTCTGTCTCTAGATCTGTGATACAGAGTTTGGTAGGAACCCAGGGCATGGTTTAAAGGAATTAATGAGTCTATTTACACTAAAGACTGACTTTAAGGTCTTCTCTTGTAAACCTGGAAACAGATTGTGGTCAGCTGTTTTTCAAGCTGAATTTGCAACCTGTAATGTATTTCCCCACACCCTGACATGTTTAGGGTTCTAGGCAATAGCACATAATAAAACTGAATTCTTATAAATGTATATAAAATAAGCTGAAAATTTCTACTCCATATACTGTTACAGAAAACAATTGTTCAAAATTTGCCTTGAATTCTAATGGTCAAAGAGAAGGTGGGTGTCAGAAATAGGAGGAGGGAGATAATGAGATTAATAACAGCTAACATTCCCTGAATACTTGCTATGTAGACACTATGCAAGCACTTTCTGTCACTTCTAATTTACTCTCTCACTTCAACAGGTAAGAAAAAAAAAAAGAGTCAGAGGTTATATTATTTTTCCAAGAACACACTAGTAGTAGGAATCAGAACTGGGAGTAGGCTGTAGATTTGTCTGATTTCAAAACCCAGGCTTTATTCACTATGTGGTTTTTGTAGAGATTCTGAAGAAAACGTGTGGAAACTTACCAAGTTTTTTATATCACTGGCTTATGTTAAAATGAATTTTCCTAAACACTCAAGACATTTATTTTATTTTTTAAAAAAATTTCATGTTGTACTTTTAGCTAAATGAAATGAGAGAGGAGAGACTAAAGGAAGCTCAAGCTGAAAAGTAGGGGTTAGAGATGAGTGACGAGTAGTAAGTGCATGAGAAGGGAAGAGGGAGAAAGTGAGTTCTGGAGAAGGTGATGGGAAATGGACATGGGGTTGGGCCCTTCCCTGGAGTCCAGCCCAGTTTCCTCAGTTGTTGCCAGGATGACTGAGCGATGGGGGAGGGGAAGGGAAGTGTGAGACACTCCTAAGCTGAGTCTTTGAAATGGCAGCAATTCTTGTGCAATGGGGTATCCTTTGGATTTATGTGAAGATTATAACTCATCTAATATCTAACACGTTACAGTCAGTAGTTTTCCAGGATTGAAACCTAGGTCTGTTTACTTCAAAGCCTGGGACCTAACCACTTCCATTTTTGATGTCTCTGATGGTCTGAGCTACTGTATTTGGCTGTGGGCATCTTCTAAGTCATCAGTGTCAAATTAATAATGGGAAAAATAATGATAATAGCTGCCTTTATGAGGTGGCTATGGATTTTAGACATTTGCCAGATCATTTAGCTTATAAGCATTTTTCCATGAAGATTTCATAGTCCCAGATTCACAAACTGATCTACAATTAGGTCAGATTTGTACAGTTAAGTTTTGTCTAAAGAATATACTCTGCATTAATGGAGCCAGTTGAGTCCTCTGTCTTTCTTGTCAAGGAAGCAAAGCAATCTTGAACTTTTTTCCATTATTTACACTCTGATGACTTAAAGGTAAGACAAAGCAATACTTTAGATCTGGATGCATACAGAGTTCTTTAGAACTGTATGGAAGCATTTTGGGTTTCATATTTTCATAGATGTGATCAAGATGATGAAGAAATGTTTGGTTTGTTGTTATCCAGTGACTTCATATTATGTTATGCTGGATCAATTATTTGTTAATAATTGATGCATTATTCAATCTTATTCTATATATGTTCAATATTATGCTTTCCCAGAAAGAGTTTAAGGGGTTTTTCAAAACAAATATAAAATTTTTGAAGTGAGGAAATTAGGTTGAAAAGAAAATTAAGGAAATTAAGGAAAAATTAAGTGAAGGCAAAGGGGATGCTAGGATACAAAATGAGTTTATATTTCTGTATACTGTCTCATGACAGGTAGAATAATAACTTAATTCTCAAGTGTCTGAAACCAGTGTAAAGAGGGTCCGAGGGTGACTTAATGTCCATGTAGCTTTTTTACCTTTGAAGGACACTGATGTGCAGAGAAGGTCACACAGTCAATAAAGCTTGGACATTTCTTTTTAAATGCATGGTTTTCTGACTCCAGGATTGATTCTGTTTTCAATGAACTGGGCTGTTTTGTCTATCTACAAATATCTATAGGTGAGTAGATTCAGTCAGAGACGAGTATAATGAAGGTCAGGCTTTGTGTTTCTGCAGAATCCTTCACTTGTTGAAAATTAATTTTTAAGTAGTTTTACAACAAATTGATCAATGTATTTGTGTCTCAGTTTCCTTGCTTTTGGAATTAGGATTTAACAGTGTGTGGTTTTGTAAGGATTAGAGAAAATGTATATGAATATCATTAGTATAAGGCTTAAGATTTGACAGGTATACAAAAGTGATAGTCTTTAATAAAGCTGCTCAGTTTTGATCGGATATTACCTTGGTTTGAGACTGTCTCATAGTTTCATAAGTGACAATAACAGAGCTATCAGAGCCCAAATATATCGCCTTTTTATTAAGGTGCTAACTAAGCACTTCGTGAGCATGTGTATTTCACACATTTTTCCAAAAACCCTGTGAATTCAGGGCTCTATCATCTCCATAATAGAGATGGTGAGAAGTTTGTTAGAGCCCCTGTTTCAGAAATAAATACATGTTCTGAGTTGGAAAAGATCCTGTCAGTGAATTGATGTCACTCAGTTGTGGGAGTTCATCTGTCAATTATGCTTGCCATCCTGGCACCTTTTAGTATCACATCCGAGATCGTGCCTTTTGGCAAAAATGTAAAACACCACCAGTTATCTTAGAAAAGAGTTTGTGGCTCTCACATTCTAATCCAAAGGAAGATTGTTGTGTTTTCCACATCATGTTTAAAGGGGTCATGAGTTAAGCATTCTCACTTGTTGGAGTTGTTTCATGGCAAATCTTTCTTGGTTATCCTTGCCATGTAGGCAAAATATGATGTGGGTCACTAGGTCGAATCCTTTGTTGATACATCAGAAAAACTAAATTTCATGCCAGCATGTCATGCCAGAGAGCACGGGAATGGGAGGAGCTAGCCTTTATGTTTATGTGCCAGTCACTGCAGTTGAAAGACCAGCTAGTCAGCAGTGATGCCATCTGGGTTGCCCCCAGTTATACAGGGAGAGACATATTTCATTCTTGACTTTTTGAAGTGTGTATTCAGATTGGGGGGAGATCCTTGAGGTCTATTTGATCACTAATTTTTTCCTCCTTGGGACTTTACCTTCATTTTGGCTTTAGTTTAAATTAAAAACAGTGAGCTGATGCAAGTATTACATTCTCTATTTGGCCACCCTCATTTCAAATATTTCTATACCCACTACATACAGCCTGATGGATTCCTTGCATTTGGCAGTGCATATGACACCACATATGCCCTTCATTTATTTGAGCTGTAAAACTCCATAGAAAATGGCACCTTTATTTTTGAATTACTAGTTTTTCATATATATATGCACTGCTTGTAGTAAATTGTTGTGGCCATTTCATTTTACATCCCTGATATATCTCCCTTATATAACTGTATAACCTAACTGCTGGTATAGCTTTGTGGACAGTTGTGTTGGTTTGGAAAAAAACATAGGGATTTTTCTAACAAAATGCCAATAGGAATGGCTTTTTTAAAGAGAGTTATTATGGCAAAGGAACTTATGGTGATTTCTGTTTGTGCCTTTCCATCAGGGGTGGCTGCCGACCAGAAAAGGGGTGCTTCTTCCTGGAGCGTCAGCCCCCAATTCAAACCAAAGGAAACTTCTGTTTTCACATCAAAGCAAAGAGGGATATATTATGGGAAAGAGGGCCAAGTTCATAAGGATATTAAAGAAAAAACAGAACTTCAAATACATTTTCCAGTTGCTAGTGCTGGGTAGAACCCCTGCACTGGCCCTCCTTCCCCACCTGTTTCAGTTGCTCACCTGGCTTTAGGGTTAGTACCATAGAATTTGCTTTGTAGTCATTTTCCACCAGACTTATGACAGAACATGTTGAGAAGTACCTCAGCTCTTTAGTTCATCTGAGGGCAATATGGTCTTAAAGTAGTATTTTCATACTATCTCCATCTATCTTTATACTGTGGACTCTCCTGGCTGGAATAAATGTGACATTTAGTTACTGGATCAACCAGTGCTGCTGCTGGAGGTTCTGCTCCTGCAGACACCCCGCAGTCTCAGACTGACTTTCCAGTTGGTCCTGGATGTGGGCTTGCACGTTTTCCCTCTTAAGCCCTTAACATCACTAACTGCTCTGCAAAGTTAACTCTATATCGATGTCCCTGTCATCTGCAAATCTGCAGAAAGCACATATGGGTAGTTAATGTGAGTGTTTTCTGCTTGTACTGCTTTCGTTTATATCAGTAATTCCCAAACCTGCCCTGAAGTCACCAAAATCTACTGGCTTGTCATTCTTCTAAATGTGTGCCCAGAGACAGGGGAACAAGTATTTGTTTAAAATACAAAAATGAAGATGGCAAGTTGATGGGATTAGAAATCTCTTTCTTCTTAGTTCTCTTGAATACGTATGACTGTATCAAAGACTCTGCAGGGTGCAGGCAAGTTTGGTTCTTGGTTTCCCAGAAAGCTTAGAGGAATAGATGGTCAATACTAGTATGATAGCACTGAATTTTTGACCAACAGTTTAAAATCCACTTTTGAAAAAAAATGCACACCTCTAGTGAGCGTAGAAGGCATATTATGACACGGTCTTCCTTTGTATTTGACCTATTCTGAGTAGCATTTTCAGCCACTCCAGAACTGATAGTAACTTCAGAGGAACTTTCCTGGGCAATGTCTTGAGAATTTTGAGATTTGTATTTATTTGTCTTGAGTTCTCTGGGAAGCAGTCAAGTGAAATATTGGGAGAGGACTTAGCATGGGTGTACTTGAATTCAAAAGCCTTAGATACTCTACTGTTGAACACATTCTTAACAAAATATAATTTCCATCTTATGACCCAGTATCACAAGTGGGAAAACAAATACAGTGAAATCCTATTAAAAATGTCCTACTTACGTTAAATGAGTTGAATAATTTTCCTTGAAAAATCTCATGACATGGGGGAAAAATCCTGACATAATTTGATTTCATTACGCCTTTACTTGTTCCTTAAAGGCCGTGGGTGTTTCTGAAGCATCCAAGGTAAGATGTAGTAACAAGATTATAGGGTGGCGCTGTAGTTTGTTGACTCCATTGCTTTTTGTAACAGCTTCTACTGGGCATTGATAATCTTTTCCCCTCCCTCCCTGCTTCTATCCTGCATTGGGTATACACCTTCTAGTATCTTTCTATTTACTCTCTATCTTGTGCTGCCTCCAGCACTCTTCATCTTCAGTTGTATCAGTTGTTTTTCTCTGAAATCAATCAACTCGTTATATTGTTACTATAGCAGGCTTTGCAGGAATTAAGCTGTAATTCCTAAAGCAATGGGGAAGATTTCTGTTCAAATTGTTCTGCACAGAAGCTTTATAGTAATAATTCATGCCAAAAAGTTCTTAATGGTTTTGATGATAAAAATACATATCTTAGAAAAGGATGAGATCTTTACTTTCTTTTAAACACAACTATACTTAGATAATTTCAGAAAGTATATTCATATTCCCTTATTATTAAAACTTTTTTTTTCTGTTTTTGTTTTACCATGATTAACCTTCCAGTCAAATCCAACTCCTTTAGGGTCTTCTCAAAGGTCTTATTTTTAGTATCTAAGTGATTTATTTTTGTCATTATGCCATATTTATAGTATGCCTACTGTAACAGAATAAAATACTAAAATCTGTGGCACTCTAAAGGAAATGCAGATTAGGGCCATTGCCCCTGAGAATGGGAAGTAGGGAGTCAGATCCTCACAAAGGTTGCTATTTTAATTCTTTAGAATTTCATCTCTCGTCTTTTCAGAAGAGAACTGATGTATTTGATAGCCTCCCCTTTCTGCTGCCTTTAATTCCAGAAAATATGACACAGTTTGGTAAAGAGCCTTCTCTTTCCCTTCCTCTGCTCATCCTGAGAGAGGTTAGCTTTCATGTATCTCTGCCCTGCAAGTAGAGAGAGACCATCATAACATGACAGTCAAGGCACTCTGACCCAACGCTCTTCACCCCTTCAGTGGAGAGGAAGCTCACTACGGGTGCTCTTGGTCAGGCGCATTTGGTGTTGGGCACTAAATTAGTGCTTCTTGTCAAAGCAACTTTCAGAAACAATTGGAAACCATTTAAATTTCCCAGAGGAGTCAGTGACAGTGTTAGGACTGCTGACTTCTATTGTTCTTAGAATGACGTGGTACCCTGGAATGTCGGTGTGGTCCCCCAGAATTTGTCTGATCACAAGAGTCAACTTTGTTGCATGAACTTTCAATTTTCACTCTAAAATGATTTGTTATTCATTCAAATAAGTTAAACTCAGAAGGGTGTAACAGCCCAGAAAAGACCATGGACGGAGTTTGGGCCACACATCCACTGCACCCCTAGCACATGAGAAGACCATCGTTTTGGTTATGAGCATGTGGTGTAATGTCAGCTCTGCTGCAGGAGGGGAAATCAGTTCTCTCCTAGGACATCCTGAAATGTGTGATAGAAAATTTTTCATCCCAGTTCCTGAAGCACGGGTGGTGTTCCATGAACTTCATTCTGATTGTGCTCTCATCCTAAACATAACTAAAAACACATAGCTCAAAACTTTCCCCAACCCTGATTTTTGAAAAGCTTATTTTATCCTGCGTTAAAGGATAATTATTAAACAATTTCCTCAACTTATTAAAAGTGGTATGGTGTTATCTGAATTATGCTTTCTTGTGTGCCTACAGAAACACAAAAAACAAAAAGAAGTTGTTAAATATTAGAGTCGCCTTTAGTAACACTTCTAAGATTAATTTGACTTCAGTTTTCTACATATATTTAAAATCTACACTCTCTGCCCCTCGTTTCTCAATATGAGTCACCAAGAAAAAATTTTCCCTACATGAAAATTTGCCAGGTGAAGCCATGATCTGCTGGTGGATATCAAGGCCCAGAGGGAAACCCACTAGAGTGAGTCTAAAGTGTGCTGAATATGGCCTGGAGCTCACCGGTGCTGGCAGCTGCCGGACTAGCAGCACCAGCAGGGCAGCATGGGATGGGAGAGCAACCAGGCTCAAGTGGCAAGGAACATTCCTTTCACACCTAAGTTGTACTTGCTAAAGTATGAGAACCATGTGAAAAATCCCTTGATCTCACTGTGCTGTGACAGTGAGACCAGGTGTGTTGGAGATGGTCCCCTGATAGACATCAATTAATTCAGTCTAACCTTTAAATACAAAAGTCCACAGTAAATTCTGACTTGCATGAGGTATACCTACATTTTCATCAGTATTTCTCAGTTATACCTCTTGTTTTTACCACATTCGTATGCTGTTTGGAAAACTGAACAAGAAATTACCTTTGCTAATTAGATACCATGTCACACAGCATTCCCCTTCCTTTGGCCTAAGTGCAATCAAGAGGACTGAAAGAATCATGACTCAAGAGTGTAAATGTTAGGATGTTTAAAAGTAAGTTTCTTCAGGGACTCCTATTGACCTGACAGTTATACTGTCTCAAGTGTTGTAAAGAGTACTTTGGAAACTAAAGAAAATGATTCTTTTTAAGTTTTAAAGTTTTTTCTCATGAGATAAACTGATCTGGTTAATGTTTTGTCAGATCATTCTTTCTGGGTTATGTCATCGTGTTTCTTGCTAGTTAAGTGCCAAACTCTTAATGATTAAGTCTTATTTTTTTTTCTTATTTGTTCTCGTATTTCTGTAAGCAAACTATAGCTCACAAAATATCCTCTTTTGTCTGCTCACAGTCATTCCCCATGGTGCTTGTATGCATGTGTGTTTGTGTGTGTGTGTGTGTGTGTGTGTGTGTGTATGCGCCCGCATGTGTTTCATTCTCTCCACAAAAAGAAAACTTTGGACCCTTCGCTGCTTATGTGACATGGAAAACATTTCATGTCACATAAGATTTTGGGATAAAAATATCCCCCACCATTCAACCGGACACCTATGACCACAGCTGGTGCAGATAGCAGGTTTTATTGACAAGGATTTGTTCAAAGCGGAGGTGCTATGTCCATTGATTCATGGAACTTGCATCTGCTCTTAGAACCTGCACTTTCTTGGAACTTACTGGCAATTTCAGGGACTTTCTGGAGTCAGTGTAGGGAGAAAGGATGTAGAAGTGAAAATATATGTATGTAGGAAAATATAGAAACAATTTAAATTCTTTGGGAGTGCTGTGTTTAGCTTTTGGAACTTTGAAATAATGAAGAAATGTATTTATGAAGGAGAATTGGTTTCATATGCACATTTTTTTTCCCTTGGGAAGTATCTCTCCAAGCCAAAACAAAAGTATGTATTAAAGAAAGTAATAAACTTGTATTTTAATATTTCCTCCCTGGAAGAAAATAATTCTAACCTCCAGAGTTTCAGTAGGTTCTAGAATAGGATTGGAGCATTAATCTTATTTAAACACGGTTTTGGAGTTAATAATCAGAAATAATCACTGCTGTTTCAATAGTATAAATTACTGACAACAGACAGACTTACCTCAAATACCAAATTACCATCTCAGTTTGAAGGAAGGAACTGTGTTGCAGCTCAGGGCACCACTATAATTAAAAAAAATCTTCCTTCAGAGAGGATTTTATCCCAGGTTTTTGTTTTAAAAAAGTTGAAGTGCACTGAAAAGTTCAAAAATAATATGAACGCCCTCAACACCACTTAGATTCAGCAATGTTCACATCGCTCCACATATGTTTTATCTCTCTTTCCCCTCGGAACCATTGGAAAGTAAGTTAAAGGTGTGATATTTTACCCGTAGTATTTTAACAACAGCTTCTAAAAATAAGGACATTCTCCCAAATAACCAAAATACTATTATTTAACTGAAGAAAATGAACATTAATTTTCTAATATAATCTAAATCATTTTATATTGAAATGTCCTTTCAATTATGTAGTAGAGGATGGAAACTAGATTTTTGCATGGCAGTCACTATGTGATGTGTATATACATATGTAAAATTTAATACTATAGACTTTAAAACTATGGTATAATGTTATAAATTTATTTTAACTTAAAAATATCTTTAATTGATACAAAATGACTTAAATAGCTTTTCTTCCCCAAGTCAAGGTCAGATGAAATATGTAGCATTTAATCTAGAATGGCTTGTTTCTCCCCTTTGCTACCATATACTCCCCCTCATACCTCTACACCCACCCCCACATTTTTAAAGCTTATAGGCCAGTTTTCTTGTGGAATGTAACACATTCTAGAACTAGTAATAGTCTTGATAATTTAAAATCACAAAAGAAGCATCCTAAGAATTTAGTGTCCAGTAAATTAATAGAAGGTATTTTCAAAGTGTTGAATACTTTAACATTAACATGGGAACCCCAGAATATTTAGATTATATAGAATAAATTTATCAGAAACATGACAGTATTTTATGATCACAGTGTTCCCAAGTTTTCTGTTTCTTAAATATTCTAAAATCAGAAGAAAGGCAACTAACTTCTTTCACATGTCATCATTTCTTAGTGATATATCTAGCAAATGGTTGGAAAGGTCGGTTTGGGACTTACAAGAGAAATGTAGTCAAAGAAATCAGAATTATCTGTATAATAGTGTGAGTGGAGATCTGTGGGGGCATGGAGCTTCACCTTATTTCCACATATACAAGTTTATATATGTTCTTTTGAAAATATATGTGAAAAGTCAGAAGTGAGAAAAGTGGTTGTTGATATTATTTGTTTTAAACTCTTTCATATTCAAAATACGAAAGTATGTCTTCATGCATATGTGTGTGTATTCCATATCCAACAACTTTAGATTTGAGCAGCCACAAAACTGGTGTACTGTAACTAATACTACAACATCTCTTTCATATTGAAATCAAAGGATAGTTTGTATGTAATATTGACAGTATTTGAATAATCCTTTTAGTTCTTTTGTTGTTGTTTATCCAAGGAATTGCTAAGAGCTACAATGTTTCAGGCAGCATACTGGGAGTAGAGATGCAAAGATGAACAACATAACTTGATCCCTCTCTTCCAGGGATCACAGTCTAGAAGGAGGAGGTAGAAATGTGAAAAACCTGAGAGTTGACATAGTAAAGGGACATAGAAAGTGCTATGTGCTTGTCCCACAGCACACACTCAACGAATAGTTGTCTAATAAATGGATGAACGAAGAAATCATAGAGCAGGTATCAGCTGGTAGAACATTTAGAAAAACAGAAATGATTACAAGAGGGAGGTGAAGTTTAAACTTTATCTTAAAGGATACACAGGAGTTTTCCAAGTAGACAAGACTGACTGGATATACCAAATAACTTGATAAACATGGAAGTGAGAATATGGGGAATACACACAGTTCATTTTTACCCAATCTCAAGGTTCACACGGGTGGTGGTGGTGGGGAATATGAATGAAAAGTGCTTTTAGAGCACAGAAAATAAAGGCATTTAAAGCCTTTCTAAAGGTTTCTAACTTTACTCTGGAAATAATTGGGAGCTACTAAATGATACCGAGTGATAACTGACAGTTTGCATGTTATATTTGGAAGATCTTTCTGGTTAGATGGAGAAAAATTGAAAAGGAGAAGAAAGACTGGTTAAAGGACTATTATAATCTAGAGAAGAGAGACAATGAATAAACCAGTGACAACAAACAAACTTACCTCTTATACCACCTTTTGTGGTATTGACAGGTGGTAAGGACAGATTTAAGAGTGATTTGGTATAGTAGTCAGTTGTTACTCTAGCTATTAAATAGAGCTCTGAATGTATACCCAGGAACTGGGAACTTGGATGAATTTTAATGAGTTATAAATAAAAATTTGCCTCACTTTATTTCTAAAGCTATTATCCAGTTTAAGTTTTATCAGCAAAGGGATTATTACATTACTGTCCTCTCTTTTGTCTCCAGATTTTAGTGTTTTTATTAAGACAAGTCATATACCATACAATTCAATATTTCTTTAAGTATAATTACAAAGTTGTGCAAACAGCACTGCAATCAGTTTTAGAATATTTTTATCACTCCAGCAAGAAACCTGTACCCATTAGCTGTCACTCTCCATTCACCTCATTCCTCCAGGCCCTGGTGAATAAATTCCCAGTCTACCTTCAATCTCTAAGGGTTGACCTCTTCTGGACATTCCATATTAACAGAATCATACAATATGGAGTCTTTTGAGACAGACTGCTACCTTCACCTTTGCTTAAGATTAGAAACAAGGAATTGGGAGTGGACTGAGAAATGGTAAAATCCTTTGAAATGTTCTCCTCCCCATAGTATAGATTTTCAGATAAGGTGCAATTTCTTAGAGTTGTAGAAGGGGTCAACTAGCGATAAACAAATACTTGTTCAGTAATAATGCAACTTCTAAACCATTGTAGAAATATATAACACTTCCATGCATTGAACACTTACATTGAGATGCCTTATATACTTTACCTCAGTTATTCTTTACAACACATCTTTGAGGTGGATGTTTAACTCTCTTAGAGGTGAGGAAATTTAGAATTAGACAAGATTATTTCATGTCTCACTTTGTTTGAACTCAAAAGCCATACTCTTAACTACTCTTAGAGAATGCAAAGCACTCTTTTTGTGTATTCCAGAGTAACTTTGCCATTTCCTTATTACATATCAACTTTCATGATTTTCACATTTTCCTCAACTTGGAATGACTTACCTATCCTCTGGCTACTGACTTTACCTTTTAAAGAATCAAGAAAATTCACAAAATAAGTCTTTTAGGAAAGATTTTAGGACCAAGAATCTCATTTTGTCTGTTTTTTAGATGGGGTTGTAGATAAACTCCATTATGAAAGTGGGTCCGGATGATTCTGTTTAAATCACTTAGCCAAGCAGGTAAGACTCACAGCTCAAAAAATACAGGTATGAAAATAATTATTACGATAAAATTACGTGTTTATTTTTGTCTGTCAGTATTGTAGGAGAAACATGATAATCTAAGTGGATGTTAAATCAACTACAGTGTATTGAGATAAGATATAACTGGACAGTGGAGAGCTGCCTGCAGGTGGCCCTGTGTGTCGGCTCTGCAGTAGGCTCTGTGTTGTGGCAAAGTTCATTAAATAGGTGGTGATGTGGCTTCAAGAAGTAGGTTATTTTTTCCTTGTTGCCCACTACCAGGTGCTCTAATGTAACTTCCTTTCTGTTATTATCTAAATCCTTCTTTTTGAGATAATTGTTATCAGCAGAGTGTTGTTTTGGGGGAAATAAGGCAGCTTTCCCTATCCTGAATTTAAATTTAATAAGCACTTGTGAAAATTAATCTTTTCATGCATCACAAAGGAGAAAACATGCCCAAATGACTTAAGGAAATAATAATTATTTAAGAGTGGCAGTAATAATACTCTCGTTGAAATAGTTTGATGAAACTCACACTATTGAGAGGCTCTACCAGGAAATTTTTTTTTAAGTAGGAGAGGAAGAGGGAGGCTGAAGTCATTCCTTGTTTTATGTCTAAGGGTTATTCAACAAACTCTTCTCCATGGAAGTGAGGAGAGGGAGCCCAAGCAGAGAGCCCCATAGCACCCAGTAATTTGGAAACAGCAGCAACTGTGTTGAGAGGATTGCCTGAGGAATCATGTGCATGAGTGTCTGAAGGTAAGTCTGGAATGGTCCTGAAAACTGCAGCTGCAGATTAGTGATGGCAGAGGCAGCCATAGGGACCAGCTGACAGGGCAGTGGACCCAGCCTTGAGTTCCAGGGAGGGAGGAGTGAAGATTGCTGATGGCACATATGCTTGACTTGAGTGAAACTTAAAACAGGAGGAGTTGTGGTCAGGATGCCAGTCACCACATGAGGCAGAAGCTCAGCAGGGACCACAGAGGAGCCGGCTGCACTCTCCCTCACTCACGCCTTGGAACCCACACTCTACAGGAGAGGAGCTCATGCCACAGCAGATAGACTGCAGTCTTAGACCTGAGAAGAGGGTCTGCCCTGGTGATACCCACATGAACAGGTTCTCCCACACTTTGAAGATCACAAAAACAGCTACTCTCCACTCTGGGGGCCTCTCCCTACTCACTAGCCATTGTCCACTTCCCTGACTCAGCAAGAGATCCTTACTGTGGGAACCTGCAAGAGTCAAAAATATTAAACAAAACTAGAGAACCACTTGCCAGTAAACCAAACTAAAATAAAATAGCAACTCAGCTACTAGGATCTAGTGGGCGGGGGTAGGGAGGTGGGTGGGGAAGCTAAGATACTTTGAAATGTCAAGGTACTATGGCATCACAAGGAGATGACATCACATCAGAAACCAATTTCAAACACATGGATGTTTATATCTTATTAATGGATAAAGAATTCAATGTAGCAACTATAAAGATACTCGAGGAGGTAAAATAAAACTCAGAAAAACATCAAAGAAGAACTAGAAGAAGCAGCAAAACACATCAGTGATCTCAAAAATAAAGTTGATAAGCAGAATGCCGAAAAGGAAGTTCAACAAAAGAAACTAATAGAGATCTAGGAGGTAAAGAATGCAATAAACAAGATGAAGATTACCAAGAAGGCTGTGGAAACAACTGACCAAATGGAGGAAAAGATCAGTGTTACTGAGGATAGAAATGTATAAAGGAGCCAGGTGGAAGAAGAGAGAGAAACTAACTCTAAAAACAAGAATAATCCAAGAGCTATCTGACTCCACAAGGAAAGGCAACCTAAGAATAATGGGTATCTTAGAAGGTGAAGAGATGAGCGAGGAGAATGTAGAACATATTCAAAGAAATATTGTTGAAAACTTCCCTAACATGGGAAAGGGAATGAATTTATAAGTCAATTAAGCCAACGAAACTCTGGTTATCTAAATGCAAAAGACATATACCAAGACGTATAATTGTGACACTATATGAAAAGTTCAAGACAAGGAATATAAAGGTGACCAGAGATAAGGAGAAGGTAACAAAGGTGTTCCCATCATTAGGCTTCTTAGCAGATGCTCTAGAGGTCATAAGAGAATGGAATGACATTTTGAAAACAAGACAGCATGCCCTGGTGGAACAGTGGTTAGGTTAATTGCATTTGAAGGACTCAGGTCACCTACCCCTGGGTTTGAGTCCCAGGTCTGGGGGGGAATGAACCAGTGTGAACAACTAAAATGGAAATACACAAAACTTAATTCAAAATAGATTAAAGATTTAGATGTGAGGGCTGAAACCATAAAATGTGTAGAAGAAAACAAACACTCCTTAATATTGGCCTAAGAGATGTCTTTGGGAACTTAACTCCAGTGTCAAGGGAAATAAAATCAAAATAAATGGGATTGCATCAATCTAAAAAAGTTTCAGCACAGTTAAAGAAATGCTCATCAACACAAAAAGACATCCTACTGAGTGGCAAATATTTGTGTATCATTTATTTGGCATGGGTTTAATATTCAAAATATATAAAGAACTCATAAAGTGCAACAAAATAAAAATCCAATTAAAAATGGGCAGATTATTTTAATAGGTAATTTTCTAAAGAAGACATACACATGGCCAATAGGCACATGAAAAGATGTTCTATCCCACTTGCTATTAGATAAATGCAAATCAAAACAACAATGAGATACCACCTCAAAACTGTAAGAATGACTTTTATCCAAAAGACCGGAAGCAAGTGTTGGCCAGCACGCAGAGAAAAGGGAACTCTTACACTGTTGGTGGTAGTGTAAGTCGGTGCAACCATTATGGAAAGCTGTATTGTTATTCCTCAAAAAATTGACAATAGAAATCCCATATAATCGTCTTCGGATATTTTCACTAGAAACGATACTAATTTTCCGAGATAACTTGCACCTCCCCATGTTCATTTTAGCATTACTTATAATAGCCAGGAGCTGCAAACAACCCCAATGTCCATTGACTGATAAATGGATAAAAAAAATGTGATCCATATAAGCAATATAATACTGTTCAAGTATCAAAAAGATGAAAATCTGTCATTTGAAGGAACATGGATGGCTCTAGAGGGAATTATGGTTAGTGTGAGATAAGTCTGAAGGAGAAAGAGACATCCTATGATTTCACTCATGTGGTATGTAGAGAAAATAAACAGATTAACGAAGTCAAACATAGAATTTTAGTCAATAAAAGCAAATTAGTTACAGGAAGAGAAAGGGGAAAGGGAGAGCAAACTGGGTAGAGGGCATCTATTGTACAGTGAAGGAAGAGCCGAAATGGTGAACTTAATGTATTATTTACAGATGTGCATTTACTATGATGCACGCCCTGAACCTATATAATGTTATGCAATGTTTCTTCAATAAAATTAAATTTTTCAAAAAGTAAAATGAAATTTTAAGTCTAGAAGGGACCTCAGGAAGTCATTTCACATCATCCACTGCCTCAGGCATGTCCGTGTCTTCAGCACTCAAGTACCATGACTTTTCTCTTTCTGAGGAGAGCTTCATATATGCATACTGGATAACTCCCATTCCCATTTCAGTGCCTAAGAACAAAACCAGCTGACATCAATCTGTGTTAATTTAGTCTATGGAAATTTTGTGTTGTCTTCTTTGGATGCCAGACACTCACCAGAGCCATGGAAAACACGGTATGTGGTAGATGTTATATAGGACAAAGGACTTCGATTAGGTGTTTCTCTTACATGAACAAAAACAGTAGCAAAAGCCACTGGCATTTATTTGGCACTGCTGCACATACTGATGCATTGACTCACTTAACCCTCGTGTCCTAGAGGAAGTATGTTCTGTTGTTATCCTCATTTTACAGATGATGAAACTCCAGCTTTTTAAGAGCTTAAGAGGTTTCTTTAAGAGAGTTTAAGTGATTAAGATTGAACTACCACTCAGTGACAGTGTCCAGTTTAGCTAGATTAGTGCCAAAGCACATCTTTTTTTAATTTACGTATGTATATGCAATGCATCCCTTCCTAACATGACTAGGCAGCATAATTATACCATGAAATTTTACAAAAGCCTAGTTCTTTCTCAGTTGCCCAAGAAAAAGAATATGGTGCACACACACACACACACACACATATATATACACACACACACATACATATAGTTTCACACACACATATATCAGTGTAATGCATAACATGTTATAAAGTAACAATGGTTCTGTCCACTGACTAATGGAACTGGTAAATTTTCCTGTGTTTCTTCTTAAGTACAATCTTTTCTCCACTATAAAGAGCTCATAAAACCAGAGGAAAAAGACATGACTGAAGTAAATGATGGAATTAGGGAGGAACCAGCATGTAAAGAAAACCCCAAATCCACAAAACCAAAGATAGAAAGTGAAGGCATTGTATACTTGTAAACTTTTTCATTCACACAAAGCTATGTATTGTCAAGCATTCTTCTATGCTAGACATCACTGCTCATCTTGATAGAAAGATGACGGAAGTGGTATGTGTGTGCATATATGTGTGCAATATATTAGTGGTGATAAATTATGCATAAAACTAAAGTAGGAAAAATGGAGAGTAGTTCATTATTATATAGTGTTATTAGAGAAGACCTTCCTTATAGAATGATATTTGATTGGATCCTTGACAGAAGTGAGCAGCCAGTCACATGGCTGTAGGGAGTATAAGTGTCAGGAGTGGCAATAGAAAGAGCAAAATCTCTAAAGGCCAAATTTACTTTAAAGGCACAGGGAAGAGACCCGATTGGATGGAGGGCAGAAAGTAGTTTTGAAAGTGCATGTTGGGAGATTTAAGTCAGAGACATTAATTATTGGATTGATATACAAAATAGATAACATGAGTCATTAGAAAAGAATTAGTTACCTGTAATCTGAAGTTCTGTTTGGAGAAAATAAGTTTATTTTTATTTAACAATTTTACAAAATAGGAGATTAATGTTAGGTGAAAATTGAAAAATGTAAGGATTAAGTAACTAAGAGGGGCTATAGTTCTGATACTGGATCAGCAAAGAGTTCAGATGAAAAATGAAAATTATAGAAAAATTTAGGTGGTGGGATTGGAGACTTGTCATTTTACTTCTAGGTTTGATGTGGTTTTATATAGAGGAAAAATGTCTATAAAAAGAAAATAAACAGAATAGAGATGGAAAAATAATGCCAGATAATAAGAAAGCAAGGGAATCATTTAGAAATAATTTATACTGAGGGGAAACAGAAATGAGTTATTAGTGACCTGGAAGCTTTATATGAGTGACAACATTTCTGTTATGCAGGGCTCCATTAGGTCAGAAGAACTTTATTTTATACTTTGGTCAAACATGGATGCCTATTTCAGTTACACTCAACCGTTTTTTATTTTAAAGAGAGGGAGGAAGGAAGAAGGGAGAGGAGAGAGAAGCATTTTAAGGAAGGTAGGAAAGGAAGAAGCATCTTTATATTTATTTTTTGGTGTTTCATCCTGGCCCCAGGTTGTGAACTGTGGGCCCTTGAGCTTCACATGATTCACATGCTACCATCTCAGCTGCCCAGCCTAGAAGGGCACACTCACTATTTCCCTCAAAACAGACTTGTTTACTTTCCTGTGACTGTTATATTTGACCCCACCCCCACCCCCACCTACTCCTGTTTCCAACACCATTCTCAGCTCCTTTCACTGTACATTGTGAGTTAAGCTAATCCTTAGAAACACAAGCTGATGATCTCAGGTCATTAAATTCAAGGAATTGGAAGGAAGAAGAAATGTGTCAAGAATGGAAAAAATTCTTTCCCATCTAGACTAAGTGTGGGGAATTATCCTCTAGGGATGATTGAGTCAAATGATACGGCAGAAAGAATTCTAAGATGACTACAAAGATCTTTCAACCTGGTACTACTCCCATGGCCATGTTACTCATACACGGCAGTGGGGATTTTGTAGATATAATTAATATTACTAGTCAGTTGCTCTTAAAATGAGATAATCACATGAATGCTTTAATACAATTTTCTCCAACTGGAGCAGAACAATCCAGAAATTTGAATAATGAGAGGAATTTGTTGTGAAGGATAGTATCTATTCTTACTGGTATGAGATGAGAGCTTGTTTTGAGTTGTGTTTCCCTAATGCTGAGAGGCAGAATATTTTTTTCATGTGCCTCCTGGCACATTTGTATGTCTTCTTTAGAGAATTATCTATTAAGATCTACCCATTTTTAAATTGTATCACTTGTCTTTCTTTTGTGAAGTTTTATGAGTTCTTTATATATTTTGGATATTAACCCCTTGGCAGATGTATGATGTGCAAATATCTTCTTCCATTCCGTAGGATGTCTTTTTGTTTTGATGAGAACTTCTTTCTGCTATGCATAAGCTTTTTAGTTTGATGTAATCCCATTTGTTTCCTTTGGATTTTATTTCCCTTGACATTGGAGTTGAGTTCCCTAAGCCATCTCTAGGTCAGTGTCCTATAGTGTTTTGTCTGTTTTCTTCTATGTATCCTGTGGTTTCTGACCTGACATCTGTTTCTAATCCACTTTGAATGAACTGTTGTGTTTGGTGTTAGGTAGTGATCTGACCAGCATTTTGCATGTGGCAGTTTTTCCAACACCATTTATTGAAGAGACTGTCCTTGCCTCATTATAAAACTTTGGCTCTTTGTTGAAGATTTATTGTTCATTTGTGGGCTTATTTCGAAGTTCTCATTTCTGTTCCATTGATCTTTGTCTATTTTTTATTCCAATATCATGCTGACTTTTCTTGCTTTATTGTAGTTTGAAGTCAGGGAACAGGATGCCTCCATTTTTTTTCATTTTCCTTGGGATTATTATTGCTATCCTGGGCCTCTTGTAGTTCCAAATAAATTTCATGATTTTTTGTTCTATTTTTATGAAGAATGTCTTTGGGATTTTGTTTGGGATTGCATTAAACCTGTATGTTGCTTTAGGTACTATGGGCATTTTAACAATGTCAGTTCCTCTAGTTCATGAAAATGGAATATCTTTCCATTTCTTTGTTTCTTTTTCTATTTCTTTTAACACTGTCTTCTTGTTTTCAAAGCATAGGTCTTTCACTTCTTTGTTTATTCCAAGGTATTTCTTTTTGATGTAATTATAAATGGGATTATAGAACAAGTTAAATTTAAATTAGCATCATTCCTTATCTTTTTTGCTTAAAGCAGCTTATTTGGAACCAGATCATTTGGATTTAGTTTGTAGATAAACTGTTTACATAAGCATGTATTGCTTTGGTTTTTTTGGACAAGCATCTTGGCACCTAATCTGAAGCAGGCACTGTTCTCCTAGATGCTTAAAGACATGACCCCTGTCCTCATGGAGCTTCTATTTTAGAAAAGGAGACACCTCTTTCAATAGGTGATTAATACAGTGTGGTAGGTGCCATTATAGGTGAAGGAAGAGCTATAGAAGCCGTAGAAAGGGCAGGAAACTCTCATTGAGACCTCTAGAAATCTCTGGAAGAAACTCAGAAGATAATTTAGTTCTGCCATGAGATCCTTCAAAAGTTATTCTTTTGAATACTTAACAGCATTCAAGGAGTGCAAACATAAAAATGTATTAAATGCATATAATGAATAGTCTCCCATTCAAGTTTCTTATCTACCCAATTTGCAAGTTTCAACAGATAATTGGTGTATGTCTTAGTGTTTTGTTTATTCAAGATTTTTAAAGTATGTGCCATTGAAATTGTATTTTTTAATGTCTTTTTCTAACCTACATGATAGCATGTTTTTCTGTAGCTTGTTTTTTTTCATATATCTTTGAGGTTTTTGGGTATTAGTACATGAAGTGCTTTCTGTAATTTTTGACAACTGTGTGGTATTAGATGGGCATGGCACACTTTATTGAATAAGTCCCAGATTCATGGATGTTTGAATTATTTCCAATTGTTTCCTATTCAGAGAAACCTTGTAAGTAGGTTATTTTCACATGCACAAGAACAGCTGTAGGAAAATGTCCTAGAAGAGGGATAGTTGGGTCAAACAGATATGCATTCGAAGTTTTGATACAAAGCTGCTTTCCAATATACATTCCCACTCTCAGTGGATGCGGGTGCCTGTCGGCCTGAGTATGTACAGTTTTGGGAGGGTCTTCTTTAGAAAAGAGAATACAAATTGGAAGCACAAATTTAGTATGAAATATGCATTTGATTAGAACAAGCAAGAAAATTCTAACTGTATCACCTCCATAATTTGTATTTGTTAGTGCCAGGTGTTCAAACCTGCACATAAGGCAGTGCAGCCTTTGTGCCGTCACCTTGATCTTAAACACAAGGTGAGCAGATATGGAGGCCCTAGGCAGTATTACTAGAAGTTATTCTACACTAGGAAGGCTAGCTATAACTTAATCACACATAAAAGTAGCTAAACCTCTATACAGAGATATAGCAAAATGCAGACTAACTTGTATGCCTCAGCTGTTTCCAAAAATTCCCACCACTTGAAGGATTTGTAGAGTTCTATGATAGAGTATAAAAAAACCACCTTAGCCAACAACACTTAAATAGCTTACATCATTACTGCTGCAAATGTTGCAAAAGCTGTGACCATGTGAGCAGCTTCTTAGAGCCATTCTAGGACCTTGGTAGGTGCTTCTGCAGATGAGGGTAACTGTGGCTATTTACCGTAAACTGCCTGTAGGATCCACTTTTCAAATTCTTGCTAATTGAGTGTTATTAAACTTGGATCTTTGTCAGATTCTGTTGTCTCAAAACTATTGAATAATTTGTTTTCCTTCCACTAAAGTCCCACTTATATTTTGTCTTATGCTTAAGCTGGCTATTTTAAATGGGACAGTGCTGTTTTGTTTTCTTTCATGTTTCCCAACTGTCCTGTCATTTTCATAAAAGTTGTCCATTTTGTCCCATTTTTAATGAACCAGGGCTGTCTTTAGCATGAGGCAAAAGGGACAGTTGAGTTTGCCCCAGGCACAGTCTGTTGAGGGGGCCCCAAAGCAGCTGCCCCTTTTGCTCTGCGTTAAAGATGGCCCCTGCCAGGGCTGACTGCAGCAGGCTGCAACCGATACTGTTCTCACATTGGTGGGACTTGTCTCTGGTACTGTGGAGGTTATCTCTGGCTCTAGGGGGCTTGGCTCTGGCACTGTTGGGTTATCTCTGGTACTGTGGGTTATCACTGGCAATGTTGGGGTTATTGGGCATCTCTGGCACTGGGATGGTGAAACTGGCATGTATTTTAGGCAGGACATTTAGAGCAGGGCTTGTAGGAGTGCCGGATTTGTGTTTGTCTTAAGTGTCAACATTCCTTGCACTGGCCCTAGCTGTCTGCATGAAGTCCTGCTGGACCACACGTTACTATGTGACCACCAGTCGACGTTGTGCAGTACTTGTTGCAGACCTGGCTGCTCTTCTCCTGCTTGATCACTCCACCTCCTCCTCTCTTCTTAGTCACCAGCAGGTAACTCTGTCCCTCTTTTACCATCCCAGTGCCCTGTTTTTAACCTGAAGTATGGTTACCCCACTGATGCTTCAATTTTCTATACTTGGCTATTGGATTGTCCATCTATTTAAGTCAGTTCCATACTTAATTACTGAGATTTTATAACCCGTTTTAATGTCTGGTAAGACTTTTTTTTCTTTTTTGTTTTTCAGACTTTTCAGGGACCTATTCCCATTCTCTTTGTTTTTCTATATACACTTTAACTCAGAATTTTTATTGAGATTGTGTTAGATATGTCAGTTACTACAGGAGGAATACATCTCTGTTGCATTGGTTTGTGTGTCCATTTGTTCAAATTATTTGGTGTGCTTTAGGAATGTTTGAAAGTTTTCTTTATAAAGGTGTTATACATTATTTTCAGATAATTAATCTTTTGTGTTGCTATTATAAATGAAGCAATTTCTTTCACTATATTTTCTAATTTATAAATATATGAAAACAAATGGTTTCTATTTATAAATTTTGTCTCATATTTTCCTAATATAAATTTTTCATGGTAGTATTCAAATTTATTTTTTCAGCACATGGTCTACAGAGAGCAACAGTTTAATTCCTCTTTAGTCTTTAAAAAACTCTCTAGTATCTTTCTTTTGTCTAGTTGATCTGATATTGCTTAGAAAATGTTAACTAATAATGATAATATGGGAACCCTTGCCTTATTATTGACTTTATTGGAAATATTTGTAGCCTTTCCTTATTAAGCATGCTCTGACTTTTGGGGATAGATATACACACATATAAACATTTATATATATTAAAATAATGTATTATATATAAATACATGTATATTATATATTAATATTTTATAAATATATATATATAATCTAGTTCTAGCTCAAGAAAATATATAGGTGTTAAGGGGTCTATTGCTGCATAATAAGCCACACCAAAAGTTAATGACTTTAAAGAACATTGTATTTACCACATTTCTGTTTTTTTTGACTGGACTTGGCTGGACAGTTTTTTTTTTTTAAACTCACATTGTGTCAGCTTGGGTTGCAGGTATATAGGGCTTAACTTGGTTGAAGCTTCCGAGGTGGCTCACTCCCCTGTGTGGAGTTAAGTGTTGTCTGGGAACTCAACAGGGATTGTTGACTGAGCACCTTCTGTCTTCTCATGTTGGTTTTTCCTTTTGGCTTGGGCTTCCTGGCATGGACAGCTGGATTCTAAGAGAAAAATCCTGGATTTGGAAGTTCTAGAAAGTCAATTTCTCTTCATTTTCTTGGTCAAGATAGTCACAGGACAAGTTCAGATTCAAAGATTCAGACATAAATGCCACCTCTTGATGATGAAGTGACGTGTATAGATGGAAGGAAGGAATTAACAATGGTCATCTTTGCATAAATTCCCCATTTTGTTGTTGTTAGTAGTAATTTTATTATTTTTCAATTTCCATGAAGATGGTTACTGTAATTGTGCAATTTTTCTTCTAGGCCTATTAATATGATAAATCTTATTAAAACCATAGATTTTCTAATATTGAACTATTTAAAATATGTGCAGTAAACCTCTCTGGTACATGACTGCTGAATTCTGTTTGCCAGTATTTTATATAAGACCTTTGTGTTGATATTTGTAAAGTGAGATTATTTCATGTGTCTTTCTTTTAGTTAAATCTTTGTGAAGCTTTGGTATTAGAGTCATGCTTATTTCACAAAGATAATTGGAATTTTTCTTTCTTTATGATGCTCTAGAATAAACACCGTGACAGTAATTTGGTAGGATTTTCCTATAAAACAATCTGGGTCTGATATTGATCTTTTTGTTTATAGGATTTTTCTACAAAACTCTTTGAGAGTTAGCTCATTAATGACTTTATTTCTCCTCTGCTATGATTTCTGTTTAGGTTTTCTAATTTGAAAAATTTTCTTTGATTTGTTCTACGTTCATAGTTCTGATATTTAGGAACGTTCGCATTTTTGTGCTAGGATTGCATTATTGTCAGTTGCATATAATCATGTCTTCTGATTTTTAACATTATATTTTCTCACTCTGAACAATGATAAAATATATTTCTTCTTGATTCTTCACCACCTTTTCATTATTATTCAGCTTCGGTTAATATTATCTGTTTTAATACTTATGATACTTATACCTCTGTTACTATCTTTATTAATGTTAAGAATTCTTTTTGACTTAGTTTTACAGAGAAGATAATTACTATATATACTTTTATTCTCACCTTTCTTCTTTCTGTTCCCAGTCATTAATTGTATCATTTTCACATTAGAAAAGCCTATTGCACATATATTCTGTCTTATTAATTTAATTCCTACAATTGTTTTAATTCTATAGCTAAAGATATGTAATGTTAACACTAATTCTGTTGGTCTAGTTTCCCTAGTCTTTGTTTTTTAATTTTTTCTGTAGCAGATTTTTCCTCAGGAGGAATTCTCCTGAGATTGGTGTTCCTGGAATTCTTGCATGTTCAAAACAGTTTGTTTTTAACTTTAACTTGAAGTATTGTTGGATGAATAAAAACATTTTAGGAACACGTGATTCCCCTTTCCCACCTTCATTAAATGATTGGACCTTTTAGCCTATTTAAAAAGTTATCATTCTTTAACTTTTCAGGGAGTTCTATCAGTGCTGTTTCAGGTCAATATCCTAACAAAATAGTGGGTTCTTCCAAAAATATATATTCATGTCTTTGATTCCAGACCTTTAAAATAATATTTGTATTTGTTCATGACATTATTTTGTTTTTATTCTTTGGGGATTTCAATTATATGTATATATATGTATATGCATATAAATATATCCTTTGCTCTTTTAGATATAATTTCTCTAATTCTTTTAAGATATTTATGTTAATTTTGTTTGCTTTTCATATCTTTGTCTTCATATTTCTTACCCTGTTTTTACAGTGATTTATTGTTTCTCTGGTTTTCCCAGGATAATTGGTATTAATTTTCCTTCTTAATCTTGCTTGAATTCTGCTAGACCACATTCCACTTTATCCAGTTGTCTTGTCCTGTCTGCTCTGATTTTTGCTTTGTGTTCTTTGTTAATAGATGGGGTTGATTTCTTAAGTGTGTCTAAGCCCTGGCAAAGCACAATGTTTGTCCATGCCGCTCCTGATGTGGCGTTACTTTTCATGGGAGTGAGCTGCCTCTGTGGCAGTTTTTGAGACCTATCATCACTGGGTGATCTCTCTTCAGCTTGTTCGAGTCCTTCCTTTGTCTCTTTGGTGAATCCTGCTATTTTTTGGTATCCTTTCAAATCGTTTTGGAATCTGTGTCCTAGTTTTATTGAAAATATGGTTTGTGATTTTGTATTCCATTTTTTCCTTTTGGATGACTTTTAAGAAGAAGAGAAAACTGGATTTATGTAATAATGGTCATATCAGAAGTTCCAATGAAATATTTTTACAGAAGTAAATATAGACTACATTTATTTTATAAACTCTGCAATAGAGTTGAAATTGCTTATAAGTGAAAGATTTCCTCATTTAGAGGAATAGGAATGAGCTTATTAGAAGTGAATCATTTATCTTCTTGTCTCTGGTAGCAAATATAACCCTCTCCTAGAAAGCTAGAAGCAATTTGTATTGCTCCAAGGGAAATTTTTTCTCCATCATTTTCCAACTAAAACTTAAAACATGTATAAATGAGAGTCAAATAAGTAATAGTTGGATGCAAGTGGAGAAAAGGATTTTTCTTGAAGACTGACCTCAGTCTCTTCCAAAACTGTGAGGAAGTACTGGAGTTGAGGAACAAGACTGTGAATACAAGAGAGGCCCCCAGAGTGGGTTGTGGGATAAAGGTAAGCATTAACGGAGGTGAGAGAATGGTAGGGAAATCAGGAAAGAAACAGAAATCTTCCAGACACCCAACTTCTGGACTTTCCTAGTAGGGACTCATTGTACTTAAGTGCTTTGTGAATTTGGTATAAAGTAAGACTGGATTTTCACTAGACAATACATTTTTGAGGTATTATCAGCAGTAAACAGTACAATTACAATTATGTCTTTATAGAGTGTTTCAATATCCAAATGTTCTTCTTGCAAGTCTTTTTAAGAGCATAAAATAGATTTACATACTTGATTAGAAAGGATTCTGCTGGCATGCAGCTAGGTGGCCTGGGCTGTGGAGAGCCTCCCACTCTCACCACACCTGCTGCCTTGATAATGCCGCTCAGAGCAGGGACAGGCAGCATGTGCACAGGTCAGAGCACGCGAAGCCGAGGTCTTTTTCTGGCCCTCATGAACCTATTTGCATATGCCTAGGGGAAGGGGCCAAGATAGGCTAACTGCATTCTCAGAGATGCATGTGCTTCTGTACATGTAATAAATAATAGAAGATTTATTACTAATAAGAAACAGTAACAGTGTTTTTCAGCACACAGAGTGCTTTCATGTATATAATATGATTTGTGATTTCTTGAGGATGTTTGGTTAATACAGATTAGTTGCTTGAGGACTCCTATAGCATCGTGTTATCAAGAAGACGGGTTACTTCCTAGACACCTGGTTTTAATGTAGAATTGCATGTGACAGTTATATTGGTAATGAATTTGCTCAGTAAGGTATTTTTAGAGGTTCTGAAGGTAGAGTAAAACTGAATTATGAAATGAGACTATCAAAACTTTTAGGCACACCCTGGTTAGATCTGTTGCCTCTGAAGGATGCAGGCCACATAACCATGGGTTCGAGTCCCTAGTCTTGGTGGAAGCAATGCATGTGAACAACTAAATAAAAATAAAAACATAAAATACTTTTTCCTCCTCTCCCTGCCTGCCTGCCTGCCTGCCTGCTTACCTTCATTCCTGCCTACACCTTTCCTTAAAAAAAAAAAAAAGGAACTTTCAAGGAGAGCTTTTATGGATAATCCTATCTTTTCCTAAAAACACAAAATATGCTGAAGTCACCTTGTAAGGATAGATTGAACTTTAATCCAGAAAAGTAGACTTGTGTAAGGGAATGTAGAAGGCAATACAGTCTCCCTTTTTTTTCTTCCAAGAGAGTAGTTTGAGGTGGGGGTGTCTCACACCTCTTTCTGTCTTTCACAAGCACCCTTAGAGTAAGTATCAATAATGTGTTGGATTACACTTAGTTCAGTTTTCTAGAGGTGTGAAATTCAAGGTTGGAATGCTCAAATTGGAAGCGTTTTGCCAGCACTGAGCTGCTAAGATAGATATGGAAGCTAGCCTCTATGAGTATATCGCAACTTTCCCATGAAATTCTGAAAATAGGGGCCTCCTGTAAAAGGAATACTGATGAGGAGGTAAAAGAATGAGGCTTCTGGGCCATAGGCAACTTATTAGATATGTATCCTATGTGGATCCATCACCTAGGAGGATGGCAGAGTAGAGCAATTACTAAAAATGTTGTACTTACATGCAGAACTTGAATGGAAAGGAGAGAAAAGGATATGTAATGTTAAGGAAGAGCCAACTGACAATGCTGAGGGTTCAGTGTGAGAAGATGGGTGGGACCCTAGATGCAGACAGGACCATAGGACTCTTCTTTAGATTCTTCTTAGATCTTGCTAGAACCAATAGAGCAGATAACTGATCATTGTTTCCTGCTTCTCAAGTCTACTCAGTAGTGGTTAAAACCTGCAGGAGTACCTCCCAGAGGGAACATCCTGACACACAGAACTTGCGGGTCTGAGGAGTCTGCTCTTAATTGTTCTTGTCACTTGTCATTAAACAATGGTAGGTATGCTTAGAGCAAGAGGACTTATTCTCTTCCTTAGGCCCTTTGTGTTCTCCAGATACACAAGAGCCAGGAGAGCAAGAAATAAGGCCTGTTAAAGAAGTCGCATTCCTTTATTTTTGTTTTCTTGACAAGACCCAACACAGTGCTAGGTACTCCCATTATGAATTGGACCCATTCACACTGAAATCACCTAAAGCGTTTTGAAGAGGGGAGATACCCAAACGACTTTGCATTATAATGTTATATTTACTACACCTGTATAATCCAAATCCCTCATTCTTTAGTTAAAGATGAACTCCTTGAGCATGTCCAGGGGAAGTTTATAAAGAACTCTTCATCTCTAGGGCATTATGTTCCATATACTGGAAAACACGCTCTGTCTTTTGTTACCATTCTCTGATGTTAGAGTAGAATCAGAATTTATAACCAAGTGCCTACTATAATCTCATGTATTATGGGAGGAATAGTTTTGCCTCATTAGGAGGAGCAGCTTGCCATAGGTAAGAAGTAGCTGTTTTAAGCGGGGGCCGTATTCACACAGCTGTGAGTCAGCAGAAGAAGCGTAGGAAAGCTTGAAGGATCTGAAGCTTGCTTCAAGACACTGAACACAACTGTGTATGTGTGCATTATTATTTTAGAGATAGGGCATAATGCCAGATTCTTTAGTAAAAGTTCCAGCATTGCCCTGATTTCTGTATCTTTAGCCATTGAGCAATGGTGTGTATGAAGGCGTTTGGGAAGTCAAGTTAAATCCAGTCTTTCATAATTCAGGCAACACTTGGGTCTTAAAATTTAAGAATATCCATCTCTTGCATTACCCTTCTACCCTGACCCAGGCAGATCCTGCTTTCAAATAGCAATTCCGAGGAGTAAGTGCAATTACCTTGTCAGGGATGCCAAAGACCTTATGTCTTGTCACCATCTCCGGACTATAGGAATCTTCTTTTTTTGAGTCTTGACATTAAAATGAGATGATAGCAGAAGTTTAGGAGTAATAGAGACACTGTGTACCAGAGGAAGGATCCTTGTGGAAAAAGTACCAAGGATTTGGGACTAAAAGAACTTTGCCCTTGAAGAATTACAGAGAAAAAATTAATTTTCTCTTTCCATAGATTTAATAGACATTTCTCACGGGTAGACTGGCATTATTTCTTCGGAGTCACTGATTAATTCACCAGGAAATATGCAGTCCTTTCTCATTCCTCTTGCATCACATTGTAATTTCCATAACTGAATTTCTGATCCTCCCATAGAACCTCAAAATATTTCCTAAGTTTTTTCCTTAATAAAGTATAAAATTTGAGTAGTATTAGCATGAAATTTGGCTTTTCAGGAACTGCTTGTCAAGTTTATCTACTATTGCCTTTCTCTTAAAATACTTGCATTCCCTTTCTTACAGAATTCACCAGATAGAAACACTTTGGAGTGGGGGGTGACGAATACTCTTACTGCAGACACCAAAGAAAGGCTTAGGACCCTTTAAAAAGAAGTAGGAGAACACATAAAGATGAAATAAGAACAAAAATATTTTTTTGAGACTAGTGAATATCAATTTTAAGAACAGTGAAAAGTATGTGCACAAATTCTCTGAAGTGACCACTTTCTGTTACTTTGTTTAAAGGCTGTTGGTGCCCATTTTTTTCTATTTTACAAAGAAATAGAAAAATGATAACAATTTTTAATGGACAAATGAACATTCAATGGGTTGATCTTTCTCACCCTCAAAATGCTTTACTTGATACTCTTCTGGATCCTGAGTTAATTGCAGGTTTGTGTAGGTAACCAGATGTTTGCTCTAAAAGTGGAACTAAGTGTCTCTGTCAACAGAGTAGAAATTCTCTCCTTCATTTCACAAGAAAACAAGGCTTCTAAATGGTTCATAAGATGGTGAAAAATAGGAATGTGAAGGCAGTGTTAATAAGAGGAAAACTAGGCTGGTTTACTGGCTCCTGTGATGTTGAAGGTTAATAAAATGTATTATTTTTTTTCTCCAAATGTTGTGTAGATGCTTTGAAACATATGCGTTTATTAATTTATATTCCCAACTCCTTTCACCTTTTCCCCACCACCGTAAGCTCTAGCACTTGGATATTGGTTGACTCAGGGACCCACATATAGAATTAGACACAATGTGAATTAGGATGATTTGTAATATACTGCATATTAAGTCCTAGAAAAATCATCATATCTATTAGAATTTCAGAATATTTAGCATTATAAAACAGTGATTTATGTACCCACAGGGACTAAAATAATTTTTATAATACCAAAAAATGTATCATCCTAAGGAGTCAAGATTGAGTATTCTCTTTAAAATGACTTATGTGGCTCCTTGAATGTCTATAAGAAAACAATTATATTAATTCTGAGATTCAAATAAATTTTATCTTTTGAAAGTACTAACATGCTATTAAAATGTGGATTAACCTGGAGATTAATAAATAGAAATTTATTAAAATATTGGGAGAGCAATGTAGCACCCTTATGGGTGGCTTCTGTTCTGTACATTTAGTTAGGTAGACCCAACTTAATGTAAATAACAAAGATAAACTCTACAATAGAGGTGATCTAAAAAGATGATTTGATTTAGATTTCTACATCCCGTTAGAACTGCACCTAAACATGTGCTACCTGTGGATATGAAATTCGAGTTGTTTGACTGACTTGAAGCCAGTACATGAGAAGATGCCCTTTAAAAAGGAGGAAGGAATAGGCCTAATATCTATGATGGTGGTTGGAAAGCTCTAGGTGGGTTGTGTGAGGACAAAGGAGAATGAACATACTCCGAGTCGTTATTCTGAAGATGATAGTGAGGCTTTCTCCACCTTTGCTGAGGTTGAGTGAGATCAAATGAGTTTGCTCTGCAGTCTGATAGATTCAGTTTATCTAAAATGAAGGACTCGGTGTGGAGAGTTATTAGAGGTTAAATGAATGAAATGAATAGAGTAAAACCTCTACAGCAAAGTTTGTGCCTAATATTGACACTTAAGATTTAACGTTCCCTCTATCTTTTGAAAAGTTTGGTTGAAAGCATGTTTACTATTGAAAATTCTTAAGACTTTTATTTACCATCTTGAACTATTGCAAATGTCATATGAAATTTATTTTAGTGGAACAAAGAAGCATTTAGGGACCAGAGTGCAAGCTTATCCAATATGAGCAGAGAGAATTCTTGAGAGAGCGCCTAGCCAGCTTTCTTCTCATAACTCGTGTGACAAGTATAAATATGTGTATATGTTCATTGAATTTTTTGCAAGCTTATCAGCTGAAAATTAGTACACTTTCTAGAAAATGAAGTATTTTTAAAAGAAACATTCATAATTCTTTAGAGGTTTATACTTGGTTATTTTAAGGAGATTGTTGACTTACTGTTTTTCCTCTTAATTAACTTACATTTGAAAAAATCATACAGTGCCTACTTTGAGGAATTCAAATTTTCTTTTTCCCTCTGGTATATAACAGCCAAGAAACAGAATTAAAATAGAAATGTTTAATTAGGACAGCAACTTTTTGCCCACTTAAATCACTCACAACTCTGTTGAAATTAGACTAGAAGTAAGATATTTTGGAGTTTTTTCCCTAGAAAAATATAATTGTTTTACAAATTTTAAACAAAACTAATACAGTATTTCTGAATGTGTAATCATGGTGCTTGTGATATATTCTTTTAGGATGTGGGAGGGTCATATTTCAACATAGAAGATGATTCTGATTGTTTATGAAGTTGCCAACTTCAGTGTAATATAGTGGTTAAGACTGAGACTTGAATGTCATTCATTTATTCAACAATCCAATCAATCAGCAGACTTTTCTGGGTGTCTGTTATGTTGTAGGTTCATTCCGAGGCATTGGGAACATTAATAAGAGAAGATCCTGATCTCCATTAAGTGTATACTTTTAGGGGGATTGGAAGATAGAAGCAGTGGGCAATTACATAAATAAGACAATAACTGTAGAAGAAATAAACAGGTTTTGAAATGGAGTGCAATTTAACCAGGGTGATCTAACCTCACTGAGGAGGTAA
Organism: Solenodon paradoxus; assembly: GCA_004363575.1. Taxonomy (NCBI): domain Eukaryota; kingdom Metazoa; phylum Chordata; class Mammalia; order Eulipotyphla; family Solenodontidae; genus Solenodon; species Solenodon paradoxus. The sequence goes on along the minus strand of RJWH01001609.1, from coordinate 265,098 downwards.
TTTTGAGTTGATAGATTCGAATTCCAATTCTGCTACGTCTAGCCATGTGATGTTGGACAAGTTATTTCTCTTGAGTTTCAACTTTCTCATCTGCAAAATGAAGATACTACCTAGAGATAATATGAGGCTCAAAGAAGAGAGCAAAGGTAACACAATGCTTGGCATATATTAAATACTTATTAATATTAGTGACTTTTGATTTTCATTAATACACTAAATAATACAGCAAAAGGCCCAGGAAGCAATTCTGTTCATATGTTGCAACCTTCTCAGGCCACAGAGAACATTGTTTTTCTCTTGTTGGCAAATAGAATCCCATTCTGAGGTTTGATTTACTAATTTGTACTAAAACAGCTGGAGAGACTCAAAAGGAAGGCTTGTTCCTTGCAGCAGAAGTGCTTGTCCATTGGCTGTCTAGATAGGATGCCATGGTTCCAGTTACGAAATTTCTGCCTCTTCAGTATTTACATGCTTTTTGGGAAACCATATTTTAGCCAAAGTAGGAACTTTTTTGGACTCTGAAAAAATGAATTTGAGGCCATTTTCCATTTTTTTTTTTTCTCCTTTTCCCCAAATATTAGGTCAAGCATGAAGAATAATAGAAGAATCTGCAGAGGGGAAACAGATGTTTATGTTCATTTCATAATCACGGTGCAGGGCTGAGTGGATATGGAAGAGCAGTAATAGTGTCCAAGAGTGAGCTGCACCCAAATCACCCCAAGAATCCGGGCTGTTTCCTGTTTCCTAAGACTCTTTTGCTTCTTTCCATGAGAGCGGGTGCCTCCAATACCCCTTAGCAACCCCTCTGAAGGTCTCACAGTTGTGATTATTGTTTTATAGACAGCAGGCTCAGCTTTGCCAATCACGCCTGAAGCTTTTCTTCTAGCAGCTGGTGCCGGGTGCTTCCACGTTTATTGAGTTAATCTGCTTTCTGCCGTGCAACACAAGCCTGGTGATCAGTGTTCCCAGTCTCCGAGGTGTCTTTTCATTCGACACTGTGCTTCTCAGCCTTGTGTGTTCTCCTTGTTACAGGGTCTCTCTGTGTCCCAGCTATGGTAGAGATCTTTTAAAAAAGCACTCTGGTTCTTCATTTGGGAGTTAGCAAGCAGTTTCTGAGAAACCTTAAACGCCTCTTCTGTTTTGCACAATTTCTCTTAGAAATTCCAAGTCAGGGAATTATAGATATGTATATCTATTTTTAAATCATTTTTACTGATTAATGGTTGATTACAGAATCATCTCTCTTAACTTGATTTATAAGTATGTTAATAGCATAAAGAAGGGCTTTCTGAACTTGCCTAACTGTATTAGATTGAAGTATCTGAATTTGTGATATCCGAATGGTTTTTAACTATAAAATGACGCTTTCATAGATTCTCTCTAAATAAGCAGTGCCTAGGATGCTTGTTGAAATTTATATTTGCAGCTCTTAGGAGGTCTGGTTTAGAAGTCCTGGAATGGACTAAATAATCTGCGTTGCAATTTTCTAAATTGAAGTAGCATTGCATTATAACATTATATAGATTTAAGATGCATATCATCATAAATCAACATCTGTATCTAATACATTAAGTTGACCACCAACAGTCCAGTTTTATGCTTCACCACATAACTGACCTCCTTTATCTAATTTTCCTACCCCTTCTCCTCCTTACCTTTTGGTAACCTCTAATTTGGTCCCGTAGACTAAAAGTCTATTTTTGTTTGATTCGGATCATTTGTTTGTTTGGTTTCTCTATGGATCACAAATGAGTCAAATTATATGATGCTTATCTTTCTCTTGATTTATATAGCTAAGTATAATTAGATCTGTACAGGTCCATCCATAATTGTTGAAAAGATAGGACTTCATCTTTAAAGAAATCTGAATATTCCATTGTATATGTCTACCCATCTTATTTATCTATGCATTTTTTGATAGGCATTTGGATTGTTTCCAGCAAGGATGTGCATTTTTATCAAACAGATTATTCTTACGGAAAGACTTATTTGGAAAATACTGGTATGTCATTTGCAGTTGAATAAATACCTAATTAAATATCTTGTTTAGGGCAATTTATATTGTTTACGTGATTCTTTTGTCTCTGTTGGAATTTCAGTTTAGTGATTGTGTAAAGATACATGTCTCCTTTATTTGGGCATATTGCTGACCTCTCTTACAGTTAAGTGTTGCCTAGGTTCTAGCTTCCCTCCAAGGAAATGTGAATGGAAGTGATGCATGTGGCCACACCACACAGTTCTTGCCCTCATGCTTCCCTGTTCTTTCATCAGTATAATCCTGCAATAGCAGGGTCACAAGATGAAAAAAGTGGATCCTTGAAGGATCAAATGGAGCAGAAGCATCTCATCAGTTGGAACACTTGCTAAGGTCTGTACATGAGCAAGAAATAATAGTTTGAATCATTAGATATTTGAGTCTACATGTTATAACCTCCTAGCTGACCTATTGTGTTGCCACCATTATAAAAACATTAAAAAAATGTACCGTCAGCTTAGCTTAACTGTTAAGTGGCAGGTGGTAATAAAAAGAATAGATTGGAAAGATGAATTATGTTAGATTGTATCAAAATATTTTTGCAAAATTGTTGTCTGAGACGTGGAATAGAAACCTAGTTCCTATGGGGTCTGTAGCACTCAAAAGAGATTGGGAAAAGCCAGAATGTTATTGTATATTGTTACTAAGTTTCGTAAGGTGTTAAAAGAAAACAAAGCTGAATTGGTTGTTTTTAGGCATAGGTGGATAGAACACAGATATTAATGACCTTATATAATTAGAACATTGATGATTTTTAGATTTCACAAATAGAAGATGCACTTTAAAATATTTGAGAAACAGATTTATCTGTCTCTGTGTAAATAGAGGAAGCAGCTTTGTGTCAGAGATAAAATCCAAGGTGTTGTCCTCCAGTCTATCCTGCAGCTGCACATGGTCTCTGAGTTGCTATTGTTAATTTAAGAGCATAAGGCGTTGGCTAGAGGTGGCAGACACAGAAAAATGTTTAAGAAGAATGTCTAGGAAAGACATACTTTGGTCTTGGATATAATTTTTGGCATAGAAAACTAACCAGAAGTCTGGTAAGTTTTTGAGAAAGTTATATAACCAGAGAAACTCCAAGCTTGTCCTAAATATGCTTATGGCTGTAAATCAAGTCTTGAGGCCCCAAAACTGCACAGTAAGATGCAAACTGTGAAAGTCATACAGCTTCCAGCCTCCCTAAGTCCCAAATCAGATGTCTGTCCTCGAGGGTAATGGATGAGGAAGAAGACCTTCCCAGAGAATGGTGCAAGCACAATTCAAAAAACTTCCCTCAGTGCCAGACTAGGGGTCTTTCCATGCCTGCCACCAGGATTCTTGTTACTGTTAGGTTATCTCCCACTATTCTCTCTTCTGAAAGGGAGTTTGATTTTGGTTATACCATCATTGTTCTTCCACTGGCTAAGGGGTGATTGTGTTTGGGGCAGATGATTAGTCATCTGTTGGAGCGCAGGGAGTCACATTTTCACCAGATGGAAACAAATTGACCTGCTTCATCATCTGGTGCAGTGACAGATTAAGACTCTGGGTGGTTCCTTTGGGAAGACAGCGAGTTTGCTTTTCATGTGGGAAAAGGTGTGTAAGGATATTTGGTGGCCAGAGAATCTGATAACAGGCAGAGATGGCTAGTTTCCATCAAAACCTATTCTCCCTTTTTGCACATAGATGGTAATATTTTCCAGTCTCCCTTAGACTGTGGTATGGCCTTGTGACTAAGTTTTCTCCTACGAATTTGACTGGAAATGATGGCTGTCACTTCCAGGTCTGACCCATAAAACTTTCCATTCAAGTTGCTTCATGTTTTTCATTAGACTGGTTAGGTACAAATAGCTCTGCGATCCTAGGGTATGGTAGGATCACGAGATTGGAGGTGTCTAGGTCCATAAATGAGTGTAGGGAGGAGAGATGTCCTATTGACTTGATTACCTGCCCAGAGCCATAATATTATCAGGGGACACTCTGCCATGGTGTTAATCCCCTAAATGTTTAGATCTATTTGTTATAATAGTTCTCTGTACCCTAACAGTAGCTTTTGAGTAATATTCTTTGCTATAAGCCTATATACTGGTTGTATATTGTTTCTCGACCTTCACTTACTCTATTATAAGTTATTAACCTCGGTAAAATTAGTTAATAACTTTATGCCTTGATTTCTTCATCAGTAAAGTTGGGAAAATAATAACACCTCAAAGGATCATGGTGAAGAGGCAGTGAATCAATGTATGAAAACACTTCAGATGTGCCTGAATCATGGCAAGGACTATGTGAGTATACAGCTGTTATTGCTGATAAAACATGTTCATGTGCCATTCAAGTTTCATAATCGGCACTAACATATTACTTGTAGGATCACACATGATCAGACTGAAATTAACATTGAGATTGGGAACGAGAACACCCTAGGACAAAGATGAGAACTAAGACAAAAGGCTGAGTGAATGAATACACATGAATCAGATCCTTTTCCTTCATGAAAATTGGGCACATCCATAAAGTTGGTAGATTTTAGGAATGCCAGGCCACTGTGTGACTCACAGTTGGTCCCCATTGAATTTATGATGTAATTTATCCTGACTGTGTTACACCCTGAAAATTGTTTGGATTCTGCTAACTAACCCATAGGGTAGCCTGAACTTTTGTTTATGAGTAAGTACATTTTCAACCTAATCAGAACCTGTATCCTTATACAGAGGGTCGGGCCTCCATAGATCCTTGGGGATCTTGTGGTTAGGATTGGTGAGAGAAACGCTTTCCCTTGTGTTTTCTTCCCTGACCTTCTATGAGAGGCCTTATGTTTGTTGTCCACCTTCATAAGGTCTTTGTAGAACAGGTTGACTATATCCCCAACATAGAAATCCAAATACTGATCCACCCCTGAGCCACATTTGCTATTTTCCCCAAAAGAAGTAGAGATGACAGATTTTGAAAAAGTTGTCACAGAAATTAAATATACTGTTTGCCTGAAGCCTAGCCTCAGTGGGCAGTTTGGTAGCACAATCTATGAAACATTTCCTAGCCTGGACACTGATGGGAGCTGGGTATGTGGGACTAAATGTCCAAATTAGTTGGCATCCTTATTTTGTTGCCTGCTGAAATTGGGATGCAGGGGCTTATGAACTGCAGACACACTTCCTAACCCTGGGAGCGTGGGCCACTCTGATGTCAGATACTTAATTTTCTCTTCTTTCCTCCTCATTTCTTCTTCATACCATCTCTGTAATATACTTTGGCCTTATGAGTGTAATTTCCACTGAAATTCCACGGAAGCATCTGAATGTGCTTGCTCTTTTAAGCACTGCAGAGCAGATTGCAGAAGGAGCTGTCTGTATAACTCCTGTCACTGTACCCTTAGTGTGGCCTCCCAGAAAACCAGAAAAGCATCAGACACATATCACAATGCCACTGAAAGAGGTACTGGAGGTTGGATACCTACAAGACTTTGGGGTTTTTTAGTATCATTACATCGAAGCAACAGAGTGGGTGATTCAGCTTGCCCATATTCATTTCTCCTCTCTCTCTCTCTCTCTCCTCTCTCTCTCACACACACACACACACCCCTTTTTATGTTTTCATCTAAGGTTAAAAACCTGATGATTTATGTCATTGTTCCATGAGAATTGTCTTTGGTTTCTTTTTGACTTACAAAAAATGAATCTCATTTATTCTCCAGAGCTTATCACAGGCATCTTCAGAAAGCACACAGATATTCCCAAATGGGCAGAACTATGTTACAACCCTTTAGAATTCTTAGACTTTGTTTCTGTTGACTCTATATTATATTTGTTTTCCTTGTATCTGTGGATTAGGCATAGTTGTGCCACATGTTCTGTCCATTAAGTCTGTGATTAAGACAACCTTGGACCAATCACTACTAAATTAGATGAAAAAGTTAGTTTTGATTTGAGCTTTCTGAAAACACCTTCTGTTTACATGTAAAACAGCTGATAGAGTAACTGAATTTTTCCCCTTTTCCATGAATTGTGCTAATTTCCTGAATAGACCTCCTTACGTAAGTGTTTCCAAACATGGTAACTTTTGACAGACTCTAGGAGGGAAAGGTGAGAGGAAAGAGCCAGAGACAAAATCAGTTCCAGTGCAGAAGGTGATAGAAATGGTGGATTGAATATATCATGCAGAAGTTCCAATTGGAATGGGTTTATTTTATAAAACTATGCACATAAACATACAAACAAGTGATTCAATCTAACCAAATTCAAATTAGAAGTGTTATCATGCCATATGTTATGTGAAATATTAGTCGATAATATTTTACTAGTGAGGAGTCTGCCACAAAATTCAAAGCTAAAAAAACAAGTTGGGATAGGATGTGGGTGGTCCTTGGGAATTTGTGAAAGGTCTAAAGGTAGGAGATTTTGAATCACCCCTGGAAGGGAAAGTAGAATCCAGATTTGTTTCTTAGGCACACTTGTTAAAAGAATATTTGACTCATTCTGCCTTCATCCTGCTACCCTTAAATTTTAGTCCTAGTTGAACCTGGGATTACTCACGTTTTTAAAAAATGTTTTTTATATTTATATCTATAACTATATTTGTATATGTCAGTGTTGACTGTGGAAGGATATGTCCATATATTTGCATGCATATGTATATTTATATATACACATGTACACATATTGCACTCTGTATATGCATGTGTGTGTAATATGTGTTGTAATATGCTCTTTATATAAGAGCTTTGAGTGTTGGGACTACTCAAAATTTAGGCATGCTTTTGAATAAAATGGTATAGAGGAATTTGAATAGGTCCAATATGTTTTCAAATTAAATGTATACACCATAAAATTACATTATTCAATATTGTGACACTCTCTACTTATATCAAGAAAATTCAATGCTGCATTACAAGCATTGTAGTAGAGGTAAAATATTTAAGATGTGAACAAAAAGTTAATTATCTGAGTACTGGAGGGACTACGATAATTAAATCATTCTAATTCATTTGTTCACTTGCTATTTATGGAAAGTCTGCTATATAGTCAACAAGACAAAGTTCTTAACCTCATGGAGTTTACATTAGTGTGGGATAAAATGGCAAGTAAATATAATATCAGGTAATGCCAAGTGTTATGAAGGAATATGTAACAGGATAAGATCAAAGTACGTATGTATTTGTGTTATGTGTTTTAAGCAATGTGATCCCTTGAACTCAAGGGAGGGTCTCAGGGAATAGTATCCGGATAGGGGAAAAGCAAGTATAATATCTTCAAGAAAAGGAGGAGTTTGGTATGTTTGAGGAATTTTGAGCAGTTTTGTGTGACTAGAGAAGAAATACCGAAGAGAAGAGTATTAAGGGTAGAGAGATAATAGTGACCAAGTCATGGAGTGTCTTGTAGACCATAATAAATGATGGGATCTAAGTGTGGAGGGAAGTGATTGGAGAATTTGGAGCTGTGAATGGATAGTTCTTCTGCTAGCTGTGTGGATAACTGACTGTAGGGCTAAGATGGGAAATAAAGAATTGGAAAATAACTACAGTAGTTGGAGAAATGATGACTTGGACAGCAGTGAAAATAATGAAAGGTTCTGAGAAGTGATCAAGTCTGAACTGTATTTTGAATATTGAAGTCATTGGTAGTCGGGGGATACTAACTAGTGGCTTGATGGAAGGGGAGCGGGGTATTGTCAAAGAAAGAAGGGAGTTCACTGTCACCAAGAAACACCTGACCCTTCCTTCCCTGCCTGTGGACACTATTGGGACTGTGCTTGCCTATAACCAGACACCACGGCTTTCAGGCTGCTCTGCTCTTGCTTGTGCCAATGGGGAAAAAACTTAAGTTGTAGAACTACTGAGATTAGAGATGGTCAGCAGCTGAGGCTGCTTGGTAAAGGAGCAGTTATGGAACTTCCTTGAGGAGAGGGTGGTTGTAGATTTCTCCCTCAGCTGTAGAAGATACAGCACCTAGGGAAGTTTGAGCACTGGCGTTCTCTAGATGCAACATCCTTGCAGCAGTCTACCTGGGCTCCTCCTCTGTGGGCTGGGCTCTTGACTTTTCACCCCACCCTGGTTCTAGAACTCTAGTAATTCTGAGTGGTGCAGAGAAATCAGCCTACATGGCACAGAAAGCCCAGCATCCCATCAACCCATCAACCCATGATATATACTCTGCTACCTGCCATCCTAATACTAGGTCATTATATCAAAACAGGGATAGAATTCATTTAGCCTAACACACAGAAATAAACAGTCTCCCCCCAGAAAAAAGAAAGAAGAGATCGGGAAGTATACACCTCAAATTATGGCTCAAAACAAAACCCATGGGGAGAAATCCTAATAATTCAATAGATTTAAATTGACTACCTGGAAAAGATTTCAAAGCTATTGGCTTACTTATGTTCACTGAAATTAGGAAAACCATAGATGAACAAAATGGGAACTATAACAGAGACAGTGTAAGAAAGTTCTAAACAGAAATTATAGAGCTAAAGAGCATAATAGCTTTAAAAATACAATAGATTGGCTCAACAGTAGACTGGAAGAAGTATCCAGTCAAATCAGTGAGCTTGAAGATAGCATAGTGGAAGGCACTCACACTGACTGGTAATGAAAAAAAAGTAATGAAAAGAAATGAAGATAGCATAAGAGACTTGTGGGATAACATCAAGAGTAATAACATTCATATTCTAGTGATTCTACAAGAGAAGAAAAAAAAATACTTTTTTGAAGAAATAATAACTTAGAACTTAACCTAACCTAGGGAAAGAAGCAGACACCCAAACCCAGGAAGCTCAAACAGTTTCAAACAAAATATGCCCAAACAGACAAACCCAGAGACACATTATAATTAATTAAAATGGCAAAATGTAAAGTTAATGAGAGAATTGTAAAGGCAGCTAAAGAGAAACGAATCACATAAAAGGGAATGCTCCTACGATGACTGTAGATATCGTGGCAGGAACATTACACACCAGAAGGTATGACATTTTATATTCAAGGCACTTAAAAGGATTTCCAATCAAGAATATTCTACTTTGTTAAATTATCACTGAGAACTGAAAGAGGAATAAAGAGCTTTATAGACAACAAAAATGGAAGGAATTTATCAACATCAAACCAGCCTTGAATGAAATATTGAAGGAGCTTATATAAAATGAAAAGAAACCTCACAGGGAAGCAATAAGACACCAAAAAAATGGGATGGTGGAGGGGCGGAGTGTAAAAATGTTTTGTTATAATGCACTGGAGATTAACTTGATTTAAATTTAAAATAGGTTATAAGAATCGATACATGTAAACATCACGGGAGTCTCAAAACAAAAATTCATAGAAGAAATAAAGAAGAGAATGAAGGAGGGAATTAAAAAAATAGCGTAAAAAGAAGTTATCCAAGCACAAGAGAAGAACCAAAGTATAACAACAAACTGAAACATCCAGAAAGCAAATATTAAAATGGCAATGGATACTTACTTATAAATAATTATCTTAAATATCACTGGTCTGAATGTACCAATCAAATGCCACAAATTGGTGAATTAAAAATGAAAGCCTAACTTTCTGCTGCAAACAGGCACCCATATAAATTCCAAAGATAAACAAGCTCAAAGTTAAAGGTCAGCAGGCAATTTTATAATCAGATAATAGCCTTAAAAAGAGAGGGGCCAAGTATATTTAGATAAAATACACTTCTAACTTAAAAAGTCAAGAGACAGAGATGGGTATTATATAATGATTAAGGGTCAGTTCATCAAGAAGACTTAACAGTTACTAATATCCAGGAATGAAATGATGGAACATCATAAGACATAAAGAACTTACTAGCAAAACTCTAGAGAAACACTAACAACAGTGCAATAATAGTAAAGAACTTCAACACCTCAGTTACAACAATGAACTACTAGAATAAATAAATATGGTAACGTAGTAGGCTACAAAATTCATGTACAAAAATATGTTGCAATTTTATATGCCAACAATGAGCTAGGAAAAATAAATTAAGAAAATATCATTTACAACTGTCTTAAAAGAATTAAATACCTGGGAAAAAAATTTAACAAAGCAGGTGAAATACCTGTACAATGAGAACTACAAGGCATTGTTAAAAGAAATAGAGGACACAGAGATATTCCGTGCTAATAGATGGGAGTAATTAACATTGTTAAAATAACTATCTTTACAAAATCAAAATACAGCTCCTTTCAAAAATCCTAATGACATTTTTTCAAGGAAAAATAAAATAAGCAATTTTAAAATTTATAAAAAGTCACAAAAGACCTGAAATAGTCAAAGAAGTAATGAGTAAAAAGAAGAAAACTGGGGTTATCATGTTCCTGGATTTGATACTATTCTACAAAATGGTAATAGTCAAAACTGTATGATACTGGAATAAAATTAAGACACACAGATCACTGGAACAGAATTGAAGCCCAGAAGTAAACTCAGATATACAGTTTCTGACAAAGGATCCAAGAGCAACACAATGGAGAAAGGAAATTCATTTTGACTAATGAAATTGGGAAAACTGGAACAGACAAAAACACAATCAAAAAGAATGACTCTAGATCACTTTCTACCACAAAAGTTAGCTTAAAATGGATTAAAGTCTTGGATATAAGACCAGAACCATAAAATACATAGAAGGTTATATAGGCAATATCTTCCATGCCACTGCCTTTAGAGATGTTTTTTGGGGACTTGACTCCAGTAACTAGGAAAACAAAGATAAATAGCAGTACACTAAACTAAAAATCTTCTGCACAGCAAAGCAATCATCAGAATGAAGACAGCCGACTGACTGGGGAAAAGATATTCACACATCATATACCCAAATAGGGCTTGATAGCTAATATACACAAAGAACATCTTTACCTCAACAACAACAGCAAACAAATAAACAAGTAATTTAATCAGATATTGAACAGAAGATTTGAATAGACAGTTTTCCAGAGAAGACATGCAGATGGCCAACAGACACATGAAAATTGCTCATCATCATGTATTATTAGGGAAATGCAAATAAAGAACAAAGTGTGATATTACCTCACACTTGTGAGAATGACTTATATGAAACAGCAAGTGTTGATGATGGTGTGATGCAAAGGAACCCTAGTATACAGCTGGTGGACATGCAAATTGGTGTAGTCACTTTGGAAAAAAATATTTGCCTCAAAAAAAGTTAAAAATATAATTACCATGCGATCTAGTAATTCTAATTCTACTTCTGGGTAGAATCTGAAAACACTAATTTGAAAAGATATATGCACCCCTAAGTTCACTGTAATGCTGTTTACAGTAGCCAAGATATGGAAGCAGCCTATGTGTCCATTGACAGATGACTGATTATCAAGAAAGTGTGGTGTACATAAACAGTGCAGTACCATAGAAAATGCTGAAATGCTGTCACCTGTGACAATATGGATGGAACTAAGAGGGGATTGTGCTAAGCAGAATTAAATCAGAAAGCGAAAGACAAATACTGGATGATTTCACTCACTTGGTGTGAAAAGAATCAAAACAAACAGAAAATAAAACAGTAACTAACCCTTGGACTCTGACAAAAGAACCAAGGTTGACAGAGGGGAAGGAGTTGGAAGGTGGGTGGATACAAAAGGTGAATGGGGTCTAATGGACAGTGGAGTAAAAGTGTTAGAACTTTGGTGGTGGTGTGGCATGGTGTACATTTGATGAATGAACCTGCACTCCTAATACAAACAGTATTATAAAGTGTTACCTCAAAAAGAGTTAAATTGAAAAATAAATTCTGTGTTTGTTAGGTTAAGTTTGAGATGCTATAAAGTATACAAATAAGCAGTTGGATATATGATTCTCAAGAGGGTATTGTGAGTAGAGGTAAACATTTGGGAATCATCAGCATGTAAGTAATATTTAAAGCCACAAGACTAGATACTTCAATCAGAGTTTGAGTATAAATAGAGAAGAGAAATAAGGAACTGATGTGAGGCATGCCATCTGAGAAGAGAAGGAAAAAGCAGTAGAGGTGATGGAGAGAGATTTTCTAGTTAAGGGGAATAAAACGAGAACGTTGTGTCCCAGAAGCCAACCAAAGAATGTGTTTCAAGGAGAAGAGTAACAAACCATATGGAAAGCCAAGAGATCAAGTGAAATGACTTTGGTAAGATATGACCCTTTCTCAAGAGTAGGAATGGGAAAGTAAGGAAGCAGATAAATTACTATGCAATGGTAGGAGCTGTGTTTAGGAATGTTAACACATTTCTGGAAATGGGTTGATGATGGTACAAGGAGGTCTTTCCTTGGGGAGTCAAAGAAATCTACATAGAAGAGACACACACTTGAATTCCGCTAGGCAAGAGGAAAGGAAAACTAAGATTTCATAAAACTTAGAAAAATTTTTTTCTAGCTGTTTTTTCTACAGTCACTGATAGAAAACTAATATTCCCTCCCCAAATGAATATCTCATTATTTCTCCATGTAAACATGTTTATCATTATTCATAGGTAAATATATTGTAAAGTCAGTCCCTACTTTCCATCATGTCACTCTTCTATTTGAATGATGCCCTTGGAATTTATATATATATATATATATATTTGTTGTTGTGGCTTTTATCTTTTAATTGCATTTTAACTCCCTTGCATAGCTGTGTCCAAGTGTAGAGACATTATTCTTAATAATATTTGCCATGTAGGTAACTCTTATGTGTAAGGCACATAATATGTAAGAACCTACTTTTATTGATTTATTTTGTTCTCACAAATAATCCTAATACTTTTATTGTCCCTGCTTTTCATTTATGAGAACTGCAGCAGAGAGATTAAAGTCATTTGTTCAACACCACACAGTGATGGCAGATCCAGTATTGGGACTGGTGTTTCTGGCTTTAGAGCTCACCACCTTCAGCAGCATATGCACTTCCCTTCTTACTCTTCTGTCTTGACCTTCCTTAAAAGGACAGCTGTGGGGAAAAGTCTTCAAGGTCTAGGTTCTCTTGGACCTGAGTTGCAGTTTTCTTAAAATTCAGTAACTGAGTTGCAGGTTGTCATTTCAGAATGGGTCTGTAGGCGCCATGGACTGGATGAGGGTTGATTACTTCTCCGTACAGAGAAAGGAGTATTGTTTCTTTTACGGTTGACTAGATACATGGACTGCTTAAGGGTTTACTGTAATCAGATCATATATGGGAGGTGGTGAGAAAAGGAGCTAGTTTTTGTGATGGAGAACGTCCTTCAACTAATGGAAATGTTCGCTGTATTACAGTCCTAGATATATGTGGCTTGTGTCTTCATTTTCTTTATAACCTAACTGAAATCATATGAGATGATTAAGTACTTAAAAAGGTACAACATATAAATCAAAGCAAAGTATTTGAGATTGCCTGCTATGTGCAAAGTATTTCTTTGGGCACAGTGGCTCTGATTTTCTTGAGAGTTAAGAATCATAGAGCAACCAAATAATTTTAAGATATTTTGGTTTTCAAATGAAAAGTAAGTATATAGATAATTGAAATAATTTGATCCTCGTGGTGGTGGTTCAGCCTTTGTTTGATATCTGTTTTTTTATAGGCTTACTGTATCCCTAATGATGCTTTATCCCCCTTGCTGACACTGCACTATTATTGGTTCACCCAACAGATTGAAATTGGAATGCATAAGTTTCAAAAGCAGTTGAAACCTTTCTCTTTAGTAGATTTTGGGTTCCTTAGATCTATAAAAGTTTTTACAATTAGGCACCAGTCAGTGTCTGTTATCTGGCAGAGAGAAGATTTGTGGAATGGTCACTTTTGCTAATACGTTTGCAGACCAGGGATCCTAGTAACCTTTTAAAAATACAGTCACTAATCATGCAATTAGTATTTTTCTCAAGAATAAAGTCTAGGTGTCATTTAAAAAAAATTCATTTCTCATTAAAGTGTACTTCTCTTAGCAAAACCATCATATTTTCAGAAAAGATTAAGGAACCAGCATTAAAATAGGCTCTTAATTTCTATAAATGTCAAAAAATCTTCCAGGAAAGGGTTTTCACTGTGTAATATTGTCCCTATCTGCTTTGTAATATTGTCATAGATCACTTAAGTAGAAGAGAGGAGGAGAGGACGGAGATAGATGTTTCGCTCTGGAAAAGAAGCTGCTTCCTACTGAAAGGATTTCAAACAGCCACACGGAAAGCCAACACTCAGGTTTCCTGTGCGCCGTTTCCCTTTGTTGAACCCGATCCAAAGCCATGGTGAAAGAAGAAATTTTTCTGTTGTAAAATCTCAAATCTCTGAGAACTCACCAAACTGATCACTATATTTTAGAAGTGTGCAGTTTAGCCTACTGTAAACTTGAAAAATGTCATGAACTATCTTTTGAGAAACTTCAAATTGGATTTTGAAATTGGAGAAAAAGCAACAGTCAAAATAGAAAAACAGACATAAGCTATTACACTGATAAGTGCACCCATAAACTTCTAAAACACTCAAAAAGTACAAATTAAGACTTTGGTTGCGACGGCCGCATCTTCACTGTTATGCTTTCAATTATTTGATGCCCAGTTTGTCCTTTTGGGACTTACTTCACAATGATTCAGATATTTATCATTATTTTTTCTCTGTGAATCATGTCATTTAAAAGTTTCTTTTAATACCCGGGAGATTGCCTAACAGACATTTAAAACTTTATAATACTTTATCTAGTCGTAGGAAAATGAAAGTACAGTATCAAGCACCAATTGTTACAGAAAAATCACTGTTGTAATGTTCTAATGATCTTAGCCTTTCATTTATGAATGGTCTGAGATGAATATTTGAAAAGTTGTGAGAGCAATTCTTTTACCTGTTGTGGAGTTAGTGCTAATTTTTTTTTTTTTTGTTAAAAAAGAATTGTGATGCATCTGCACTACATTTTAAAATGTTCACAATAAAACGTTGAATCTTCAGGAGAATTTTAGGTAAAATATCTGAACTTAAAGCCGAGAGGGTGGTTCACGGTATTTCCCCAATGTTATTTTAATTAAGGGGAAAAAAATTGTCACATCACCAATTGAAGTACAAATTGTTCAAACAATTCTAGCAAAGTCTTTGGCAGTATGTTACATGAAACCACCTGGTGACCACCAGGCCCACACCCCATGCTGACATTAGAAATAAGCCAGGCCCCTCGGAAGTGGGGGTGTCGCCTCCCACATGGCTCACCCATATGGAGGGACAGGTTTCCCACCTCTTCTTACCTGCATAGTGGTCAAACACAGTGGGCACGTATTCCTCTGGAAAGGCATCATTGGCGTAGCTCATCAGCAGGCAGGTCTTCCCCACGGCACCGTCCCCCACCACCACACACTTCAGCATCTTCTTCTCCTCGTTGCCACTGCAGCCACAGCTACTCTCATTTCCCTCCTTGCAGTTCATTCTCGTGGCTCCAGCTGCTGTGACTGTGCTGCTGCTGTTCCTTCTGCTTCTTCCAAAGCCCATGAAGCAGAGGGAAGTGAGCCGCCGGCTTGCAATCACTCTGCAGTACTTTGAGTACCTTGGATCATCCAGACATGTCCTGCGTGGCTGGCATCTGCCCTCTTGCTCACCATGCTGGAAAAAAAAGTAACATACCCCTGGCGGGGGAGGATTCAAAGGGTCTGTCCCCTCTATCAGTCTGAGTTAAGAAACCCTCATTTTCACTGAATTCTGGGGACTTATTGGCTGTCTAGAAATTTCAGCAACCTGAGCCTTTCACTCTACTCTCCCTCCTCTCCAGCCCGGCTGAAGACACGGTGGAATTTTGCTAAATCTTCCTCATTTTCTACCTCACATCTAACATGGAGGAAAGCTGGACTTTTTAATGGAGTTTCCCCTTGCTTCCTCTAGCTTGCGGAGTGTCAGGAAATCATGGGTTTCCTGCCGCATTCCATATTAGGATCAGTGGGCTGGAGAAGGCTGCAACAATGGAGCTCTGTGTGTGTGTGTACTTCTGGGGAATGCTGCCAGGACACGGAGTGGGAAAGCACTAGGGGTCCCACTGCAGACTCAAGCTGTCAGACTTCCTGTTTCATCCATGGCTGGGAGGCTGCTTGCCTGTGGAGGGCTGGGAAGAAGCTCACGACAGGGTGGAAACTGGGGAGTACTGTCTGCCACAGAAACAGAGGGAATGGTTTAAGGGAACAGAGAGAACCACACCAGCCGTTGAAGGATAACATATGACATCATCCCTCACTGAGTCACCACTTAAAGGCTTGGCAAATTAAAAATGGACAGTTCTTCACATACTTAAATGAGAAACCTGGAACAATTTTCTCTGCAAAAAGGAAACCTTCCAGAGTTATGCTGTGCCTAAGGGGACCATTTTTTTTCTGGATCATAGGTATAATATGTTTGATTAGGTTTTTGGGCTGCCACATTTGAGCACAAGGCTTAGACTAAATGTGTATTCCAGACACAAACATTTTTATGGTTGTAGTGCATAAGAAATCAATCAAGTGTGGGATGTTTGCATCTTCTTATTAATGACTAAGGACACAGGCACTGGCTCACACTGGCTCTTGGAGATGAGAGTGCTGGGGAAGTCTCCATCAGTTTATTCCAGGTTCCCAAATTCTGCTTTTGCTGGGACCTTTCCCTTTGACTGAGTCCACTCCCCGTGGGTCTGCCTGACCCTTTTTGATTAGGAAGGAGTCACTGGCAGCTAATTGACTTGCTGGTTGGGTCACTCAGAATGAAGCCCCTCAGAAGCTCTGTGTTTGATGACTGTACTTGGTCTTAGAAAAGAAGTGGAACTTTACAAATGATTTTCTGACCAATGGGTCAATCACTTGTTTGCTCGGGGAATCTCTGTTTCTTTGAGATTTTCAAGCACTTGTTTGTAAGAATTTAGAGTATCCAATTGATTTGAGTCATTCTTTTGTTTTTTTTTTTTGTGTTGGACAGGGTGGAAGCAAAGTCTTTTAATGTTTATTATTATTATATTAGACACATGGAGTTTGCACTTTCGCCCTTGTCTGTGTGGATTTTCTCTGGGTAGTCTGGTTTCCTCCTACATCCCAAACGTGCACAGTAGGTTCCTCAACCTGTTTGTTGGCCTACTTGGAAGGAGTGTGGCATGAGTGTGCCCTGTGATGGAAAGGCAGCCTGTCCAGGGTTGGTTCCCATTTTGTACCCTGACCTGTGGAAAGAGGCCCAGCCATCTGTGACCTTGAACTGGAATAAGCAAAGTGGAAAAATGAATGAATGAGTACAAATTAATGTTTAATATTGAAGGCATTTGGAGCGCCACTCAGATGTTTGGTGATATTTTTGTGACCAGAAATATGCAGCAGGAGCTTAACTCTGATTTATATCAATTAGCCTTTGGCAAAACTGGTTTCATTATACATTGTTTCCTGTTGACAATGTTAAATGAGAACATAGTATATAATAGATCTAGCCCCAGATCTGTTCTGCCTTGGATTACGTGCTTAGTGGATTCTGTGCTATAGTGCTTAGTGTCAATATTTCTTTCCTGTCGGGATGGTGGTGCAATAAGGTTGCAGCATATTTACTAGGTTATGTTGCTGTAAGAACTCTCAATACTTAAATACTTCAAATAACACGTGTTTTTCCTGCTCATGTTCTAGCTCTACAGTATAGTTTAGTCATCTTCACTTAGAGATAGCAGCCACATTGAGAACATCGATGATCACTCTGATAGAGGGAAAAATTAAAGTGGTAAATAGCATTGGCTCTTAAAACTACCTTCTAAAGGTGACACTTCCATACACATTCATTACCTAAAGCAGGTGAGGTTTCTGTCCCCACTGCTAGGCGCAGTAGGGCCAGAGACATCATCGTACCCTGTACCAGGAAGGCGAGAACCAAATATTGGTGAATAGCCTCCAGTGTAGATAACCAGAGATTAGTAGTAAGGAAATTGCGTTATATTTTGCGTCATTTTTGAAGCATTGGGTGGCATCTATGACTGCATGTGATTTGTATAATTTATTTTCATTTAGTTGACCTGAGACTTCTGAAATATGTGATACTAATATTACACCTTGAAACTTCAAGTTTTTCTTCTAGAAAAAAGGCTCATGTGTAAAGATGGCAACCAAAGATGTGTGTGAGTGAAGGAGTAATTGGTGGAATCAGCCCCTCGTTCTAAGATGAACAGGCCACTCTGAGCACAATCTGATGCTCTGTGTTTGGCAGAATTTGAGGGGGTTCTACCTTTTACTTTGTTCCTGAGAGCAGACAATAAATGTGCCATGGAATAAATACTTCATTCAAATTTGGAGTTCTGAGCCATGACTGTGTGCCTTTGCTACAAATATGTCCCAGCCCACCGAATACTTGGCCTAGGAAAAAATCGAGAAATTAGATCAGGTGAAATTTTGATACATCTTTGTATAACCTAAACCTTATGCTAGCAGACACATATGTTTTAAGTCCATGTTGGTGACTATTTGGACTACAAGTTGAGACATTCACAGCAGTTGTTTTTGGGTCCTTTATTTCTAACTCAGAAGATTGGCACATCTGTCAACCTGGGTCATGGCCATCGGGAATGTTGGCTATATTTCTCAAAATAAATTTACTTCGTCACTGTTTACTGCCTGTCCCCTACCCCAGTTGAAAGTGGGAAAATATTTGAGGTATTCTAGTTAAGTAGCAAAACAAATTGTAAAAGATTTAAAGGAAGGGTGCAGGCAGGAATGAAGATGAAGAGAGGCATGGAGAGGGAGGAGGAAGAAGCACTTTAGTTGTTCATCTTGGTTGTCCCCCCTTCCCCAGCCCTTCACCTTGGGATGTATGTGGACTATGCCTGGTGTACTAAACCACTAGGCCCCCAGTGTGCCGGCAGTTTAACATTTTAATAACCTGCTGGTTCTATGGATCACATTGTCTAAGTGAGAAGACATACTTTTAAATATTAAAAGATTGACCTGAACTGGAATAATGGAATCTTAAAGAAAAAAAAAAAGCAAAGATATTTAGCATCATTCTGTAGGTTCGTGAGTATATAATTTGTGATTATTCTGGTAGAATGGCTAAGAATATACTATTTTGATTCCATGGCTGTATAGATATGAATTTAGAAGTGATCTGATGACCATTTCTGAAATACCGGCTGCCTGTACTTTTAGAACTTGGGCCATGTGAATGATTGAGTGGTGGTTTTATAGCCATGAATTATTTGGTTTACCTCAAGCCCTAAGTTTATACAAACTTACCCCAGTACATGGTGAAATCTTGTTGGACGACATTTCCTGCTTATTCTAAGAGTTCTTAATTCCATGGTTCCTTCTTGTCCTCTGTACTTCGGCTTCACACAAATTTCTTCGAATGCCAATAGAGCATTTTGCATAAAATTCTGACTCCTCTGATTATTTCCAGTTTTAGTGTGACTTTAATAAAAAAAATCCAGACTTTTCTTCCTTGTCTTGTTGTTTTTCTTTTGTGTTAGAAATTAGAAGTAACAGGAAAATAATGCCATTGGGTCAGACCCTTGGATATTCGTTTGGCCTCCATGTAGGAGACTTTTGATTCTAGTCTTAGGAATGTAGAGTGTGCTGTGGATACTATAATTCTGGGGTGCCCAGATCAGTTGCTTGCCGCCACCATTTCAGAGAAAGCTCCCTTGGAGATTAATATGGAAGTTAGGCCCCTGGTGGTGGTGGATATGGTGTGAGTTGTGAGGGGTTGTGTAGTTCTTAGGGTTCTGTCAAATTCCCACTGGGCTTCCACCTCAGGATCAGTTGGGGAACTGCTAAAATGTAATTGATTGGCCTGGCCTGGACCCACCCCTCCCCAGTGGAGGCGACTCATTGCCATTGGGGACATTCATGCATCTCTTTTTTATCTGAAAACCTACCTGTATTCTGCATTTGGGCACTCCCATGTCATTATATAACACATCATATATATCATAATCATATATCAGTTTTTTTTCTTGGATCTGATCTTTCTTTAGTTCTAAAAATGGCTTTTTATTCTTGCTTGGATGACTTTTCTTTGTCAAATTCTTAAGTCTGATAAGAAGTAGGTTATATGCAAATCTCAGGCAGATGGGGACTTCTTTTTTGTCTTAGGAAAGAAGAGGCTACTTTGACCAGTAATGGTAGAGAAGTGTGTGTATTTTCTGTTTCCTGTCGCATGCCTTAATTCTGAATACAACTTATGAAACGTACTCTAGAAAAAGAGTCTTGTGGGTGATCCAGATTTTTTTGGCCCCCTTCCATAGAAACTCAGATGTTAGGGACCTTCCAAGTTTCCATTATTCAGAATATCTGGAGATAGTTTATAGTTTAGAAAGGAATTTCCCAGTGGTTCTTGATCTTTCAGATTGAAGAGGTGTGTTTTAGAAGGTGGAGAAGTTTGACACTGAAGTGGTCCTGTTGTTCCTCCATGAAGCCTACGAGCAGGCAGAAACGTGTGGGAAGAGCCATCTTGGAATCAGAGATCCTTGATAATTTTAACTGGTTAGTAATATGGGCCAAAGAAACCTGTAGTCATTAAATTAGTCATTGTCTGGAGGGGAAAATATCATAGTCTCAATTGCCACAGCCTGAACTTCTGTGGGCTCAGAGCCATGCCAAAACCTGCTATCCTTTTTTCATTGTAGGACCTATTGGGAGATTAAGATTAAGATTAAGCTTCTCCTAGAAAAACAGCTCAAAAATTTCCCACCATTTGAAATTTTGTCATATAATTAATACACAAACAGAGGACTTTAAGGGCCCCATAACAATAGCAGAGGATTTGGGGCTTTGCTGTATGTAATTTTGATATTGTGGCTGTATTAAATACAAAAACAAGTCTTCTGAGAGCCTCAGGTTACTGATCTACACTTTGTTGGTAGAACACTAAATGTAGAAGAAAATTCAGTTTTACTCTGTAGACTTAATTTGGTCATATTTCCTGAGCATCTCATTTGCTAATTAGTTTGTATCTGGAAGTCGCTTGCAACAGAAGAGAGACAAAGATTACTAGGATTTAACTGAAGCCAGAGCTTAAGTTTCAGATTCGGTTCATGTGTGGAACAGATTGAGAGGAAAGATCTGGAAACGAATCCCAGTGGAATAAGTGGAGCGAGAGGGGAAAGAAACACTTTTGAAAACATCTATTAAAATCTCCAGGACAAAGGAAGGAAGAGGATTAGTCTTCTACTCCATGCTTGTAGTTTCAGCAACCATGGGCAGGGATGGATGGAGTCATTATGTGAAGGAAATATTAGTCTCATGTGGAGGGCTCTAGAAAAGACACTCCTTTTATTGTCAAGATGGAGAACTCTTGTAAAGTGCTTATTTTCCAGATAATTTAATGAAATTTCCTTTTTTAAAAATTCTTTATTGTGCTGACTTATTCAAAAGCACTATGGGTGCCTCAACAATGCTTAGAAGTGTTTTTTAACTTCTTTCTACTATTTTTGATCATATACTATTTGGAAATTATTTTGTACCTTATGTGACTTTAAAAATTGATGTTTCTTTCATTAGTTTATAAATTTCAGGAGGATAGATTCACATCTCAATCGATGTGTCTACCATACTGTGCTGACTACCACAATTCTAGTGCAAATCACCATGTTCATTTTTATTCCTAACTCCCCAGGTTCACCCTCCCATTCCCTCATGGTAACCATAGTCTTGATTTCAGAGTCTCTGAGAATTTTGTTGTGTTTTGCTAGTTCACACACATTTTTTTAGTATTTTATTGCAGTGACGTGGTTTTACAAATTAAAATAGATGCACGTGTAGGTTCCCCATATGTGCAGGTTCCTCATTCCTTAGATAGATATCAACACACCCTGCCTTCCACCAAATCATGAAGTGTTCGTCATCATTATCTGGTGGGCTCTGCTGCCACTTGTTCCTTTCCCCCACTATCCCATTCCCTATTGGTAAACTCAGTTTTATTACCTCTGTCTAGGAGTTGGTTTTCTTTTGTCTGTTCCTTTGTTGTGTCTATTCACATTCCACCTTTGAGCAAGGTCATCAGATATCTATCTTCCTTTGACTTACTTCACTTAACACAGTCCGCTCTAAATCATCCATGTTGATTCAAATGACAGAATTTAATTTCTTTTAAAAACTGTGTAGTATTTCATTGTGCATATATACCACATCTCCTTTAGCCAATGTTGGTCACTTAGGTAGTTTCCGGTTCTTAGCTATTGTAAATAGGGCTGCAATAAGCATGGGTGGAGCGGAGTGTACATCACTGCAAATTTGTGTTTTTGTGTCTTTTGGGTAAATACCTAGAAGTTGGATGGCGGGATCATATGTAATTTCCATATATCATTTTTTGAGGTATCGCCACTCTGTTTCCATAGGAGTTGCACTAATTTGCACTCCCATCAACAATGTAAAAGCCTTCCCTTTCTGCACATCCTCAGCAACATTTGTTGTTTCTAGATATTTGTACAATAGCTAATCTCTCAGGTGTAAGGTGCTATCTCATCATTGTTTTGATTTGCATTTCCTTGATAGCCAGCAAGTAAGAACATTTTTCATGGACCTATTGCCCATCTGCATATTCTCTTTGGAGAAATGTTTCTCCATTTCTCTTCTCATTTTTTGATTGAATTGCCCATTTTTCTGTTATTGAGTTTTATGAGTTCTTTGTATATTTTGGATATTAAGCCTTCGTCAGAAATGTGGAACACAAATATCTTATCCCAGTTAGTAGTTCATCTTTTTTGGTGTTTACTTTCTCTGTGAAGAAGCTTTTTAGTTTGATGTGGTCCCAGTTGTTTATTTTTTGTTTTATGTTCCCTTGATGCTGGAGTTGAGTCTCCAAAGACTTCTAAGACTGATTATGGAATGTCTTTTCTATGTGATCTTTTAAAAATTTTATGGTTTCTGATCTTATGTCCAAATCTATAATCCATTTTGAGTTATTTTTTCTGAATGGGGTTAGAGAGTGGCCTAGCTTCATTCTTTTGTATGTGGCTGTCCAGTTTTCTCAACACCATTTATTGAAGAGACTTTCCTTTCTCCATTGTGTGCTTTTGGTCTCCTTAGTGATGTATTAACTGACTGTATGTGTTTGAATCAGTTCTAGTGATTCAGTTCTATTCACTGATATGCACCTCTGTTTTTATTCTAGTACTACACTGTTTTTATCACTATAACCACTATAAGTTGGTAGTATAGCTCAGTGCCTGAGAGTGTAATCACTCTGAATTCTTTCTTTTTTCTCATAATTTCTTTGGGTATTTAGGGTCTTTTGTTATTCCTTATTAATTTTAAGATAGTTTGTTCTATTTCCTTAAAACCATGGGATTTTAATAGAGATTGCATTAAATCTGTTTATTGCTTTAGATAAGATGACCATTTTAACAGTGTTGATTTTTCCCAACCATAAGCAGGGTATGTCTTTCCATCTCTTTGTGTCCTCCTCTATTTCTTTTAAGAAGGACTTATAATTTTCATTGTATAGATCTTTAACCTCCTTTGTTAATTATATTCTAAGATATTTGATTTTTTACTTCTGTTTTAAATGGCATGGTTTTCTTAATTGCGGTTTCTTCTAGCATGTTGTTTGTGTACAAGAATGCAATGAATTTTTGTGCATCAATTTTGTAACTGGCCACTTTACTGTATTCATTGATTAGTTTTAATAGGCTTTTTTTTTGACAGTTTTTAAGATTTTATCTATGTCTGGATCTATATATCTATATAATCATATCATCTGCAAATTATGAGTTTTACTTCCTCTTTGCCAATTTGGATTCCTTTTATTTTTCTTGCCCAATTGCTCTGGCTAAGACCTCCAGTACAATATTAAATAGCAGTGGTGAGAGTGGACAGCCTTGTCTTGTCCTTACCTTAGAGGAAATGCTTTCATTTTTTGCCATTGACTATGATGTTGGATGTGGGTTTATCATATATGGCTGTTATAACGTTGAGGTATGTGTACCTAAAACCCCCATTTTATTCAGTTTTTTTTTTTTTTTATCATAAATGGATGTTGGAGCTTGTCAAAAGCTTTCTATGCATCTATTAATATGATCATGTCGTTTTTCTCCTTGCTCTTATTATGCATGTTGATCCATCCTTGCAGCCCTTGGATAAATCTCACTTGGTCATGATGGGTGAGGTATTTTGATGGATTGTTGCATTTGGTTTGCTAACATTTTGTTGAGAATTTTGCATCTGTGTTCATTAGAGATATTGGTCTGTAATTTTCTTTCTTAGTGATGTCTGTCAGCTTTTGGTATCAGTGTGATATTAGCTTCATAGATAGTGTTTGGAAGTATTCCCTGTTCTTCAGTATTTTCGAAGAGTTTGAGAAGAATAGGTACTAATTCTTCTCTGAAGGTTTGGTAAAACTCATTAGAAAAGCCATTTGGTCCTGGGCTTTTGTTTTTCTGGAGACTTTTGATTACCTCTTCAATTCCCATGCTTGTGATTATTCTGTTCAGGTGTTTCCATTTTTCCGGGTTTAGTCTGGGAAGACTGCATATTTCTAAAAATCTGTCCATGTCCTTGAGGCTGTACACTTCATTGGCATAGAGGTGTTCATAGTAGTCTCTTATGATGTTTTGGATTTCTGTGGTATCTTGTAACTACTACCCTTTCATTTCTGATTCTAGCTATGAACATTTTCTCGATTTTTGTTTGTGAGTATAGCTAATAGTTTGTTAATTTTCTTTAATTTTTTCAAAGAACCAGCTTTTCGTTTTATTGATCTCCTGGGTTGTCTTTTTGTTTTCTCTATTGTTTATTTCTCGGATTTTGATTATTTCCTTTCTTCTACTGATGTTTGACATGAATTGTTCTTTTTCTAGTTTTAGATGTATGGTTAGATTGCTTATTTGTGATTTTCTTTTTTCTGAGGTGGGCCTGGATGGCCCATTGAACTTCCCTCTTATTACTGCTTTCACTGCATCCCATAGATTCTGGCAGCTTGTGTCCTCATTCTCATTTTGTCTCTGAGTATTTTTTAAGTTCTTTGATTTCCTCTTTACCCAAGAGTCATTTGAAGCATATTGTTTAGTCTCTAATGAATTAGGTTCTTCCAGCTTTCTTTTTGTGTTTGATTTCTAGTTTTACAACATTGTGTTCAGAGAAGGTGCTTGGTATGATTTCAGGCCTTGTAAATTTGTTCAGACTGTCTTGTGCCCCAAAATATGATCTTTGAGACTATCCTTGAGACTCTTCATTGCACACCTGAGAACTGAAATCTGTGGTCTTTGGATGAAGTTTTAGTAATATATCTATTAGACCTAACTGTTCCAAATAGTCATTTTTTAAATCTACTTTTCCTGTTACCTTTCTGCCTGCTTGATCTGTCTATTGTCGTAAGTGGGATGTTGAAGTCTTCTACAGTTATTGTGTTGCTGTCGGTGTCTCTTGTCAGTTCTAATACTTGCTTAGTATATTTTGATCCTTCTTCATTTGGTGCATATGTGTTAAAAGCATTATGTCTTCTAGCTAGATTGACTCCTAAATAATTATATGATGTCCGTCTCTGTCTTCTGTTATTCTTTTTAATTGGAAGTCTGTTTTATATTAGTATGGCTATTTCTCCTTTTTTATTTTTTGGTTGCTATTCAACTGTAGCATTGTCTTAAAACCATTGACTTTGAGCCTTTGTTTATCTTTTGAAAGAAGTTAAGTATCCTGAATGCAGCAGAAGGTTGGGTTGTGCTTTTTAATCCATTTGGTCACTGTGTTGTTTATTGGTGATTTCTACCCATTAATGTTTAGGGTGATTATTAAGATGAAACTGTTTATATCTGTTTTGTAATATGTCTTCTGGGTGTTGTCACAGACATTACCTTTGTTCTTCTCTTTCTGTTCTTAGGTGGGTTGAGTGTAGTTATATATTGAGTGCTTTTCCTTTTTGTTTTCTTCTTTGATTTTTCCTTGGAGATGTGTTTTGAGGTTATACTGAGGTTAGCATTAAGAAATCTATTTTTATATCCTATTTTATTTGAAAGCAGATTATTTTTCTACTCATTCTAACAATTTACATTTTTATTCTCCTCTCCTCCTCCCCACTTTTTATGTATTGCTTTCTTCCTTTTTTTTAAGCGGGGTTTTTTTTTTTTTTACATTTTATAGAGCTTCTTTTAGTATTTTTTGTAGAACTGGTTTTGTGGTCATGAATTCCTTTAACTTTTGCTTCTCTGAAAAGCTTTTTGTAATTCCTATCAATCTAAATGATAATCTCACAGGGTATAGTATCCTAGGTTGAAAATCCTTTTCTTTCAGCATTTTGAGATCATTCCATTCTCTTTTGGCCTGTAGAGTTTCAGTTGAGAAATCCTCTAACAACCTTATGGAGACTGCTTTTTATGTGACTAGTTTTTTTCTAGCTGCTTTTAAGATTCTTTATCTTGTATTTTTGACATTTTGATGACAGTATGTTCAGGTGTAGGTCTGCTTAAGTTTCTTTTATTGGGGACTCTTTGAGTTTCCTGGTTCTGGAGGCTTGCTTCATTCTTCAGGTTTGGAAAGCTCTCTGTTATTATTTCTTCAAATACAGTTTCTGCCTCCTATCTCCCCCTTCTCCTTATGGGACCCCTATGATGTAAAATTTGTTTCTTTTGATGTTATCCCATAAGTCATGAATGCTTTCTTCATTTTCTTTCATTCCTTTT
Organism: Solenodon paradoxus; assembly: GCA_004363575.1. Classification (NCBI taxonomy): domain Eukaryota; kingdom Metazoa; phylum Chordata; class Mammalia; order Eulipotyphla; family Solenodontidae; genus Solenodon; species Solenodon paradoxus. The sequence continues at coordinate 238,580 of RJWH01001609.1, read as the reverse complement.
TTCTCTTTCCTGATTTGCTTGAATGCACTCCTCTGTCTTATCTTCCTAGCTTACTGATTCTTTTGGAGGCTACATTCATCCTACTCTTATAGAGGAGTCCCTCTATTAAGTTCTTTAGTTCAGCTATTGTGTTCTTCATTTCTTTGGCATCTTGCTTCATTTCTTTTCTCTCTTTTTTGCTGTTCTCTTTTTAATTTCTCTATTGTTTTCTTGAATTCCATGAGTATGTTTATCACTATTGCCCTCAGTTCATCCTCAGGTAGTTTGCATGTCTGTTATATTCAGATTTTCCCCTGGGGTTTTAATTGGATTCATCATTTCACATATACTTCTCTGTGTCTACATTCTGTTTGGTATTCTGTTTATGTTTCTGTGGGTTAGGTTTCCATTCATTGATGACCTTGTGTAGGTTATTGAGTTGTACTGAATAAGCCTGAATCTTGGTTTCAACGCTGTATTTCTTGAGTTTTGTGACATCACTACTGGTTAAGTTTATTGAAGTTCATGGTAGGCCCTGTGTTGAGGCCAGATTGTTCAGCCTATGGGGTTTGAGTTTGTGTGAGTGATGCTGAGTTTTCACCTTGTGTCCCATAATAAGCGATCAGGCTGCAGTTCTGCCTCCACCCACAGAATAGAAATTACCTATTTTTCAGTATCTGTTGAAACTTCTTCCACTCTGGAAATTCTCTTCCTTTAAACCTGGAGACATGAGTCCTGGGTCTCCAGAGCAATATGATGGAAAGCATTGGGGTCGGGGGTTCTCCTAGCTACGTTCTGGTTATGGCAGTTCCTCATGAAATTTTACTTCACTCAGACCCACTCGGATCATCAGGGCACTGTCCACCTTCCACCCTATGCCAAGACCCACTTCTGGGTCCCAGTCCCACTGAGTTGGGTGCTCTGCTCCTTTTGGAGCAACTCCTGGGAGACCTGATTCTTCCCAGGGCTCCAACCCCTCTGCTGCTTTTTCTCCTCTGAGTCTGGGAGTGCAGAATCCCTGATGCAGCTCTGAACCCTGACCCCTTCGCTTTCCCTTGTGGTGGTAATTGCTGTCACTGTCTCTGCAGCCTCTGGACCTGCCTTTTCATGGTATTTGTGTCTGAAAAATAGGTAATTTCTAGTTCTTTGGGGAGGAGATCTGACATGCTTTTACCAGGTTGTCTTCTTGACTCCTCTCAATTTTGTTTTTTATTTTCAACATATGCGTGAAACCATCCAGCATTTTTCTTTATGACTTATTTTTCTTAGCATAATTACTTCAAGTTCCATTCAAGTTTTTCCAAAAGGCAAGGCAAGATTCCCTCTTTTTAAAATATCCAAGTAGTATCCCATTGTGTTGAAATACCAAATCTCCTTTTTCAGTCACCTGCTGATAGGTATTTAGGTTGATTCCATATCTTGGCTATTGGGAATTGAGCTGCTGTTAACATAGTGGTGCAGATATCTTTTTCTTTTTTATTGTTTTCATATTTGACTATATACCTCTAAGTGAAATTGCTGGAACCAAGTGGTAGTTTTCTTTTCTTTTTTTTCTTTTTTTTTTTGAGTATTATTCACACTTTTCCATACAGCTTGCACTAATTTACATTCTTACCAACAGTCTAAGAGAGTTCCTTTTTCTCCATGCCATTGTCAATACTTACCGTTTCTAGTCTTTTTTGATATAGGCCTTTCTCAGATGGGAGGTGATATCTCATTGTGGTTTTAATTTGCATTTCTTTAATGATAAATTATGTTGAATATTCTTTTTTCATGTTTCTATTGGTCATCTGTATGACTTCTCTGAAGAGATGTCTTATTTAGATCTTCTGCCTATAAAGGTCTAGGCAGAAATGAAGATGAGTACGCAGGCACAGAAAGAGAGAGGAGGAAGAAGTTTTATTTGTTTCTTTAGTTGTTCATCTTGGTTGTCCCTCAACCCCCCACTCCTGCTCCAGGTGGTAAATCCAGGTTCTTGGGATGTTTGTGAACTATGCTGACAGACTTACCTGCTAAGCCACTGGGGTTAGATTTTTTTTGTTTGTATTTTTTTGTTGAGGTGTATGGACTCTTTATATGTTTTGGAGATTAACTCATTGTCTGATATATAGTGTTCAAATATCTTCTTCCAATCAGTACATTTACCTCTTTGAAAATTATAAGTTTGGTAGATTTTGTGAGAAGTTAATCTTCTTTGTGTATGCTAGAAGTCTAAATGTAATAAGTTTTTAATTTTGTACGATAAAACAATACCATTTTTCCCTTATAATGGGAAAATTCGCCACATACTTAGAATGATTTAGTTCACATAAAATTCATTTGTCTTCTTTTCCCCAATCTTTATTTCATTCTGCCAGTGAATGAAGGATAATGATCCTTCAAACCTGCATTTATAAAGCATTCATGGCTAATTCCTATTACAGCAAAATCCAGGTACAGTCATTTATTTGTTAAGTTGAATGTAAAGACTTCATTATAATTTCTGCCCACTCTGTAGATTTTTTATGATTTATTTATATTGTACTTTCATTTTTTTATTATGTCTCACAGACTTTCTAAACTTCAATCACATTGAATCTGAAAACTATTTCTAATTATCAAATACAGCTTTCCAAACTATAAAGGCATTTCTTTTACAATTTAGCTCACAGCTCATGGTTCACTGTACCAAATAGAAACAGCTATTACTTACTATTTTATAATCAGGGTATAACTGGCTCTGTCGTGGATATTGGTTGTTTTCACCTACTGAAGATTACTTTCTTCTTTGGGTGACAGCACTCCAATTTTCCTTTTACCCCTCTTTAGCCTTTAGTTCACGTTCAGTTGAGGCTGACTCCTCTCTGGAATGCAGGAGTGGACACATGATTCACATTAGGCAATTAAGAATTATGTCTGAGATTCTAGCCTAGGCTTTCTGCTAATATGTGGTATTTTTCCCTACAACTTTTCTCATTGAGGATCATAAGCTTATTGATGGAGCTCTCTTTGCTACAGAAGAGCCTGTCTGATGCTGATAATGATGATAAAATAGTTTATATATATTTTAATACATTTAATTCCCCCCCCCCCCACTTACAAGGTAACATTGTTATTATCCCCATTTTTATCATTAGGAACCAGACTGAGTGAAGTCATGCTGATGATTTGATTAGTGCTGGATAGCTGGAAAGTGGTAGATCCAGAATTCAATATCTGGTAGAACTCAGTTTACTTTTTTACCAGTATATACAGAAAAACACACCTGAAAAATAAGAGAGAAAAACAGATTCTTGATCATACAAATTGAGCCTTTTGATCTTTCTATTCCTAACATAGCCCTGGACTTGCTTTTGAATGAGCTTTTGAATATTTTTAGTTTAAACTAATTTTGGAGAGATTGTCATTATTTGCACTCTAGAGACCTGGCTGCCTGAAAGAGCCAGTGGGGAAGTCTTAGGTAAACTGTGTTTTGCCACGTGATGTTTAAGACAATGCATGTAGAGATGTCTTTCTGAACAAGTCTATGCTTGCTTAATAAAGCTGTGAAATTGTGGAGTATTATTCTGAGCACATATGATTGTAATTTGAGTCAATTTCCTCTTCAAATTTGTGATTTGGTTTTTACTTGGTAGTGTAGATCAAATGTTTGTGTCCTTCCAGAGTTCATATGTTGAAACCCAATGTGTCGGTATTAGGAAGTGGCATTTTTAGATGATTATAAGGTCATGAGGGTAGAGACTTCATGAATGAGATTTGTACTCATGAAAGAGGCTCCAGAGAGCTTCTTTGCCTTTCCATCACGTGAGGGCACAGTGAGAAGACTGCAGTCTGTGAACCAGAAAATGGGCTATTTCCAGATCTCAGATCTGTTGCATTATAGGCAGTAACTGCTTCCTAATGAGGTGTCCAAACTCTACAATTGTGAGAAATAAATTCTGCTGTTTATCACAGTATCTAGTATTCTGTTATAGCAGCCTGAATGAACGAAGTAAGATTCATGGTTAAGAACTAGATCCAAGTCACTTAAGTCCCCTTTTTAGTGTAGACTCTAAGAGAATCCTCACTAAATATGCCATTTTTGTCTTTTAAATACAAATATGTTAGTAACACCTCTGTAGGAAGTAGTTGGATTAGTAAGACATGCTGATGCATTTAAGCCAGTCAGGCTCTAGTCCTCGATGCCTCCAGAACCATAGGGCTGAAAATGGGGCTTGAAGTTGAGGGAGGAAACTCCAGATATTGATGTTAGGAAGGGGAGTGGAAAATAGTAATAATAGTAGTGCTACTACTAGTAATAATAACGATAATAATGTCTAATAATTCTGCATATACTTTGTATTGGCATACATTGATGAATCTACTCCTTACCACAACTCTGAGATAGGTACCATTAAATTCTTGTCTCAGGGAGGAGGTCACATAGATGCAAAGATTTGGTTCATACATCTAGGAAGTGACAGAAGCAGGATTCTCTGGCTATAGATCCTGTACTATTTACATGGCTGTGGTAAGAATGGTTGATGAGTCATAATGTCCAAACAGTTTTCACCTTCCATATGTCTTTGGCCTTTTATTTAAGATTCTGTAACAAGGAGCAATTTTCAGTGCTATGCCCTCCAATCCAGGGCTCCTTTAGGCTTTTTACAGTGATTATGTAAACCAGGTGTGGTAGACCATGCTGCTTTCTATTTTTCGCCTTTATCTGGATTCCTTTTCTTACTGAAAGGGTTAATAAGGTACCATTCTTCTTAGTGTACTGTCTATGAAGATAATTCCAACTATTCAGTCAAGGATAACTGTTGAAAATCCTCTCTGTTTTCATAGCTATCTTTTGTATAGTCAAAATGGGATTAAGGCTGTCATTGTGAAACTTTATTGCTTGAATGTTGTGATTATTTCTTCAGCTGTGTGTTTCTTGATTTGATATAGAACAGATGCTGTCTACTCTTTTGCCTGGATTAATTTTTGTTTTCTTTTTTTCAGGAGGTAAATTTGACACATAATAGGAAACATTTATTTCCTTCTACTTTGGACACAAAAGCTTGTTTTTGAATAAGTTGTCTGCCTTTGATAACTGCTTTTGAAAAACAACTAAATGCCATTTTACTCTTTTTCTCAAAAATATATTTTGAACATAATGCATATAAAAAAATTAAGCTACCACATTCTCTGCACTATAAAAGCATAAGTGACACTGTTACAATTTAGCTGATGAATGACATGGCCTCTTAGGAGAATAATTATATGTATTTCCAAAGTTCTTCAGTTAACATCTGTCTCATGCTCTTCTTACTCCTACAGTGTTTTTTACACCACTGGTATCAACAGAGTGCTTAATATTCAATTATTCTGGACTGGGGATGTTTTAAAAAAACTGTTAAAATTCTCTATATGTCACTGGAAAAAACTCCCATACAGTAAACGTGGGCTTTCAAAGTCTGTTTATCATTTAAAATGTTGAAGGGGATGGACTATGAAGCCTGATTAGCTAGTCCTAGAACCAGGTCTAAATATACTGCAAAAGGAAGCCTCCAAAAATGAAGTGACAGCTCAATTGTTTTGATGTCTTTATAGAAAGAGAGATTTTCCAGTGTCATGTCTTAAGTCTTAACATCAGGAATAATTCTACAATTGTAATTCTGCAGTCGATGTCATTTTAGCATAGCCTCTCTTATAGTTATGCGAGAAAAAATTGAGTGAGCGTTTTGAGATGTAGAGGGTCCTTCGATGAGGCAGTGGGTAGGTCATCACATCCAGGATGAGAGTCCACTCAGACACCCCCATTCTCCCTTCCGTGCCAGGGTGGATTGTCAATGACTCTGGACCCAGCTGGATGTGGACATGGCCACGAATCCTTCTTAACCCAGCGCTCTAGGCAGCTACCACAAGTTGACTGCTACACAAAGTAGAACCTTTTTCTAGCCTTGCTCCACTTTCGCCTGGTAGGGCAATTAACTCACTGTAACCAAGAAAGCAGAGAAATAAAAGTAGATGGACCCTTTAACATTTCATGAGCATTTAGTACAGGTTAGACACTGTGTTGAGAAGTTTTGCACATTGTACACATTTGGTTCTTAAATCAGAGAGGTAAGTGTTATGCTTTCAATTGTTCTTGGGCTCAGGCCCAATATCATAACACTGTTCATTTCAGTGATGGAAGGAATCCAGTTCAAGTATGAATCTAAAGACCATATCACAATTCTTTTCAAGCCTTTTTAGAATCATTATTAATAATTGTTTGTGATTTAAAATGTTGGTGTGCCCTGATGGAATAGGTTAGTTGCCTCTGAAGGAGTGCAGGCCACGTACCGCTGGGTTCCGGTCCTGAGTTCAGGGGGAACAACCAATGTGACCAACTAAATAGACAATGAAGTGCTTCTTCCTCAAAGCAATGTATAGTACAGATTTGAGAAAATAGCTGCAAGTATAGTTTACTATGGATTAATTTTTTTTAACGTGTTCATTGAACCACCTACCAGGTACTGTGAATCCTGTGGTGAACAAATCAGATAGAAAACATTCTTGCCCTTATGGCCTGCATTCTAGTGGGAGGAAGTAAATAATAGACAATGAACATAGACATATACAAATTATTTTAACAGATAGTAAATGCTATGGGAAAATAAGATGACTAGAATGAGGTAAGGACACATGGTCGTAAGAGAGGGTTGCTCTGAAAGACTGAATATCGATAGGGATCACTGACATGTGGGAGAAGAATATTCTGTACAGAAGGAGCTGGTGCAAAGGTCTGACAGTGAGGTGTTCTGGAATGTTTGAACTTGTGTTCCTGGAACAGAGTGAGCAAGAGATAAGACATTGGAGGGAGCCGAAGATCAGCCTGAGAGACTGTTCATCTGGGTTTGGGCTTTGATTGAGGGTGATGGAGAGTCACTGGAGGGTTGGAGCACTGTTGTGATGTGCTTGGATGTGTTTTAAAAGGATCACTTTGGCTTTTGTAAAGAGCAAGGACTGCGCATTGGGAGAGGATGAGAATGAGAACACCGGTTTAATAATTCCAGTGAAATGTGGTGGTTTGAATCAATGGGGAATCTGGAAGTGGAGAGAAAAGGTCCTATTGTGGGCATGTACGTTATCTGAAAAATTTTGGGGAGGATTTAGTGTAGGTTACAAGACCATGTGAAGAGTCAAGGATGAAGCCTAAAGATTTTTTTCCTGAGCAGCTGGAAAGATGTAATTTCCGTTAATGTTGTAAGTGGGGATTTGCGGGTAGGGAGGCTCAAGATTTCAGTTTTGGGGATGGTGTGTCTAATAGACATGTAGGGAGGTGCTGAGTAGTCAGCAGTATATATAAGCCTGGTTTTCAGGAGAGGGAGCCCACTCAGGATTAAAGTTTGCTTCTCTGAAGAGAGGAGAAACCTTTTTGAAGTTAGAGGAGCAAAGGAGATTGAGAAGGAGCAATGAGAGAGCCTCCGAGAGGAGCTTCAGAATGTGGTGTTCAGGAGGCCAAGTGAGAAAACTGTTTCCTAGAGGTGGCCCCTGTCAGCAGAGCTGCTGTTCTGTTAGAGGGAGGACAGACCTGATTATGGATTGTTTTTAAAGGAAAAGTACAGGAAGAAATGAGGATGAGCAGGCAGGCAGGCAGGAAGAGAGACAGAAGAAGCATTTTTATTTTATTTGTATCTAGTTGTTCACACTCCAGGAGCATGTGGCCTGCGCTCCTCTGGAGGTGACTGACCCAACCACTGTTCCACAAGGTTGCACCTGACTATTGGATTTTACACTGTGGTGATCTTGAAAGAGTGGTTTTGGTGGAGTTTATTGGAGCAAATAATTGGAGAGGTTTAATTGAGGGATCAGAGAAATTTGAGCCTTTTTCTTTCTTTTTTTTTTTTTTAAAGGAAAGGTACAAGTAGGAATGTAGGAAAGGAGGCAAGCAGGTAGGAAAAGAGAGGAGGAAGAACAGTTTTATTTTTTATTCAGTTGTTCACATTGGTTGTTTTCCCTGGCCCCTGGTCTTGAACTTGGAATCTTGAGATGTATGTGGAGCTGCTCTCAGGTATGCGAGACTGCAAGGCTACCAGGGCACACCCCAAGCCTTTTTCTTTTAAAGGAAGGAAAACCAGCATATTTTGCTGATGGGAATGACACAATTAAAAGGGCAAATGAATGATATTTGTCCTTTTAAAGGACAAATTGTTGTCCTTTTGTTGAAGGGAGGAAAGTTGCTTACAAGTTTTTGCAATGAAGGAAAAGATAAAAATATTCCTTCATGATGTGATAATGACAAATTTATGTCAGCGAAACATATCTTCAAGTGGTTTACTCAAGTGTGATGTCAGAATCCTGGACAGCCAGATCTGTTTTTTGAAAGATGATATATTCAAGATTTTTAATGTTGGGAGCACCGTGACAAGATTTATTACACAGACTGACTTACATTCAGCAGGGCTTCATTTCTTAACTTTTGAGTCCCCCGCCAGAGCAGCATGATAGTCTTTACGGGTCCCAGAAAACAGGATTATGTAATGTTGGAGAATATTTGAAAATTTTTGTAAAATATTTGTGAATGGTATTGAACCCAAAGAAATGCTGTCATAATTAGATGTTATCTGAGTGGGTTGGGTATTGGCTCAAATTGCTAATCTTTCTGCTTTTGAGTGTGATGTGACCTTGTCTTAGCATCTGAGATAGCTTTGAAAGTTCTCTTCAGTGAGAAAGCACCATATTATTTTTGACTCCTCTGTTTAATGCATTTATGGGTTCTTTGAGAGATCTGCTCTAGATTGCCATTGGGAACTGCACTTGTACTTGTGATTTAGGATTTTATAGTTTATTAGAAATAAAATATAAGAAAGCAAACCATCTATGTGTGAATGGAAATGATCTAAGTTGACTTGGAGCTGGCTTCCTTAGTGAAAAATTACAAACAATGCTCTACTTTGTACTTATATATAGCCATTGACATTTTTATTTGTCAGTAATATTTTCATTATTTAATATAGAGATGAGAGTTTCTTTTTCTAAGCTAAAATTTGTAGTACTCTGTCAGCTGATTGCTTGTCATGTGGTCTTCAGCTGTCAAATTTGGAGAAACACTAGGCTAGGTCAAGTAGGGACATGCAGGCTTTGGAAAAATGTTTGGATTGTCATCAAAGGCAATGAGATGCCACTGAAACACATCAAGAAATGGAATTACATGCTTTTATCTGTGTGTATTTAAAAAAATAAAGATTCTCTAGTTGTATAGGCTAGAGAGTTGCAGACGTGGAAATAGGAAAAGGCTGTTCTACTTGAGAAATGATAGTTACTTGGACTAGAGTTGTAGCAAAAGAGACAGCAGTATTAATCTTTTATTGAGTATTTGCTACAAGAATCTTAAGAAATAGATAACATTATTGGTATGAATTTTACAGATGAGGAAACTGAGGAAGAACAAGTCAAAGTTATTTTTCTAAAGTCATACAGCTATGAGATTGGAGCTTGTATTTCAGTCCAAGGATGAAGGGTGATTCACTTGTGTATTCCTGAAATAATCAGAAGGATTCAGTATTTATTGAAACAGAGAAAGACTGGAGGACACATATATCTGGAGGGGAAGATTAAGTATGTCATTTGGCAGGCACAGTTTGAGATGCTTGTGAGACATCCCTGTGAAGATATACAGCAGACTGTGGCTCATGTGAAATTGCAGCTCAGGAGAGAGGTTTGGGCTGGAGGCATCCATTTGGGAAATGGATATTTATTGGAAACTATGACTGTGTTTTAAGTTATTCCACAAGGTATGGTGTACCTGACACATAATGGGTGCCCAGTAATGCGGAGGGAGTGAATTTGTCAAGGAGCCATGGATCTTCGCATCTGCAGTGTGTTGTGTAGAGTATAGACTCAGACTATTCAAAGTTCAGCTTTCTGGATGTTAGGTGATTGATCATGCCTTCTCAAAACATCATTATTATTCAGATATTTCCAGGGATACTACTGTGAAAGAAAAGCACTCTGAAAAATATCCATTTTGAGCATGTGCATGAATATTTTAAAATTTCTGTCTAATGAATAGCTCTAATGATCTGTATTCTTATCTTCCTAAGAGATTAAACATGTTTTTTCAAGTTGTAGAACTCATCGCCATTATTAACCTTGGTAGTGGGTATTGAAAATAATGGTAACATTTCTTATCTTTCAAATATTAATAGCCTCATATATAAAAAGAAGTTCAAACATTTAAAAATTTCAAACAACTTTAAAGAAGATTTGCAAGAATAGTACTAAGAACTCCCATAAATTCCTTATCCAGAGTCAACGATTACTAACATTTTGCCACATTTGCTTTATTAGGTATTCTCTCTCTATCTCTCTGTATGTATATATACATATATACACACATACATGCACATATATAATATGTATGTATTTATACTTACATGCATATATGCATATATATAGTATTTCCTAAACCTTTCTCTTCAAAATTATTTATTTATATGCTTTCTTAAAGTTTACATGCATTTCAACACAGGTAGAATTGAATAATATGGTAGATATATAGATATTTATTATATTATCATTATACTTATATATTTATATATTATATACTATATGTATTTGTTTTGCTATTTCACATTGCTGTATGCATTTTAGGTAATTGAATTTACACCTCAGTCTGTGCATTTCACACCACATTCACCATGAGAATTCTAGTTTCCTTTACCACTCCTTATTGTTTCGTTTGGTTGTTTTTTTAGATAAAGAAAAGAACATAATTTATCTCATTAAATGTTTAATTTCAAAAGAAACTCAGGAGGGTAAATATATTGAATATTTCCAAAACAATTAAACTTTAAAATGAATGTAGTAGAATATATAAAAATTCATAATGTAAGCTTGAGTCCCACATTTCCTTAGTCCAGAAAAATTAAAAATTGGAATTATCAAGAAGAATAAGGTAACTAAAAAGAAAAAACTCAGCATGATGAAAGTAAAATCCAAAAATTTTGAATTATGTTATCTTTCCAAACAAAGCAATAGCAATAAAACTAAACAGGATAAATTAGTAAAAGCACACAGGATTTGTGCATAAAAGATAAATTTGAACCTTATCTCTGACACTTATATAGTATATAACCTTAGGTGGATTTCTTAGCTTTGGTTTTCTCATCTATAAAATGGGGATAATAAAATCTATATATAGGATTGTCTTAAATAAGATAATATGTACTAAGTTCTTGATAGGCCCACAGAACAATCATGAGCAAAGACATTGAAGAGGTAATCAAAAGTCTCCCTAAAAATTAAAGCCCAGGACCAGATGTCTTTTCCAAAGAGTTTCACCAAAGCTTCAGAGAAGAATCAATACCTATTTTACTCAAACTCTTCCAAAATATTGAAGAACAGGAAACACTCCTAAATGCTCTCCATGGGGCCAAAGATCACAGTGATACCAAAAGCTGACAAAGACATCACCAAGAAAAAATTACAGACCAATATCTCTAATGAATATAGATGAGTAGGTCTAATAGAGCTGTTTTTAAGTGGGTTTGTTTACACTTCATATAGCACCTTTTAGTGTTTAAGAACTGGTTTTGTGGTGATAAATTCCTTTAACTTGGTTATGGGAAAAATTTTTGTCATTCTTTTAGTTCTGGATATAGTATCCTGGCTTGAAAATCATTTTCTCTCAGTCTTTTAAATATATCGTAGCATTCACTCCTGGCCTGTAGAGTTTCAGTTGAGAAATCTTCTGACAATCTTATGTGGTGTTTGCAGACGTCTGTTGTATTCAGATATTCCCCTGGGTTTTTTTTTTTTAAATTGGATCCATCTTTTCATGTATATTTCTGTGTCTTTGCTCTGTTTGACATTCAGTTTATGCTTCTGTGGATTAGGTTTTCCTGCAGTGATGGCCTTGTGTAAGGTATTGACTTGCACTGAGTAACCCTAGATCTTGGTTTGGACGCTGATTTCTTGAGTTTTGTGGTGTCACCACTGGTTGGATTTGTTGAAGTTCTTGTGTCGGCCCTCTGTTGCTGCTGAAAGTTAAGTCTGTGGGGTTGCAGTTTGTGTGGAGGATGCAGGGCCTTCACCCAGCGTCCCAGCTCCCAACAGTAATGACCACCTTGTTGTTGACCTAGTCATCAATTAGACTGCAGTCTCACATATGCCCACGAGGTGGCGCTAGTGGGTAGCACTGACAGTTTCTCCATGTCCAGTGGGTGGGTCCTGCAACTCCTGGGCAATATGGTGTGAGGGGGTGGGGTGTGCAGTTCCCATAGATGCCTTCAAGTTATGGTGGCACCCAGTGTAATTTTCTTGGCAGGCCTCCCATTCAAACCACAGGGGCATTGTACCTCTTCCACGCTGCACCTAGAACCTCTCTCCTGGCTTTTGCAATTCCAGGGAAGCTCTGGATCTTCCTGCAATTCCACCCTGTCCACCTCAGCTGGAGTCTGAGACTGAGGTGCAGCTCTGAACCCGGATGTTTTCACCTACCCTTTGTTGTGATTGCTGCTGTGTCTACAGATTCTGTGCCTGCGTTTACTCAGTGTTTATTTCTGGAAAAATAGGTGAATTCCTAGTTGTTCTGTGGGGAAGATGTGAGTCTCTCTCCCACCAGGTCTCCATCTTGACTACAAGTGCTCTTTCCTAAACCTTTTGATAATTATATTAGAAATCATATTTCTTTACTCCTAAATACTTATGCATTTATTTCCTCAGAATGAGCTCATTCTTAAATATCACAGTCCAGTGATCAAATTCAGGAACTATTTATAATAGAATTTTATAATTTGCAGTCCATTTTCAAATTTTTTCACAATGAGAACTTTACTGTTTCCTCTGTTATCCCTCCCACCCCACCCCATACACACACAAAGTATGAAATCTAAGCTCAGAAGATCAGGCATTTCATTTAGTCATCATGTCTCCTTAAATGTCTTTTAATTAGGATGTTTCTTCAGTCTTTGTTTCAAGATGTATTTTTTGAAGAATATAGACCTGTATTTTGTAAAATGCTTTTCACTTTAGGCTCATTTGATGTTATTTGAGGATTAATTCAGGTTATGTATTTTTGATACATGTCTGTCATTCTCAGTGGACCATATCAAGAGGTCAGTAATGCCAGTTTGCCTGATTATTAGTGATGTTAACTTTGGTCACATGGTTAAAGAGTTTGGTTTTCTCCTAATAAAGTTTTAATATGTCCCTTTTTAATTATTAAGTAATCTGAAAGAACTACATTTTGAAATAAAACTTTCCCCTTAAAAGTGATATCAAAACTTGGTTTGTTAATTGCCTGGTCCCTGGGAAGAAGGTATATTGAAAGAATCTAGGAGCAGCTAATTGAATCTGGCATGGAGACAGGGTGTGAATTCATTCAGCTTCTAATTTGCTTTTGGTTAAATCTCTCCATCACACTGCAGAGCTAAATTAGAAGGGTGTGGTACAAGATCATATTTCTGATGTAGTTCCAGCCCATTTTAATAGATAAAAGAAAATAGTTGGTCTCTGTATCACTCCGTACTTTCCCTTACAACCCAAGTCTAAAGAGAGATTGCTTAATTATTTTTCAATATACATACATAGGTTATTATGTATATAGATTGCCATTGCCCTATCTTTCCCCTTCAGAAGGTTTTTAATATTCCTAATGTCCTGGAATTGAGTATTGGCTTATCCCCCTTGTCTCTTATTCCCAACACTTAGCAGTTTTAGAATGTTCAAACAGGCCTTAAAACATGAAGAATCTACTTGTATACTGATGAAACAATGTACAACAGAGCTTGTTTTCATTTTATTCTTGAAGTAAATGGTTTTCCTTTCAGGCCTTTTATCAGTTTTAACACACGTTTTGTAATAGCATGTAAGATGAAAAAACAGCACGCTGTGTAAGACTTGATGCATGTTTTATTTATTTTTATTTTATAAACTTCTAATGAGTCATCCAGTATGAATTTTGGCAGACTAGTGTAGAATAGGTCAGTTCTGTAATTTTTACAATTCTGGTAACATTGGGTCATATTTTGCCGTGTCCCACATCTGCTCAAAGTTTGTAACAAGTTTACTAAATAAAATTCCTGCTGTTTGAGGACTGCTCTAAATGAGAGACATTTCAGAGACAATTCTTTTCATGCATGAATATTTTAAAAAGGCATTTTTACTTAATCCTTGCCATAAAAATTGACTGTCTAGGCCTGTGTTTCCTGTCATTTAACCCTCAGCTGGGCTCCATGAGTTGAAAACAATAAGGGCGAATTTATTCCATTCAGTCCTGTTGTCTCCTGGATTGACCCCAAGGTAATGGAATGAATCACAAAGTAGAAAGGACAGTATTTTGTATGCTGTTAAGTAGTGTGTCAAATTTAGTAAAAATAAATTACCTCATTTACTATTAATAAAGAATATTGAATATCTAAGTTGAAACAAGAACCTTACCTCTTTTGGCCTTACCTCTTTTGGTGTTGGTTATTTCAAAAATATACATTGCTAACATGAGCAACTACTCTGAGCTTAATAGTAAGCAGGATACTTTGCTCTTAGATTCTTTCGATTAATTCAGTGTTGCAAAATAATTTTTGTAGCCTTGAATACATTTCATTTCTAGTAAATTATAAGGGGCTTTCTTCCACAACATTGTTTTTGGTGATCTTTTTAAAGTTGATTTTATTGAAGGAATACTATGTTATAACCTTAATTAGGTTTAAGGTATACATGACATTAAATTTACATCTGTATATAATACAGTAAGTTTGCCACTGTTTACTTTCTATTTCACTGCACAATTAATCCCCTTACCCTGTTTGCCTCTCACCCCAGAGTATTTAATTATAGCAAGACATTTTCCTATAGAGGAATATAAAAAAACCCTAATAATTTTGTAATATTCCTGTCATTCCTGTTATTAAAAAGAATATCAACTAATTTCAAATTGACCTCATATTCTCTAAAACTAAACTAAGGGGGTAATTAGGATAAAGGCCAAAGTATTCCAGCAACAATAAAAAATTGAATAAAACTAATTTAAAGAGCATGGAAGCTTATCCCCTTGGTGCTAAACTCCAGAGTCCAGGCTGGTCTGGTGTCAGGTCTGCTTTATGTTGTCGTTCAGGATACCACACTCCTTTCATCTTGTTTCTCCGGAATTTTCCAGGCTGTTGTCTTTTCATTCCACGGGTGAAGCTAGATTGTGGGCATGCCCGTGTTCTAGTCCTTCAGAAATGGAAGGGAGTAGGAAGAAGAACATATTCAATGTCTTAAGGTCCAAACCAAGAAATAACACACATTTATTCTGCTCCTATTCCTTAGTCTTATGGTTACTAAATGTAAGGGAGGCTGGGAAATGTAACCTAATATTCAGTGGTAATTGAGTAAGTTGCCTGTAGCCACATAGCTGGTAAGTGAGGACAGTAAGTGGAATTCAACCTAGACAGTCTTGTTCCAGAAAACATGGCCCTAAATAATGCTTCAGTTTCATTGCTGCATAACAGCCATCCCTACATGTACTTATTTCTCTTTATTCTGTGGACTGGCTGAGTGGTTCTTCTGTTGCCTGAAGTCACTCATGTAGATTCAGCTGGCATAGTGGTTCAAGACTGGGTTTAACTGAAGCTGCAAGTGGGCACCTTGATTATTCTTATGGCTTCTCCATATGACTAATTCCAACTTCTTTATAGCGTGGTTCAAGACAGCATTCCAAAAGGGAGTGTTCTAAGAGCATCAAAATTAAACAAAACAAAAATAAAAATCCTGTGAGTTCTCTGAAAGCCTGGTATTGGAAGCCACACCTCTTCACTGCTACTGCATCCTCGTGGTAAAATCAAGTCAGTACAGCAGTGCAGATTTAAGGGAAGGCTGCGTAGCATTATGAGATGAGTGGAAAACTCAAATTATAAAGGTTATAAGGTATGGAAGCTACAGTTGTGACCATCTTTCTAAACAATTTACAACAAATACTAAGCAATTCCCCTTATCAAAACCTAGGACTAGAGAGTACCTAGGATAATTATAGCCTGAGAGATCCTCTGATCCAGATCTGAATTTCACATAAGAGATATGTGGGCTCTGTGGTCTTTTCATTTTCATTCAGCCCTAAAGAATTAGACTAAGAGACTATGAAAGAATATCTGGTTTTGAATGGATGATACATACCATTGACTTCCTATGGCTTGATGTTAAGTATGTGTGTTGTGTTCAAGAATCTAGGAGGCTTAATGACTGAATATGTACTGGTTGTATTCACAAGAAAGCACTTGAGGTTTCAGATAACTTCATCTGGGATAAAACCAAGAGGATATGTTCTCTGAATAAAATGCCTGGACCTTGGGATAATTAATCTCTGAATTCAAGTGAGAGTCTGTGAGAAGCAGGGAATTTAAGCTTTCTAAGGCTAGGTAGAGAAGCCAGTGTTGTTTCGAGTAGGAATCAAGGATTGGGAGGACAGTCAAGAGTGGTAGGGAATAACGGTGACCGTGGATGATGAGCAAGGTGATCAACTGGGGTGGAAGTATGAAGAGGAGAGGAGTAAGATGAAACATCAGATAGAAATATGAGATTAGTTAGTCCTGAAATCTTCAAGAGCAGTGAGTGCATCCTTTTACCCTAGGATCCCTAAAGCTGAATTGGTGTTGGGCGTGTGGTAAATACTCATACATGTTTATTTTACTCATACATGTTGGAGAGGAAGTGAGAAAGTTCATGACTGATTGAGTATTAGTGGGTGCTAACAAAAAGACCAGAAGATTGATTGGTAGTTGGATGGTCAGAATTTCTAATTTTGAAAATCAGGGTAGAATTCATCTCTGCTTGGCAGAGCTGTGGTGCTTTTCTGCTGTGGTCTCTGATCTGATGGGAAAGAAAATCTCCATATACCTATTCATGGGAACTTATAGGATGTCATTTAACTATCAATAGAAACAATTATGAAACAGGAGGTGCATTTTAAATAGTTTTTAATAAAGCAGACAACTAAATTCTCAAATCTTGAAGGTAGTTGGTTCAGGTTGTGCTGAACTATATCAATCTTCAACTACTAGTTCAACGTTTTTAGTCTCTATATGGTGATATAAAAGGCCTTTTTCTAGACTTAAATTCTGTAGTTATTTTTATGTCCTTAGTTTTAAGCATGCAATAAAATCTAACTCTTAAATTTCTCTAAGATTCATCGTATTAGGCAAAGTCAAATATCCTGTGAGATTTTAGTGAGCAGCACTGATAGCAGCTGTTAGTTGTCTCTTAACTATACTGTCTAGTATTAAGGTATCTTGATTATATACAAAGCTTCCGTATAGTTGAGCCGACCTTGGGTACATATACCCAGTGATACAGAAGAGTGATACAGCCCCTGAGTTTTTGTATAAAGGTCTTTGGAGTTCTATGTGCTCTACTGCAAGACTGTATGTATATGTATAGTTATGTACGTATATATGTGTGTATATATGTATGTGTATATATAGCAGTTTCAAGGTATAAAACCTCTTACTCTGGTTATGATAAAGGATAATAACAAAGATAATAACTTTCTTTGTGATAACAACAGCTACCAAGCTGGAGAAAGTTAAAATTACTCTTTTTATGAGTCTAGGGAAGAGGATTGAAGACAGGGAAGCTTGGACTAATTTCAGGCAGGAAGGAAGGGAGGAGGGTGGGTAGGAGGAAGAAAGGGAGAAAGAAAAGAAGACTTATGGGTGAACAGAGAAGTGTGGCAGCCCCTATATCCAGAGACAGATGACTACTCTTGTAGTGGATGGAATGGGAAACCTGCCATAGTTGGAGAAATCTTATAGAGATGAAATAAATCACTCAAGACTTCTATGAATGGTGAGCTGATGGGATTGATTGGAATCTGGAAGAGCACAAAAACAAATTGCTTGTTTCAAAAAATTCACCCTGCCTCTTAATACTTGAATGTCATTGAGAAAGTTATAGTGAATGAGGAGCTAAAGAACAGAGAGAAATCATCTTGTTTCAAAGATTCTTGTAGGAGTGGATTCTAGTTCTACATAGTTGAAAGTAAAGATGAATTTAAAATATCACCTGAACTTGCAGTGGATTGTTAACAGAAAAAGAACCTGAGCTTAGGAAACCCAAATATTTTATAATGGACAGTAAGCATGCCTGCTCTTTGTCCAAGATAGAGATGATAGCTCCATTTCCCAAAGATGTTTACAATATAAACATCTTTGAGAAGATAGTGTAGAAGACATTCAGTGCCTCTTCCTATTAGATATGAAATGAATGAGACTTAACAGAGAATTGTCTTTCAATAAGGATGATCAAAAAGGCGAGGCTCATGGGTCAGTCACAGGTGAACTTAACTAAGTAAAATTTTAGCCTAGTTCCAGATTAACTGAATGTCAACTCCTTAACTCATGACTGGATATCTAATTGTATTAACAAGAGAGTGCTGAGAGAGGAGTTTTTACTTTAAGGGAAAAGAAATAAAAGACACAAAACAAATATTATACTCAGTCATCACTGTTTTCTATACCCAATATCTGGAATACAATAGAAAATAGAGACATGAAAAGAAGTAGGAATATTTGGCTTATAATTAAGAGAAAATATATGCATAATTAAGAGCCATTAGAAGCAGACTCATAGATGACACAGTTATTGAAATTATTAGGCCAAGACATTGAATATTTACAATAACTTGAGGAGGGAATGAGTCTAATGTATGAGGAGAGAAGGTATTTTTAGGAAAGAAAAAGTTTGAAATAATCAAATTTAAGTTATCAAATTATGATTTCTGAAATAAGAAAGCAGTGGATGAATGTTTCATTAGATTTAACACTGCAGGAGAAAAGGATCAGTGAACTTCATACCACATTAATAAAATGTGTCCATATGAAGCAGAGAGATGCAAAAATTCAGAAGGGTAACCTGTAGGCTATTAAACAGTTTGCCACAGAGATGTAATTATAGTATAAAAAGAGGAGAGAGAACATGGGGCTGAGAATTTCCCATGTGATGAAAATCATCAACTTGGGACATGAGGCTTAACAGACTTCAAGCAGGAAGATTACAAAAAAAATAGCACCGTGATATCTGAATCAAAATGCTGGAACCTGAAGATAAAGAGAAATATTAAAAGTAAACAAAAAAACAAACAGATAAAAGCAGCAAATTTCAAAGCTGAATTTTTGAGAGTACTAATATTGATGAATTTCTAGCAAAACTAATTGGGGGTGGGGGAGCTGGACGTAACTACAGATTTTACAGATAATAAGAGTATAGGAGAATATTATGAATTTTATGACAAGACATTAGACAATTTGTGCTGCCCTGTGACTCAGTGAGTGAGGTGCTGGTGTGTGGACCACATACACCCTAAGGACCTGGGTTCAAGATCTGACCAGGGTGAGTAACCAAAGTGAGCAAATAAAATTAGGATGTTTCTTTCTCCTCTCCCTTTCTGCCCTTCTTAAAATGCTTCTTCTTCCTCTCCCTTCCTCTCTTTAAAGACATTTGACAACTTAATTGAAAAGGACAAATTTCTTGAAAGATGCAGCTTATTTACTAATGCAGTAAGAAATAGAAACTGTAAATAGTCCTTAAAAAACAAAGAACAGGATTGGAGGAATTACGTTACCTGATTTCAAGATTAACTATAAATTATACTAATTTAGACAGCATGATAGTAAGTTAAGGGTAGACCAATATATATATGGAATTGAACAGTGTGTAAAAATAGAGTCATGGTATAGGCAACTGAGTTTCATCAAACGCTATAACAATTCAATAGATACAGCAATACTTTTCAACAAATGATGATGTAAGCACTATGACAATATGACAAAGATAGCTATCCATGTCTGCCTAGCAGCATGTGCAAAAATTGATTCATAAAACAAGAACGTTTTTCTGACTTTGTGGCAAACCATTTTTTTTTTTAAAGCGGGATACAGAAAGCATTATTAGCTATAGGAAACAAGTGTGATTTGAATTTCAGAAAATTTTAAATCTCAGTTCATCAAAGACTAAGAAAATGAATAGATGAGTCACAGACTGGGATACACTATTTGTAAACCAAATATCTGACAAAGTACTCAACTAAAATGTAGTGAAGACCTGTAAGTAAAAATCAAAACCCATGCAGGTCGTATAAGAAAGTGGACAAAATACTTTAATAGGCACTTTCCTAAGAAGATGCAAAATTGGACAACATATACATGAAAGGTGCTCAATATCATTTGTCACCTGGGGTGTGCACTTTAAAATTACAGTGAGACTCTGCATCATACCTCCCAGCATGGCCAAAATTAGAAAGACTGACAAGATCAAATGTTGGTGAAGGAGTGAAGCAATTAGAATTTTTATACTTTGTAGTGGAACTATGAAACAATGCAACTATATTGGAAAAATAGTTTGACAGTTTTTAAAAAAACTAAAATTATATTATGACTCCATAATGCTTATGCCTAGGTAG
This sequence comes from Solenodon paradoxus, assembly GCA_004363575.1. Classification (NCBI taxonomy): domain Eukaryota; kingdom Metazoa; phylum Chordata; class Mammalia; order Eulipotyphla; family Solenodontidae; genus Solenodon; species Solenodon paradoxus. The sequence continues at coordinate 218,236 of RJWH01001609.1, read as the reverse complement.
AAAAGAAAAAATATATAGTCACAAAAAGACTTGTATAAAAATGTTCACCTCAGCTTTATAATATCCCCAAGCTGGGAATAAATCATATATCCATAAAAAGGAGAATAGAAAAATGAAATAGGAAAATATGAACACAATATAATACTGCCTAGCAATGAAAAAGAATAAATTATTACTAAATATAACAACTTGGACAAATTTTAGAGATAGAATGTTGAGTGAAAGAAGCCAGCCCCCTAAGAGCACAGTGCTATATTATTTCTTTTATGTGAAGTTCAATAACAGGGAGAACTAATCTGCAGTGATAGAAATCAGAGTAATTATTGCTTATGCAGAAATGGTTAGAAGGGGCAAGTAAACTTCCAAGGGTGATCAAAATGCTCTGTATCTTGATTGGGGTTAAATGAGCTTACATAATTTTCAAAATTTGTCAAACTTAAGTTCTGTGCATTTCACTGTATGTAAGGATAATTTAGTTAAAAAAAAGAAGCTCAGAATCAAAGAATTGAATGTTGCAAAGGAAAACAAATTCTCTTGTATTTAATGTTCTATAATGCAACAGGTAAAATTTCTTCAAAATTAACTGGTAATTATCTTATTTAACAAGATGCATCAAGTACCTCCTGTGGGTAGTGGGGCGATATTTGATATCAGGCAGTGAAGGAAACTTCTTTGTGTAGGTGACATTTGAGCTGAATCTTAAATGATAACAAGCCAGCCTTGTGAAGACCAATGAGAAGTGTTCCAGACAATAAGCATGGATATTGAACTATACTAGGCGTGTGAGGTGATCATAGTAAGCAAGGGGGATATGGGTATACCATAATGGTGATTTTTTATATACTATGTGGATTCTCATTGTTTTGAATATGAAAATTCCTGGCTTATATCCAGTTCATTTTATGGCTATAGGAGTTTGCATGAGAACATGCTTTGCAAACTGAAAATAACAATGTATTCTGATTATTATTTCTATTATCTGAAAATTTTAAATATTTGTATGTTCTCATCAATAGAATCTTCTTTTAATAACTTTAAAAAAGTATATGTTATAATGGAACAATTAGAAAACCACAGATAAAATCAAAATTATATGTGAAAAAAGCCTCATATATTATTTTGGTTATAATATTCTGTACATAATGTGTACTGTTCTGAAAATTGGCATCATATTCTAATTCCCTGTCACTTAAGACACAATATTATTTTAAAGGCTACATAGTGAACCACTACACCTTCAATTATTCAGTCCTATAATCTTGAATATTTAGGTCGTTTTCTGCTCCTCATCACCCTAAACAATTGTGTATCTTTGCACTATACCTCACTATCATTAGGTTAAATTTTTGGAATTGAAGTTCCTTTTGATATATGCAAATTGATTCTCCCAATGTCTGTACCAAAATAATAAACTGTTTCAGTATAGATTTCCTTTATAGAAGTTACCTGGAAAAATGATAGTCTTTCTATTGTTTTGTTGTAGGCACATTATGAACCAGGAAACATGATGTTTTGGTTTTGAGAAAATCAAATCCAAGACAAAAGCTTTGTTTGAAAAAAATAAGAGAGGTTATGCTCCAGGGAAAATTCATGGCTTGGAGGTTAATCCATTATGCTTCCTTCTTCCTGTTTGGCTGATGTGTTACTGGAATCATTACGTGGTTATATTATGAGAGGAAAGAGTGAAAAGGAGACAGTAGGTAATAGGATAAGGGGAATTGATGGAGTCTAGGAACAGGGTAGGAGAGATGGAATGAGCCTGCTGTGGTTGGCAGGACGGTGCCTGCAAGTGTGCACGTCTTCACCTTCTGAGCCTGTGAATATTTTACTGTATATGGCAAAGGGGACTTCGAAGATTTGATTAAATTCTGGATATTGAGCTAGAGAAAATATCCTAGATTATCTGAGTGGGCTCAGTTTAAGACAGGAATCCTTTTAAGAACAACTGGGAGGTAGAAGAATCACAGAGAATTGACCAGAGAAATGAGGTCAGTGCACTGACCTGGAAGGGGACAGACTCTAGGACATGGAAAACACAAAGCTTCCCCTAGAGAGTCCAGTAGGTGACAACCCTTGACTTTAGCCTGGGGGATTCACTCTGGGCTTTTGCTCTCCAGAACTTTAAGACAATAAATTCATTCTGTTGTAAGCCACTATGTTTTGTGGTAATTATAACAGTTGTAGGAAAGAAATACAGGTGATGAATTTAATAATGGGTGTGGAATTAGGAAGTTACGGAATTTGGAAGAATGTGAATTTTTGAAAAATAAATTTGAATTTTGGGTAGAGAGACAGTGTTGGAAATAAGTAAAGTATATATGAAACTATAGGGAGGGGTAGAACAGAATAAGGTTGACTCCACGATGTGCACATAAACCCTTGCTGGTTTTTCTCAGCACTGCCTCGTTTTCCTTCATAGTGCAACTTGAGGTTAGATGTATCTTCGTGTGTATATGTTTGTTGTCATAGTCCAGCTCGATTCCTTAGTTAAAGAGAAATTACATTGAGAAAACAAGGAGCTCCAGATGAAGTACTTATAAAGCCCTTTCCTGTGGAAATATTTTTTTCATAATGCACATACCCATGACTCTTATTTCTGGAATCAAATTCTCCTAGAACCTTAGACTTACTCCTAGATGTAAATCAGTCAATTTTCAAATGTTCTTTAAACCAGGTGATGTGATTGACTGATTTGCAATTTAGTCTAGTACAGTCTTAACTCACAGCCAAGAGTTGTTTGTAGTTGTTGTTTTAAAAATAATCTAACTCTGGCATGCCCTGGTGGATTAGCTGTACAGCCCTGGACACAGTCCTTATGTATCCCAAGGACCCGGGTTTAAGTCCCATGACTGCGGGAGCAACCATTGTAAACAACTAAATGAAAATAAAGATGCTTCTTCCTCTCTCTTTTTCCTGCCTGCCTGCCTACTGCTTTTGTTCCTACTTAAACCTTTCCTTAAGGGGGAAAAAATAATCTGACTCCAAAACAAGTTTTATTCATTGGGAATTCCTCCTCTGTGTACCCAGTAAAATAAATTATATATAATAAACACAAAGAAAATCCTTGAAAAGATATCAATGACATGGTTGTTTTCTAGAAGGATTTTACCAACATGTCCTTTTAGGAATTTCTTTCTCTTTATGTGAGATGAATTTGTGCTGGGTCTTCCTGTGGATCTGTCTCAGGATGGAATCTTCTTCATGGTGTAGAGAAAAGGACATCTGATCCATATTGTCATTATATTAGTTAAATAAGATAAATTTTGATTTGGTAGAAAAAGATAGAGACCAGAGCTGGTACTACATTGCTTTGTGACTGTGGCCAGACTTTATAGTTCTAGTTTGGGGAAAAAGGAGACTTAGTTTTTAATGTGAATATAAATTACCTGAGGGTCTTCTGAAAATGCATATTTTTATTTTCTATTTGTGAGTAGAGGGTGATATTATCCATTTTTAGCAAGCTCCCAGGGATGTCGATACTGGTGGTTTTTTGACCATTCTTTGAGGTGTGAGGAACTAGACAAACCTCCAAGGTTCCATCTGATTTCAATATATCTACTGTTGGTGTCACCATCCTTCTAGTTTCCCAGGCTAATGAAATCTTGAACTTTTACCTTTTCTTCCCCTAAATCCATTTTTTACTGATTATTTTTCCTTTTTGAAAATATCTATTTAGTGTTCACTGACCCTAAATAGTAGTAGAGTTGTTTAGAAAACTGACATAACTTCTTCATTCGGTATCCATTAGAAATTTTAAGAGCAATTTTTGTCAAAATAGTAAGTTTTAGATTAAAAGCAGATACACAGATACGTGGAATAAAATTGAGATACACACTCACACATAGATGGAGAGTTAATATATGACAGAAGAGCTAAGAGCATACAGTGAAGAAAGGAAACATCCTCAACAAATGGTGTTGGGAAAATTGGGTGGTCACATCTAAGAAGATGAATCTAGATCACTATTTAAGCTACATACTAAATTAATTCAAAGTGGATTAAAGACTTGAAATCATAAAATATGTAGAAGAAAATATAGGTGATACGATCTTTTACATCAACTTCTGAGAGGTGTTTGGGGACTTCATGACAGTTGAAACAAAAATAAAACAAGTGAGGCTAGCTACATCAAGCTTAAACCTTCTATACAGAGAAAGAAACCACTACAGGAATGAAAAGTCACTCTACTGATTGTAAGAAGGCATTTGTGCATTACGCATTTGACAAAGGATTAATGATATAAACAACTTATGTACCTCAACAATAAAAAAATTCCCAAACCCAATAAAATGGGTAGAAGCTCACTTCTTCATGAAAGACATACAGTTGACTAACAGGCACATGAGAAAGTGGTCATGATCACTTATTATGAACATGCAAATCAAAACCACAGTGTGATATCAACTTACACCTGTGATAGTGGCCGATCTCCCGAGGACTGAAAACAAGTGTTGGTGAGGGTGTGGAGACCAAGGAAGCCACATAGGCTGTTGGTGGGAATGTAAATTAGTACAACCACTTATAGGAAATTGGGACAGTCTGGAGATTCTGCAAAAATTAAAAATAGAACTATCATTTGATCCAACAATTCCCTTTTTAGGTAGCTCTCTGAAATATATGAAAGCACTCATTTGAAAACAGAGGCACCCCTCTGTTCCATGCAGCACAATTTACAATAGTCAAAAACATGGAGTCAGACTAAATGCCCATTGATGGATGACTAGACGAAGAACATGTGGTTTATGTACACGACTGAAAACCACTCAGCTATAAAAAAGATGAAATTTTGCCTTTCAAGACAACTTGGATGGAAATTGAGGTAATTATTCTAAGGAAATTAGACAGAATGAGAAAAAAATACCAGATGGTTTTGCTCATGTCGAATATAAAGAAAAAAAGTGAACAAACTAACAAAAAACATTAAAAATTCTCTTGAAAGACAACAAAAATTCTCTTAGACGATGAAATAAAAACTGATTACTAGAGGAAGGGAAGATCACGTAGATGATGTCACTGTCACGAGAACTTTGCTGGTGGGCACAGTTTTGTTTACACATTGATCATGATGTTAATCTGGTCTTTGAAACTTAGATAATAGAAAGTAATGGAATATTAATAAAAAAAAGGAAACAAGAATGTTAACATGGAAAAAATGGTGTAACAGCATTATATTATGTATAAAGACATATATCACGTATAATTAAATCTAAAGTGAACCCACCTTCCATCCTTCTCCTACATCCAGCATTCTGTATACAGAGGGGGGAGATGTAGGAAGAAAATATCCTAAATGGTCTGAATTTGGATGGTAAAAATATGGTTGTCTCTAGGTACATATATTTTTTGTACTTTTTCTGTAGTTTCTTTAATGAGTATGTATCATTAATGAAAATGAAAGCATTATTCAAAAAAAAAATTAACAGACCGGAATCCTTTCAATTCCAAGGAATTTCTGGAACCCCAGGGACTGCTGCCCTTCTTTTCTCATAAGTCTCTTTATAGACTCATTCTTTATCTTCAGGCTTTACCCACAGAAAAGGCGCCACTTTCCAAAAAAAGATTTTTCATTTCATTTCCCTTGTGTATGGAAATTCTTCCTTTTTTTTTCCTTCTTAGGTCATGCCTGATGGAAGGGATTAACCTTTCTTCTAAACCATAACACGGCGCAAAATTCTGTTTCTCACACAGTCAGGTCTCACTTCCATTGGCTACCGAGGGCCTAGGGCCAGAGTGTTGACACCGTCCTGAATCCTGCCTTGACTCCTTGGGGGTCTGCCTCACATAAAAGGACAGGGGAGGCTATGGAAGCATGAAGTCAGATGTTGCCCAGCTGCAGCTTATGCTGGAAGTGATTTGGGATTCAGCTCCACAGCTGCGGAGTGAGCCAAGCAGCCAGCCATGTCCACAGCCACCAAATCTCCAAGGGAAAACAAGCCAGATGTTCCTTCTAGAAAAAAAAAATGCTGTGTGGAACTTGGCCTCTGAATGGTACATCTGTCCCACGTATCTTCTTGGTCATAGATAATGAAAACTGCTAGGAAGGCCTGGAAAAAGCAAAGAAGGAATATATCTTGAGTATGAAAACAAAGTCATGAAATATGTTTTAGCCAAAACATTGATTTTTGAGTCTCTCAGATTTCTTTGCTTGAATTCATATTGAAATGTCCTTTCTGCAAATAAAAAGTGTTGATAGCTGCTGACACACATTCTGCCTGATTCTACTTTTTATGACTTATAGGATATGAAAGCGGGCTTTGGATATTAGAGGTGAAAAGGAAAACCCTTCCCTAGCCCTCGATTCTAGACCTTTTGACATTTCCAGAACAAATTCACTGTACTTTCCAGGTCTGCTGGGTTTGGTTTTTTATTGTCTAAGGGTGCCTGATGGAGGAATAAGAAGGAGGCTAAAAGCTAGCCTGTATTCTAAACACTAGGCTGTGCCCTGTATAGACTCTTCTGCAGAAGGGGTATCTTTTAATAAATACACAAGGATGCTATCTAGTTGTTAAGTGTTGTGCCATGTGGACTGGGTACATTTTGTTAGCATAAAGTGTTATCTGAATTTATAGCCCAACCTGATCTCATCTCAGACCTCCCAACTGGGATTACTGCCCTTGGGTGCTAAGAGCACACAGGTTTCCAGAATGGCTCCATCCTGAACTGCAAACCAGAGACTTTATGTGCATCAATGAGAGCATGAGGTCTAGCCCCAAATCTGTGATCAGGGAGGTTTTTCCCTGAGACTGTGGCTCCCCACTTAAGAGATGGAGTCTTATCTTATTTCCTGGACCAAATTGATGTCTCAGGTTCCTTCCTGTTGTTTTGGTACCTTTAGAGCTAGAGACCTGTGTTGCCTGGCCATCCCATGCCAGGGATTCAAGTCATACTCCTGCTTTTCTGCCTGACTGCTGCTCCCTGCTTCCCCAGTGACCCTTTTCTCTTTGGGTCTCCTAATGCAACTTGATTAATTTCCTTATTGTTTTACTTGCCTGTTTGGATGCTCCTGCCAGTTTGTGTTTATGTTCCTGAAGTTGACATCTTGCTGCGACCACTTCGTTTCTCTGTTGCCCTGATACTTCTGGACACTGCATTTTGCTTACTTGATCTGAACATGTCCTTGAGGCCTGGCACTCTTAATTGGGTGGGTCTGCTGCTTTGTCAGTTCTTTCCTAGACTTCCTCTACCTGCTTCAGGGAAGGAGACTCATAGCTGGCCATATTCTGAGATTTGGTATTTAACTTCGAGAAGGACAAAGTTTATGTGGCCAATAGCCATTAAATGTTGTAACGACTACATTTTCCTGAAAGTATCTCCCCACTAGGTGTGTAAAGCATTACTTTCTTCAGGAGTCCTCTAGAAGGGTAAGGGACAATGACTGAACAGCCACGAATATTACTTGCTTAGCTAATAGGATCATTATCTTTCCTAATCCACAGCAGTGTGTAGGCATACGTTGTCCAGGAAAGGCAGAACAGAAGAGACTTATACAGGAAACAAGTAGAGGGAAGCACTGAAGACAGTGGTGACACCATTTTTTTCTGGTTTTGCCTGGGCATAGTCATGGCTGGCGGCTCGCTTAACTCTAGTTTTGGCATTTCATGAAAGTTGAGATAATTTTGGACAAAAATACTGTCCTTTAGGGTCATGGAGAAAGAAACAGAAATAGGATTTGGTTATTATTTGGAAATGAAGAGAGAAGCTGAGGAATGAGCTGTAACTGACTAGCCAATAGATCATAATGTAGAAGATCATAATAAGGTCCAAATGATGACCAATGTTAGAATGAGTTAGAAAGAAGGTCAGGGGAAGGATGCAGGGTCACAGGTAAGTCAACTAGCAAGCAGTCAGTCCTCAGGTCATTAGCTTTTTACTTTGAATGTGCTGTACACACAGCTGTCACTTGTCATATCTGGGACAGGTTGGAGTGTCTTACTTCCTCCATGATAATACTGCAGTACAGGCAGGGGAGAAGAGCTGGAATATGTGATAGTTTTCACTGAGTGGGAGTTGAAGACCTGGTGATTTTCCTGAAGCATTAGGGTTGCTTCATGGACATTAATCTACCTATAGAAAGCGGTGATTCAGACTGCTGGGATATGGTCTTAGAATCAGCCAGGGTTGGGTTCTTTCTATCCTGGTTTAACCACTTACTAATTGTCTTTGCTTGAGTGCTTAACCTAAGTTTTCCTTTCCTCATTTGTGAGCTGCATAGGGCAATCATATCTGTGTCAGAGGGTATACCAGGAGTCTGGAAGGGACTCAAGTTTGAAGTTGTGTGGGTAGTATCTTCCAGCGGTTCTTTTGTATCTTCTATAACTGTTTAACCTTATTTGGAGATAAGGATGAAAAGTCTAAATTTGAAGCTTAGATTAATGGTTATCCTAGCCCCTCATAGGATGAGTTTCAACACTCAGACATTTGAGCTGTATAGGCCACTATTCTGTTTGTTTCTGCTGACAGAAATCAGAGAGTGTTTGCTCTTCTATTAGTATAAAAAAGACACAGTTTAGGCTGAACTCATTTTTATGTCAGAAAAGTCATAATAATGGATGAACACTGCACTAGGAACAAACAGACGGCGCCATAGTTTGATCCATTGATGGTTGTTAGGCGATGTGGTAGAAGTGACTTCTCTTCGGTGGGCCTGGGTGCCTTGTCATTTAAATGACAGGACTAAAATTAGATAATCCTAAAGTCTCCTCTCTAAATTTCTGTGATCTGTGTGTACATAGAATTTGCATATAAGAATACTTGTTGAAAGGGTGAGCTAATCTGACAGAGTAAAAGATGTGATTTCCCAATGTGCAGGCCAACCAACTTAAAATAATTTCTCCTTGAAATAAAGCTAACGACTATCTGTAGATCTGTTGGTATCTTTATAAGATCTAAAACATCAAGGAAAACATTGAATCTGGAGATAGAAAGAGTGAGAATAAAATCTGAAAAGACTCATGTTTGGACAGGGACAAGTCTGGGTTAAAAACCAACACTGAATTCTTTAGAAGCATTACCCTCCAGGACCTCCTCATACTTCTTTTTGTTCAGTCTTTTACGCCATTCATTTTCTCAGTAGGTTGAAAAATTTTTTTTAAGTTTTATTCTTCATCTTTAACTATCATTGTGCATCCACTATTCCATTTTATCTTTTAATTTTATATACTTTTATATAAGGTTTAAAATGGCAAATACTGGAATATCCTTGGAGAAGAGGGTCATACATCTGTGAAGCAGTTACAAATTTTCATTTTTTTCTCCACTAACACTGACCAGTTGGAAAATATTTTCCAGTAGGTAGCTTATATATTTGGACATGCCTGTTTAGATGAGAGATGAGAAAATGATGTGTATAATATGAAGAGAAAGGTGAAAGTCTATGTGTAAGATCTTTTGTGCAAGTGATTAATGCTTTATAAAATAGAAGATGTGTATTCAGAAGAAAACATAAAAGAGCAAACACTATGCTGTGATTTAAAAAGTTTGAAAGAATATAGCAAAGGGCATTTAATAAAGTTAATTTAACAAAATCCTTTGACTAGAGGAACACATTTCTTTAGGAAATGTTAGTCACATAAATTATTCAGAGATAATGAGACTATATTCTCTTCCAGATCTGGGCAGGTCTTAGGGTGGGTTATGGGTGTGTCTTTGTGGCTCTCAAATTTCACCTTCCGAGAGTTTTATTCCTTTAGCTTCTGAACAGCTTTTGTTCCTCTGAGATCCTAGTGAAAATGCAAATATTTCTAGAAAGGGTAGTCAGTCCTTTATGTTTTTTGAGAACAAGGGTGGTATTTGAAGGGTGTGCAGGGGGCTGGAGGAGACCAAAGGGCATAGTTCCTTCTATTCCACTGATGTAGCAAGAGCTGTACTCTGAGCTAAAGGCTGAGGCAGAACAATGACTCGTTAATTCAAGTTCTGAGGGTTATCTTGATCACAAGGGCAGGGAACTCATTCTTGGAAAGTGAATGCATAGATTCCAGGGAGAAGAGTAATGACCCCCAAGTGCATGGAATATTTGGCATCACCATTCATAGAGCTTTCTTTTTTTGTTCATCGCTGAATCCAACCTACTGTCTTTAGAAGTCACTGAGGGAATCTGGGAAGCAAAAATTCAGTTCATGCCCTTGTCTTGGGGTCACTGGGTGTCTTTCTCCACCTAGTGGCCAGTGCTTCCCAACCACAAAGCACAAAAGACAATTGGTTATTATGGTAATGAGACAGCTGAGGTTTTTTGTTTTGCAATGCTAGGCTATCAGATCCTAGAATGAAGAAGATAGTTAAGCATATGTTTGGAAAATCCGGTGGGCGTATTAATAATTAGGTTGGCTCACATAGCTGCTGTTTTTCGATGACATACTTTGCATTCTAGCAGGAAAAGAATAGTCAGGAAGGCTTGCTGGTCAAGTAGTGCGCACAAATAGATTAAAACTTGAGGCCAGTTTTGTGACACCAAATGTTCACACTGTAAAGCCCCTTCGTCAAGGATAGAAAAGATGAGCCGAGAATTAAAGAATATTTCATAGTTTTATGCCGTTTTTCTATAATCATTAAGACTGCATTAAAGGTGCTCAGGAAAAAGCCTTTTGGATTGAACTGAATTTGATAGATCCCTTTGGTGCCCCAATTTTTAAATCACTGCATTGTTTTTTCTTTTCACAACTAAAATGATATTTTATTGAAAACAAATGCTTCTTTTAAAATATGCACAAAGGAGACATTTTTTCAGTTGTTTTCATGCTGGCCTCTGTGGTCTCTAACACTGTTGAACACTCCTCCTCCTGCAAACTTTTTTCCTTTTCTCCGGTTACCATGACACCACCTTCGCCTGCTTGCCTCCTACTTCCTTGGCAGGATTATTTTTGTTTGCTTTCCAGCATCATCCTCCTCCTTGGTTTTTTATACCCTACTATGGGCTGAGGTTCTCAATCTCTTTTTCTCCAAGTTGGCTTGTCTTTCTCCAAGGTCACACATCGGTATTTGAATGCTAATGTAGATACTGGTGGTTCCCTAGTATCTGTCCCTACCTCTCGTTCATTCTCTTGAGTTCTAGACCAAAAATCCTGTCTGTTAGATATCTCCACCACAGTATGCTGCAGGCACCTGGAATCCTATGAAATCCAAACGGAACTCAGTATTTTGTGCCTTTCTGCTGTGCACATTCCTACCTGTGTTTCCTTTTTGGGTATGTGTCATTATTCTTCTTTGGGACCCAAAGGATAAATGGTGCTTGTTTTCTTACAGGACAGAGTTGATTCTGATGACACAATCGATGTTAATAACTGGTTTGTTAAGCACTTGCTATTTTCTGTCCCCTGTGCTTAGTGTTTTATACCTTGAATTAGGTAATTTCTAAACTCATGCTATCTTCTACATCAGCTTGATTTTAGGGCAGCTATGGTAAAAGGTTCTCTGCCTTTTTGGTCATTATCCCACCTCAAGGACACGCCTCAGTCTTCCACTGCAGGGATTCCTCCGAAGCTGGGAAAGCCTGCTCAGCCAGTCAGCAAGCCAGTCAGGTTGTAGGGGAAGGGAAAGCTCCAAGGAATGAACCTCAACAAATGAGAGTGGGAATGGGTGGATAAATGCCCCCAGTGTCCCATCCTCCAGAGGCACAGTTCTGTGGACTGTTCTATATGGGTCTTCCACAGGCCCCCGTGGGATTGAGCTCTAGCTGCTCAGATGACAGCCAGTCGACAATGCATCCTCCTTAGTTGTCTTAGTGTTTTTCTTTCCCTTCCCTAAGGCTACCTTCTTGCTTAACATACCTCCCTGTGAAACTAACCTGAACCTAAATCTTGTCTCAGGTTCAACTTTTGGGAGAACCCCAATTTTTATTTTTTTTTAAATTGATTTTATTCAAGCAATATTGTATTATAATATTAACCAGGTTTAAGGTGTATGTCATCATAAGTCAACATCTGTATATATCCACTAAGTTCATAACTATTCCATTTTTTCTTCACTATACAATTAATCCTCTTTGCCTCCCTCCCCTCCCCCTTCACTTCCTGCAACCACTGATATGATTTGTTTTTAACTAGAAGTTTCTTGATTTAGTTCATTTTTTAAGTGTCCATTTTTAATTTAATTTAATATGTATATCCCAAATGAGTGATACCATATGTCTGTCTTTCTGAACTCAAATTTAGAAATACTTGTTTAATCTTCATAATAGATTTTTCTGTGAAGTCATACTGTTCTTAACCCCATTTTATAAGTGAGGAAATTGAGGCACAGTGTTTACTAAACTTGACCAGGGTTATTCAGCCTCCTCATTAAAGAGATGGGGTTTTGAGCACAGGCAGTCTGACTCCAGAAACTGTACTGTCTGCCAAAACAGTGGTCTGAGGACTAGGGGTGAGAACAGCTGGACAAGTGTTTCTGGTTGGTTGTGATATCCATAGATTATTGTTCCCTCTATATCAAGAGGTTTTGTCCCTCTCAGCTTTTTCCAGTTTGGTGTTGAAAATATTCAGGAGATTTGGTTTGGTATCAAGTAGAATGGAAAGATTCACAATTTAAAATTATCGTAGCTCTGAAAAGAAAACAAAGTAGACATGTGCTTTTTGATGGATTTTAATGATACTAATAAAAAAAAGAAGAAAAGTGGAAAAATCACAGCCCCTGACTTCAGACTATGCTACAGAGTGATTATCTTCAAAGCAGTATGGTATGGGATCAGGGGGAAACCAGACAAAAAGCAGTGGAATAAAATTGAGAGCCCAGAAATAAAACCACATCTATATTGGCAACTAATTTATAACAAAGGAGCCAGGATTATACAGTGGAGGAAGGAAAGTCTATTCAACAAATGGTGCTCGGAAAATTGGCCTGACACATGCAAAAAAAAAAAAAAAAAAAAAAAGAATTTACATTATTCATTGGCACCATACAAAAAAATTAATTCAAAATGGGTCAGACTTGAATGTAAGGCCTGAAACTTTATGATACAAGGAGGAAAACATAGAAAAAATCCTCCAAACACTCTTAGAGATATCTTTGGAGAAGTAACACCTATGACAAAGAAAACTGAAGTAAAATTGAACAATTGGGAGTATGTCAAACTAAAAAGTCTCTGTGCTGCTAAAGAAACTACCACTAAAAAGGTAACACACTGAATGGAAGAAGATATTTGTATAACACACATCAAATAAGAACTTAATTTCAAAAATATATAAAGAACTCATACACCTGAGCAACAAAAAAGCAAACCACCAACTGAAAAATGGGCAGAACTGAATAGGCCTCTCTAGAGAAGACACACAGATGGTCTACAGACACATGAAGGAATTTATATCATTCACCATCAGAGAAATGCAATGAGATACTGCCTTATCCCATTGAGAATGGCCTTTGTCAAAAACACTAGAAACCACAAGTGTTGGAGAGGCTGTGGGGAAAAGAATTTCCTGCACTGTTGGTGGGAATGTAAATTAGAGCAATGTCTTTGGAAAACAGTATGGGAATTCCTGGAAGAAAAAAAAAAAAAAAAAGATGATGCCACCTTCCAATTTAGCAGTCCAACATCTAGGCATGTACTCAGAGAACACAAAAAACTCTCATCAGGAAAATATATATCTATCTATGTTCATAGCAACGTACTTCATAATAGCCAAGACATGGAAACATCCTAAATGCCCATCAACAGATAACTGGATAGAGAAGCTGTGGTCTATGTACTTAATGGAATTCATGCAGCTGTCAAAAGAAGATGAAATCTGCCCTTTACAACAACCTTGATGGAACTGGAGGTGACTATGCTAAGTGAAACAAGTCAAAAAAAGGAGAAGTGCAAGATAGTTTCAATCATGTGTAATATAAAGAAACAAACCCCAAGATGTAGAGAAGCAAAACAAACAAGTCTCTACAAAATTCACAGTATGCAAAATTGTGGCTACAGTGGGGGTGGGTTGGGCTGGGTTGGGTGGATGAGACAAAGAAAGAAACTGAGGTAACAGGCTGGTATGAAAGGTAGTAAAGGACACTGGGACTCTGATGGTGAGTGTGATGTGAAATCCACACAGATTGAGGTGCAAATTAAAAATCCTAAAAGATAGCATAATGTGCCCCTGGTAGAGTAGGGATTGAGTTTATTGCCTTCCAAGAAGCAAAGTCCACATGTGTCCCAAGGACCTGAGTTCATGTCCCCAATCAGGGTGGGGCTAAGGGGAGCAGCAGAGATGAATGAAACTAAATGAAAAAATGTGGAAATGTTTCTTCCTCTTCTATCCTCCTGCCTGAAAAAAAAATATGTAGCAATGTGAAATAGTAAAACCATTAAAAATTATATTTATGTTTTACAAGGGGAAATATGCACAATTGATGAAAAATTTTTTGATAGTATATACACTTGAAGTTAATACATGGCTATTATCAAGAATCTCTGCTTTAAAAAAGAGGCATCCAAAATGTTTGCATAAAATGAGTGTTCAGCTTAACTGTGTCATTGAAAATGTAAATAAAATGTGATAATTAATACTAATATCAGAATTTTAGGGACATGAGTGGTTTTTCATATGGTTGTACTGATTCAGACATCAGTGACCTCCCTTCACTATATGACAGCCCTGTGAATTTTCTTGTCTTTTTTCTCATTTTACAAATGAGAAATTAATTTTGAAGGATTTGACAAACTCTTTTCATGCCACACAGTTATTTAGTGGGAAAGCTAGGGTTTAAACTCATTTGAGTGGCTCTCCAACTGCACTCTCAATTACACTTTCTGGGCAAGAGGAGGTATGACCCCGATGCCAGGATTTTATAGATACAAGCTTGCAGTAAGAAATCAAAATTATGTTTTTTTTTCCAGGTCACACAGTGTGCCACCTGCAGGTAGACGATGTGGTATAGGCTATGAATAAGTATTGTGGTGGACCTTGAATTAACAGAGAATGACCTTTCTTGGAATAATTGCCTCCAAATTTTCTCTAGGAATTATCAAGAAATTTACATATAATCTCAAAAATATTCTCATGTAGAATAGCTCAACCACAGCTAAATTAATACACTGAAAGAAATTAACTTGCATTGCTTTCTTTTTTTATGAGAAAACATCCTATGTGGGATGTTACTTTTTATATCAGAGACTGGTACACTGGCCCAATCCAACCTGCCACTAATTTTATCCAGCCCACGGGAGGTTTTAACATTATTTATGGTTAAAAATATCCAAAAGAAGAATACTATTTCATGATGTAAAATTGTAGGAAATTCAACTTTGTTTGTTTTCCTAAAGGCAATGTACAGGCAGCAATGAAGGTGAGCAGAGACAGGCAGGCAAGAAAAGAGAGAGGAGGAAGAAGCCTTGTATTTATTGTGGTGTTAATTGGTTCTCCCTGGCACCAGATGCTGAGCTGTGTTCCAGGTATGTATCTGAAATGCATATGGTGAACTTAACCATTAAGCCACCAGGATATACCAGGAGATGCAAATTTTAATGTGCATAAATTAATATTTGTTTGAACAAGCCATACTCATTTATTTGCATGTTGTTTATAGCTGTTTTTGCACAAAATCAGAGACCATGTGGTTCTCAAAGTGGAAAACATTTGATACAGAAAGTTTGCTGACACCTGTATTGTTTGGTGGCTGAGAATGAGATTTGGAGGACTGATTTCCTATGGCTTTGTTTTCTAAAAACCATGAAATGTTCAATAAAGATACCACAAAAACCAAATACTAATGTGCATGTATTGTTTCTACACACCACATTTTTTCCCCACTTTCAAGATAGCATTATCTCAAAACCTTCATTGTTCAGACTGAGTTCCAAAAAATAGGGATGTGAGAATCAGATTGGTACTGGAACCAAAGCATTCTTTGGAAAGTGATGTTCTGGTGTATCATAATGACACTGGTCTTAATAGTCACCTAGTGCATCACATTTTTGTTACTTTTGTCCACCAAATCACATTTAAAATTGATACTTAACTTTATGTAATCATACTATTATTAGTCTTTTATATACCGATAAGAAAACGGAAGCTTTGCATGATTAATTGATTTGTCTACGAATCTAAAGTGTCAGAGCCTAGACTCAAAAACAGAGGTTACTTTTTTCTTTTATGTTTTTACATCTATAAGGAATAAGTTTTGTTACCAGAGAAGTGATAGGACTTTATTTTAGAAAACGGTTTTAGAATTTTGATTTTCTTTTTGGATAGCTTTACTATTTACTTTATTTTTCAGTAGAACATCCTTTTCTCATTATACTTGCCAATATTTGTTTTGTGCTAGTTACATTTTTAGCACTGAAATAGATTTTGCAAGGAGTAACATATGTGAGTGTACACTAAAATTATTTTTAATTACATGAAGAAATATGTTCATTTGATTATAGAAGAGTTCCTTTTTTTAGTGTATTTTTGAATGAAACTAATACTTTAAATGAATAAAATAGATTAAAAATAATACATTATATCAAGATAAAATCTGTTTAAAAGAGTCATGGCATATGAATGAATTAACAGGGTCCCAATAAACAATTTACTTGGATTTGTAGTAGATTTTCCTATAAAATTAGTTTAGTTTATTTGGTTTTTACATATTTAAAAATTGTAACTTGATGCATTATGTCAAGTACTGATGATAGGGAGATGATCATAGACCTTTATTAACTTCATAGTTTACAGAGAGATTAGCTCATAAACTAAGAATTACAATATAATTCATACAGCTATGTGCTATCATGGAACTCTATATAAAAGTGCTATGAGTATTAATTCTGATTAGAAAATGAGAAAATTGTCAAGAGAATGGGCTGAAGAATTAGGTGACTATATGGTTTCATCTAAATAGATAATGTAGAAGAGAAATTTGGGTGATGGACGAGTGGGGTAGGGCTTTTAGTTAACTGCGCTCTGTTCTGAACCACTAACAGTGCGGTGGGGTTTAATAAAAAAGATGCCTACAATATTTTGTGGAAAGAACTGTGACCAATATAATGGGGAATTAATGGAGGACAACAGGAGACCAGCACTAACTCTGACTAACAGAAGTCTAAAAGAATTTCTTCAAGGTAGTCGAAGCAGAGACTTAATGAAAGCAAGAGTTATCTGGATAAGGCGAGTAGATCAGTCATTGTATGTGATGGTGTAGACACAACACACCTCTAGTGGGTGATGGTCATAGGCCCCAGATGTGAATTGAGTCTCCTGGGGTTTTTCAGTGCACAACCTGTCCAACATATATACTAGTCATGTTTGGGAATGGGCTATGGGTATTCGTGGTAGAAAGGAAAGAAAGAGGGAGAGAGTTCCAGGCAGAGCAAGAGTTTCAGAGTAAGCCCGAAGAGAAGATAAGTGCTCTGAGGAAGGAGGAGATGTGACAAGGTCAGGTAACCAAATACTGGATTTCAGTCTCCATTGTGGAATCAAAGAGTAGAGAGGTTGGAAGAAATGACCAGAAATACAGCTGGAGAGGTACATATGACATAACTATACATAGAATGTTATAATTAATAGAGTATTGGTACTAGAGATTGAGAGAAATGAGTGTGGTGAAGTCAGATTTAGGACATAAGCTAGAAATGTTTATAGTATATCCTAGAAAGTGATGATCAATGAAAAATAATAAACACATTGTACTCAATGAGCATATTGTGTTTATTATGTTTCAGGTACTATTCTAAAACATGTTAGCTCATTTACTGTGAACAGTCATCCTATGAAATATGCATTGTTATTATTGACCTCAGACACTCCCCAGTTTTACAGCTGAGAATACAGGCCAGGAGAGAGTTTAGGTAACTTGCTCCAGGTAGTTTAGCCGTTCTGGCTATAGGTTCCACACTTAACCACTGCAATTCTCTGCCTTTCAATAGGAAGTCCAAAAAATGGGATTGATGGGATATCAGGTATGAGGAGGCATGTAGATATAAATTTGGAAATAATTAGCATGACAGTTGGAATCATTGGAGTAGGTCAGGGCTCAGGGGAAAAAGTGAGAGTTAAGATGACAAAGATGAATTACTGTAAGATACCGCCATTTAAGATGAAGAGGAGCCAGCTTAGAAGATTGAGAAGATGTTTTCAAAAAAGAAAGAGAAAACTTTGAGATAGTAGTGCCATGTAAACCAAGAGTGGAGTTTCTTAAACCAAGAGCCATGATGGTGTTTATGGCAGCAGAATGCTCTGGAAGTCAGTAGTAGTAGAGGGTTATGAGTGACCTTGGTGGAAGCAATTTTAGAGTGATGGATGCAGAGATTAGCAGATATCAGACTGAAAAGTGGGAGCTAGAATAGTGGAAAGAGCTAAGGTAGGCATTTATAAAATGGAAAAGGGCATTAGCTAGAGGAAAAAGAACAGTCAAGCATGGAAAATCAGTCTCTCTCTTTCCCTTCCGTACTACCTTCCCTCCTTGTATCTTCCTTCCCTACTATATTCTTCCCTACCAGCCCTTTTCTCCCACCACTCCATTCATCTCCACCCTTTGTCTAATCTCGACCCCACATTGATATTTCTCTACAGTCTTTTTGTCAGAAGGGAGGTTATTTTTTGATATCTACTGTGTATTAGAAGAATACATCAGAATTACCAGAAGAAACAGAGTGCTCTCTCTTGATGCACCAGGCAGAAGTGATGGCTCTTTCTACTTTAGCTGCTTTAAACAGCCCTTCGTCAAGCTTAATATGTTTGAGCCTCGCAAGCTATGAGATGCCCCTGAATTTTCTCAGAAAGTTCCTCCTTCCTTTTACTCCTGAAGACCCATATCACATCACTTCCTGCCTCAGTTCCCTGTCCACTTGGCTTTTCTTTCTCATTTTGTGCTGTTACTCCGGGATCAGTTTGGAAACAACCATTCTGGCTCTAACCTCTTGGCACTACTTTCCCTACAAAAGATCCCCGTGTACTGCTCATGAGGTCATGATCCTCCTCCAAAATAGTGATGAGTCTCTAAAGTCTTTTCTAGGCATGCTTAGAGATTGATGGGAAAAATCCAGTAGAGGGAAGATGTTTCTTCTGTTTGATGATTGAAAATCATTATTTTTTTTTCTCTTAGGAAGTTATATTGTTGACTCATAATATTTTTGGCAATTAGTGGGAAAATAATGCGCAGAAAAATTCTGTTTTTTCCCTACTCTTTTTATATCAATCTTTCTATCAGTCAGTTATTTATATATCTCACATTAAGTTATTGGAAAGTAGGATTTTTCCCCTTGTGTAGCAGCTGATTTTGTGTTTTAAGAAAAATGTTTTTGTTCCATAAATTTTATCTGTTGACATAGAAAGAAAAGAGAGTTATAAAACTAGGATCTGTGATCTGTTAGTTTAGAAAGGTCTATGTTAAAATTTAAAAGATTATTTCAGTAGTATTTTATAATAGTCAAAAACAGAAATTTCTTCTGTGGCTGTTAAAATATTCACTTATGAAATGTCAGTATTAGATATTTATAAGATGTGTCCATGAAGAAGAATTTAATTAGCAAAACTCCCAGAAGTCAGGAACTATTTGCCTTTTCTTCTATTTATTTATGCATTCTCTTGTGTACTTCTATATTCCAGGGCTTAATTTGATGCTGGTATATAATTTTTCTTAATGAATATTATTGTTATTTTAGGTATTAGTGCTACTGATTATATATTCATTCATTTATATTCACTCATTCATTCTTACAGCTTTTCTCTGGTTTATTTTATTTTTCTTTTTAATTTTTAAGATCCATGCTTTATTTTCATGTTTTAATGATGTATTTTAAGGCCATGAATTTTTTTCTGATCATAACTTTAATTGTAGCAAGTAGGTACTGTTAGTACTGTTTTCATTACTAATGCTTTCTAGAAATTCTGTAGTTTCTCTTTACATTTCACATTTGCTTTAAGAGATCTGGAGTTATTTTTCTGTAGGTAGATGAATATTTTCTGAATTTGTCAGCAATTTTTAGTTTTATTTCACTAGTCTCAACTAACATAAGTCTATATTATTTTTACTGTGGGAATTTATTAAGGCTTTCCTTGTGAACTACTGTGTAATAAAATAAAATGAATGTTCCATGAGTATGTGAAGATAAGATGTATTTTTTGCTTTCAGGTACAAAGTTTGACATATGTCAGTTATATCTACATTACAGACTCTATAGTTTAGACATTCTACATACTTACGTTTGTTCAAATTGATCTATTTTAGGTGAAGAGGTAAATTGAAATCTGTTAGTATATCAATATCATTTTTGGTAATTTCTGTTTTATGGAAGTTGCTGCTCTGCTTTTTCTTTGTTCAGATGTTGAAAAAAAGCAGATACTGAAAGAATGGTTGGGAGTTGGTACCTGACTTTATTCTGAGAGTTAGGTCATGATGTTTCACTGCTGAACCTATGCGGTATCACAGACACCAACATTGTAGACACAGTCACCCTGTAACTAGGATAAAGTGAGAAAAAACAAAATGTGCAAGTGAAGACAAAAATGGAAACTCCATGAAAATCAGAAAAAAGAGCACATGTCTGCTTCTCCTAACTGACAAGTCAGGACTCTCTAGAGAAATAAAAACAACAGAAATGCAGATTATATAGGAATAAATTTATTATGAGGGATTGGTTCACATGCTTATGGAAGCTAGGAAGTTCCAGCATCTGTTGCTTGTAAGCTGGAGGTCCGGGAAAGCAGGTGATAGAGTTCTAACCTAAACCCAAAGGCTCTAGAGCTGGGGGTGGGAGGTGATGGTTTAAGTCCCAGTCCGAGTCTAAAGGTCCAAGAACTAGGTTCACTGATGTCCAAGAGCAGGAGAAAATGTTCTGAAGCAGAGAACAGATTTGCATGTATATGGGCTGCTTTTTCTGAGACCATTTCACCTCTCCCTAGCCCTTCTCTGCCATTGTTATTCCTTCTTTCTCCATCCACTGTTCCACTCCATCTTTGAACAGCTGTTATTTGCAATTTGAAGTTTTCTAATTTTTCCATAACCTAGTTTCATTGAAGATAAAATCTACGAGATTCTTTTTTATTTTCCTTACTCTTTATGATGGGAGGACCCAGTGCTAAGGTGCTACTGTGTGCCTATCAGAATCACAACTCTTCTGGGCTAATGGTTCACTAAAATCAGAATTAATACAATGTAATATAATATGATAAGATATTTTAGTGTAATATACTGTATATAATATATAATATAGTGTAATATAAATATGGCAGTCTTTAAGTTCATATAGGCTCCAAGTTTGATTCTGTATTTCCCTGACCTGTAAGCTTAATTTAAGGTCACAACTGAGATAATGAATAACAAACTTATCTTAAGAAATATATAGATAAGGATTGACAATAAACAAGATTATTTTTTATTTTATTTATATATTTTAAATCTATTTATTGAGGGAACATTGCATTATAACATGATACAGGTTTGAGGTACACATCATTATAAATCAGCATCTGGATATTATGCATTAATTTCACCAGCAACAGTCCAGCAGTTCTATCCTTAAATATATAATTAACTCCTTTTACCTGATTTTCCCTTCTGGTAACCACTAATTTGGTCCTGTAGATTAAGAGGTTATGTTTGTTTGATTTAATTAATTTGTTTGTTTTTTCTATAGACCACATATGCATGAAATCACGTGGTGTTTGTCTCTCTCCTGGCTTATCTCACAAAATATAGTTCCTTCTAGGTCCACCCATGATTTTGAACACAGCAGGATTTCATTTTTTAGATAGCTGAGTAGTATTCCATTAAGTATATATACACCTCATCTTTAGCCACTCATCTGTCAATGAGCATTTAGGTTGTTTCTGCCTCGTGACTATTGTAAAAAATGCTGTTGTAAACATGGGGGTGGGTATCTGTTCATATTAGTGTTTTTTGTGCGTTTTCAGGCAAATACCCAGAAGTAGGATAAATGGGATCGTAGGGAATTTCTGTTTCAATATTTCGGAGACTCTCCATATTGTTTTCCATTATGGTTGCACCTATTTACACTCCCAGCAGCAGTGAAGGGGTCCGTTTTCTCTGCGTTCTTGCCGACTCTGCTTCGTTTTCAGTCTTTTGGATAATAGCCATCCTCACAGGTGTGAAGTATTGTTTTGTTTTGATTTACATGTCCAAAATAACCAGAGATGTGGAACATCTTTTTATATGCCCATTGGCCATCTGCATGTCTCCTTTTGAGATTTGTCTGTTCAGATCATCTGCTTATAGTAAAATTGGATTGTTTGGTTTTGTTGATGAATTTTACAAAAACATATCTTGAATATTGACTCCTTGTCAGATATATGATATGCAGATATTTTCTCTACTTCAATAGGATGGATGTCTTCATTTTGATGATAATTTCTTTTGCTGTTGAGAAGCTTGTTATATGTCTCCTTTGTAAAATTTTTTTTGGCTTCAGGTAGTTTACTTCTGTTACTTTCATATATTCCTCTGAGGTTTTGTTTAGGTCTGTCACTTTGGGTATATTTCTTTCCCCCTTCATTCTCTTTTACTCTGTGTTCATATCTGTGGGTTAGATTAAATGACTTTCCCTCCCTGCCCTAATGTAATGGCCTTGTATGCAGGTATCAGGTTGCAGAGTATAGACCAGGTGCTGACTTCAGCTGATATTCTTTCTGTTACTGTGTGATCTCTGCACCAACCAGAATTGCTAACCTCTAGCACCAGCACTATATTGTGACTATATTCCACCTTCATGGTCTTAGTTGGGGTAGGGGATGCAGAGCTTTCTTCCAGAGTCACAGATACAGATAACAGCTGCAAGGAGAGGTCCGGGAGTTCTGGACCAGGCCACAAGCAAGGCATAGCGCCCACAGAGGCCACTGGTTGGAGGGAGGTTCGTGTCTCCTGCATTCTTGGGAGCCATTCTAGGCAAAGCACACTTACTCTGTGAAAATGTCTGTTTTCTAGCTGGCCAGCAGCCAGCAGCCCCAGTACGGAGCAGCATACAACAAGCCCTGGGCCTGGGGATGAGAGCTTTTGCAAGTAGCAGGTAGTTATGCAAAATTATTTTCCAGTAGCCCCAGGTAGGTGCAAAGTCACTGTTTTGCTAGATTCTCTAAAATTATTTTCTCTGAAATTGTTACAGAAGCCCCTTTATAGGACTTCTCTCGGCTATCTGTGTCAGAGTGGATCACTTAATTACCTGTCCTCACCTTGGGTACACAGCTGCCAGCAGGGCAGTCTCGAGAACCAGGGAACTGTAACTGCGAGCACAAACTGGTATCACCGGTGCACTAAAGGTGATGGGGCAAGATGTTTCATCTTTTATCCTTGCTGCAATGTGGCAGCCTCTAGTGCAGACACCAAGCAGGCAAGGATCTCTAGAGACGGAGCCCAGCACTGTCTATGCTCACAAGGAAGCTATCACTTTTTCTTATTCCCCACACTGAAGTTTTTGTTTCAACCAATGAAAGTCCTACAGTCAGGTCTGTGTGCATTTCTTCTTTTGGCTCCCCCTCCTATCTGTCCTGCATTCCATGCTCTCTAGCATCCTGCTGTTCTCCACAGAAAAGTCTCTCATTTTCCATGCAGGTTGTATGTGCTAGTGTGTCATTTCCCAGATGTAGGGGCATTTGCCAGGAGGAAGCCCTTTATCTCCAGGAAGAGAGTCTGTATCACTGGTCCCTCCCAGTGGACCCCAGGATCTTGGTACTGGGTGGCATTCACACTGACACTGATGAGTCTATGGTCTATGCTACTGTTTGCGAAGATGTGTGTCCCTTTGTGGAATGCTGGTCCCCACTTTTTAAAAAAAAGTTCATAGTTGTTAAGTGAGTGTAGTTTTGTTGTATTTGTGGGGAGGAATTGATCTTGAGATCTTAATAGATCATCATCTTGGAATGTTCTCCCTCCACGTAAATCAATTAGCTTTATTTAGGACTTCAACCTGTCTTCTGCTCATTTATTTTATTTTTGAGCTAATTGATTTTCTGAGTTTTCTTGTATCTATCTCACTTGCTTTTTTATTTTTCTTACTTTATGATATTTTATGAGTTATTTTATGATACTTATTTTGATATCTTTATCCATTAAGAAGATATTCGTCCATGTCTTTGAATTTGGTACCCGGAGAAGCGTTATCTCCTTGTGATGTCTTGGGACCTTTTATTTCTTCTTCTGACTTCCCATTGAGAATCTGAATCGGAAGTTTAGATTTTAGCTTCCTGTCTTTTTCTTTTCTAGCAGTTGGTGCTATGGTTTTTGTTTTTGTTTTTTTTTTCATTTTTGACTCATACCCAGCTGCCATAGGTGCTTAGGTCAATAAGCAGAAGTTGCTTTGTCAGTAGGGTGGGAGAGCTATGTGGATGTGTGTGTGACTAGCTGCTATTGTTGGGCATGCTGGTGGGAATGGGAGCTAATTTGTCTGTGACTGTGCTGTTAACCCTGTTTCTGGAGTCCCTGACCTGAGACTTGTCAGGTTATTCATGGGTGATATACTTCACCATGTCAGACCAATCCCCAGGTGTGGGGAAGGGGGATTGTAGTCTAGAATAGTGTATCTGTTGTCCTCCTTTCTGGGTCTGCTCCATGTGGAGCACCCAGCTTCTCCACTTGGGACTTCACTGTGGCCATGTGTGTGTGCTGCAAACTGTCTCTGTTTTCCCTTCCTCAGGGTATCTTGGCTGGACTGACAGCCCTGTTGTTTCAGTACCTCTCATGCTGCTGCCATCTTCACAAGTCTCTCCACCCATTTTCTGTCACAGTGCTGCTGTGTATCTTCTTGGTGTCCCTTCTAAAGCAGTCTGTGGTTGTCAGGTACAGGGATTGCTTCAGCCTCAGCACTGTGGTGTGGTGACTAATCATTAGTTGTTCTCCTTGGGATTGAAGCTAGGAGTATTCTCCATTGCCATTTTGTTCTGTCCTCCTTCACAGATTTTTACATGGACATCCATGTTGTCTGAAAATAGATGACAATCTGTATGGCGTTTCTTTCTTGCTGTATCAAATTCAATAGGCATTACTTGGTTTATAGCCATACTCCCCATGTGTAAAATTTAGGTGCTAGACATTATGAGGGGAATTAATATGTAGATCATGGGGTTGACTTTTCTGAGATTCCCTTCTCTCTGTGATTTTAATCATTTTTATTTTCAATTTTCTTCTTTTTTTTCTTCTCTTTATTGTGATTTTAATCTTTAAGTTCTAGATGCTTTGGTTGTTCAGATGTCAAACCCCTTCCCTGTGTCCCTTATGATCAACATATTTCTGCTTGGTGGTGGGGGTGCAGTTTCTCTGCTTTACAGGAAACCACAAAGTAATCTCAGAGAAGGAGCCAAGAGTATGATGGAACTCATCACCTGTACTCTCCATCCCTCATGCTTCAGAGTTCCTCAGATTTTGCCTGTATTCATTTTTATTCAATGCCTATAGTTATTTTAAAATACTTTATTCAGTGATTAAAAAAATTAATATTAGCTATTCCATTATGGCTGCTATTGGAAGCTTTAAATCTACTCTGAAGTGAAAGAAACAAGGAAAATGAAAGATCATATTGAGAATTTATTCATCCAAGTAGTATTCAGTCTTTTGCTTTTCTGTGACTTGGGTGCATGTATAACTGTTTAAGTGTTTGAAAGCACTAGGTGGGTTGAAGAGTAGCTGTTGGTGATTAACCGTGGAAGCATCAGTATTGTTGGCTGCCATTCTAACAGGGTTGGAATTTCCAGAGTGAAACCCTGAAGTATGAACAAATGCATAAGATGCCCCAAGCACTCTAGACTTTTCTGGACTCTCTTGATAACATGGGCGCTGAGAGTCACTGCCCTCACTTTTGTGCTTAGACTCCTGTCCAGTTACTCTGAGTTTTCTGGGCAAAGTGCTGCTTTTTTGTTGTCCCAGGCAGTGATATTTATCAGAAAAAGTCTACCAAAGAGTTGCTAATTCCTGAGTTCCTATTGGTTTAGAATTTTGTATGTCCATCCTTGAGTGTCTTACTGTACAAAAGAATGTTCAGTTGGTTACATCCTTCTGCTCGCCAGCTCCTCTCAGTCTTTCAGTTTGATTCCAGTTTAGTCTATACCTTTCTTTACCAAATGACAGCGTTATTTCTCTTTTCTCTGATTCTCGGGGCTCCAAGTACAGTAAAAATTTCTCGAAGAAATTATACATTTTATGCCTACTGCAAATTTTAACAGAATCTGTTTGCTCACAGATGTTGTATAAATGTGCTCACCAGCTAAATTGCTGCTTCATATCACATCACCCTTTAGTTGCTATATGTGTTAGTCTTCAGGGTTATTTATTTTTTTTTTTTCAGATGTTATTCAACCTAAAATTCACTCATTCACTAAACAATTTAAAGCACAAAAACTGCTCCAAGGACATAAATATTGTGGCTATTAATTGCCCCTGTACTACTATAAAATAGATTTTAGCAATATTTTTTTATGACCCTTCATTTCAGAGATGTGGAATTGAAAAAGTGAATGAAATACATTGTAAATTAAATTTGGGAAGCTCAGTGCTGAGCTGTTTGAGAAATGAGTCAATGGTGAGGTATGTGTGCTGCAGTTAGAGGTACAGTTGCTGGACACTGGGGCGTGTACTATGACAGCAGTGGTCCTTCTGCAGTGTGGAGCAGACCGCCGGTGTGACCCCTTCCTTTTTTGCTATTGGCTTTCTTGTGAGTAGATTAATTGCAGTAGAGAAATGTGGATATTTTGTAATGAGACTCAATTTATTCTTGAAATGAACATCATAAGTGAATGTTTTTCTTCTTCTAGTTCCTGATGGGACCTTCAAATTGAGAGACAAAAAAAAAATGTTCAGATTACCTAGAAATTGGTCCTAGAAATTGAAAGTGATCACAAGCTCTTTGCATTAGATTTCTGTTAACATTGAGGGCAGCTCCTTATTCTCTAGACGCCAAGACTGCCTCTTTTGTCAGAGATTAATGTTCCCTCTTTATTCATACAAAAGATTAAAGAGAACATAAAAATATAAAACACATTCTTTTCATTAATTAAAGCTTCATTTATCTCCTTGATCGACATCAAAATAGGCAAATTGCTGTGTGAGAATTAGAATTATATTAATCCAATGAAAATGAAATAAATAGCTTAATTTTAAATATGTAAAATATTTGAAGCGTTTTTATTCTCTTGCTAGATGGGATGATCCTTTTCCAATAGATGTCATTGTTCCTTTTTATATAAGGCTAATTTTTCTTTCATTTCATGGGAATGACAAGCATATTTAATTGGAAGTAGTAGCCATGTAAAGGGAAAGATGTTTCTAGGAGAAAAAAATAAGCTAGTTCTTTGTGATAATATAGTTAGAATTGTAGTGTAAAGAGATGATCTACTTATGATTCCTATGTAGTAGACTTGCATGAGGTCACATTACCAGTTGGCTAATCAGGACTATAACCAGGAAAGGTGTCTTTTTTTATCACCTCATAACGGTCAAAACCCACTCTAAGTACTCAGGCTACTCTTCAATAGTGGGGAGCTCTCCCGACCTTTCAGGGCATAGAGGAAAGGGTTCATGGAAGAAATTCCTTTTAGACTGTTCCATGACTAAGGGAAACTTGGGCATTCATGCTTAGTTTTTAAAGATCTTTATGACAAGTTGCAATAAAACCAAATGAACAGCCTTTAAAGAGCTCTGTTCTCTCTGTGAAAGTTCTACCAGTTCCCCTCTGGCTACCTGTTGTCATACCTGGTGAGCCAGATCCCATCTGTCAAAGCAGGTGTGCACAGCTCAGATTTCCCCAGAGACAGAGGTGGAGGCAAATGCACCATTAATTCTGACATCGCTGACTTTTGCTGACTAATGCCAGGTGGTTTTGGTACTGTAAATAAAGGCCAAGTGGTTAAAAACTGGAATGTCTGGTATTTTTAAATATCTGTGAAAATTATAAAAATGACACAGGATTGAAAAATATTTAATGATCATCCACGAAATCTCATTATTTCCCACATTTCCTCTAAATTATGCACTTGATCAAGTTGATGAGATTACAGCATTGTGTACACACAAATCATGGGATTTATCCTTTTTTACAAAATTAAGATGGTTTTCTATGTATTTTATTTTTATCCCCATAAATTTTTCTTAGTTTACACTCTATATTAGTGCTTAACCACATGTATTCCATAGTAAGGCTATTTTATTATGCATTATGACATTCTATGTTGAAAGAGATAAATTGCCTCTGTTTTTTCACCTACAATAGTGAAATGAATATCCTACACCTACCTACCTATCTGAATATATGTAAATACGAATTTCACTCCAATAGAATGATTCAAAATAAGCTGAAATTTGAAGTTAGCTCTTTTGAAGATAAGAGAGGCTATAGGATTCTTTTGAACACTGGGTAGAGAAAATTGGACATGGCTCACCAAGTCAATAAAATCATTTCACTGAATCAGTTTTTCTTATCAGCCCATGACATTGTTGGCTACTGAACTAGTAGTGTTTACAGGTACGGAAACATTAATTTAGATTTCACTAATGTCTCATTTGACCAAAGACTGGTTTGAAATATACCATTCATGAAGAACAAAGACTACTAAAGCAAATAATCACGTAGAGGGAAGCAAGAGTACAAACTTTTCAAGTACTTTAGCAGAACACTTGTAAATAGTTTTGTTTGCCAGTGTTGATAATTAGCTAACCATGAATACAGATCATGTAGGCCTCTCCTTGGAACTATGTTAGTCACTAGGTGTGTTCAGTTTACTGAAAAGAAATGTAATTGCATTTGCTTAAAAACTGCCAAAGATTAAGATTTTTCACTAATTCAGATTGGCATTTTTTTCTAAGTAGACTCAACAAGGTGTTATCGTATAGACTTAGGCACGGTTCTCACATCATAGTCTATAATAACTTACATATGAGCTCTTTGGAATATGTTTCTCCCTGCTCTCAGAATATCAGCATTTTTCTCCCCTTGAGAGTCATTGTCTTCTGGGGTTTGTGTGTAGTTGTGGGTGAGCGATTGAGTGTGTGAATGTGTATGTGTGTGTGCTTGAGGAGGAACAAGGTTTGGGTGTCCTCTCCTCCAGTCACTGGGTCACTGCTCTTCTGAATCTTGTCTTCCTACCCATCATTGTTTACCACTCTGTCACATCACTAGATAATGGGCCACATGCATGGCCCATGATTCCTTCAAGACAATATTGTTCCTGTCTCAAGGGCCTGTTAGAGAGGGTTGGTGAAAGTGACAGAGATAGTAAACATGGCAGAACTCATCTCTCCTTTGTATGCTTCCTCACTTCCTTTCAGGATTTCATTGTGCTAAGAGGTACAGACAACAAGAATTATGTTCAAGGAATTAGAGCTGAGGGAATTCTGATGAGGTGGTTCTGGGAAGTGTTTCTCATTAATAAAGAGAGACAACTGGAGGAAACACTCCTGGTTAGCTGGATGCTATCATCTACCTGTGATATTTGAAATAGTTCAGCCATCTTATGACCATAAAGCAAGGTACTGTGTACTGAATATAGCAGATCAGAGAGAGCAGGACCTGGAGACCTACAGATGTTTTTCTGTAGACTGAAATAATTGATCCAAAGCTGACCCTAAACTACAGTCTACTTGGTCATCTAGTTATTTTTTATTGTTGAGATCTCTGTTAATTGGTCTCTTTACTTGCAGCTAAAATAATCAGGATGGATTCAACTGCTCGTCTGGCATAAATGATTTGAAGCTCTATAGCAATGCATTCTTTTAGAAAAAGAGTTGGGAGAGTAGATTTGTTTTGTGTAGTCAAAACTTTCTGTGCTTGACAACAAAATAGCTGTAGTTGCCAAGATGTCTGTGTATGGGATCTTTAACCATGAAGAGAAGCAAAGTTAATGTAATGGAATTTATATTATCATCTCATTTATTTGACTTCTAGTAATGTGAACTAAACTATATCTACACACATAGACAGTCTTACTGATGCAGCTATCCAAATATATTCCCAATTTAACTTCTTTGTCCATCTTCACTGCTGTAGTCCTAAAATAGACCACTATAATACTTCATCTGGACCAGTACTATAGGCTTCTCCTATCTCTTGCTAGAAATGTCAACAGGCAGTTAGATGTATGATTTGGGGGCCAGAAGAGAATATGTGTTTAGAGATACAAATTTAGTCATTAGATTGAGGTAGAAGTTAGTAGGCAAGCAACCAGGGAAGGAAATGTTCTAAGTAGTAGAATGTGCAAAAGCACAGAAGCATTAGGTAGTTTAACTCCAAGTTGAAAAAGAAACTAATATTAATTGAGCATAACTGGTCACTGAAGTAAACAGTTCAGAGAGGACAAGAGATCTGCTTATTAGTTTTGTTTTTGTTTTTGAAGGAAAGGTACAGGCACGTATGAAGCTGAGAAGGCAGACGGGCAAGAAGAGAGAGGAGGAGAAGCACCTGATTTTGTGGAATTGTTCATCTTGGCTGCTGACCCCAGGCCCGTGTCTTGAATCAGGGTCTTTGGGATGTATGTGGGTTGCACTGGGTCAGAGGCAGCAACCCAACTGAAACTACCAGGGTACACCATTAAAAAAAATAATACAGTGCACTGTTATTTAATCAATGGGACAAAGTATATATGAGTTGGACATGCATTTTGGGGTGGATGGAGAGTTTAATGCTTAGAAAAAAGGCCCATTCAGGGGCAAATATTTGGTCAGTCCTAGATGAGTTCCAAAGATTTAGATTTTGTGCTGTAATTTGTGTCAGTTTGTTTGTCTTGGATGATGATGAGAGAAATATTTTAGTTCAAATTCCACAAATAATTATTGAGAACCTATTCTGTAAACTCTGAGTGATACAAAATGAGGCCAAACAGCTCTGATCTTTGGCATGATCATTTGATAGAAAAATGAACTTGCATTGTAGAATGTGAGGCCAGAGGGTTGTAATGCTGTGAATCACAAAAGATGAAGACGTTCCATTGAAGTTGGGTGAAGAATGAAAGGCACAGAAAAAGCTCTTGTGACTATTCAGGTGAATTTGTTGTCTGGGCAAAAGCAAAGGATTGATTATTGTTGACCTCATGGCTCACAAAGGGATGAAGACTGAATTTGTAGGACATTAAACCACTTCAAGAAAAATCCAACTAATGTTTGTGGGAGGTAGAGATAAAGGCAAACCAGGATCTCTAGCATTTGTTAAAATGTTTTGTGTAATCCATCTTGGATTTGGTAACAAAGTTATCCTTACTATTGATTTTTGAGTTAACTATGATACCATATGATATGCTTTTATAAAAGAATTCACTCTGGAATAAATAAGCAGCACTCTCTCAAAAGATGAGAGAATTTTATTTACAAAAATTTTTAACAACTTTATAGTGCTCACACACAGCAAGGTTTTCCTGTGAGCCTCACGCACGCACACGCCATTAGCACCATCTCTTCTCTTTTGGGGCACATGACTCTCCTGCTACATCTCTTTTCCAGAACCTGTAACTGTATCAGCTCAAAGGCAGCTAGGGACACCCACAAAGCACAATAAAAATGTAGGTAATGAAAAGAAACTGGTGGCCTGCAGCAACAGGTAGGTAGTTGAGTGGTTGCCTTGAGGAAAGCTGATCACTCTGCTTTATAGGATAAGTTCATTGTGATAATGTTGGTTAAAATCTGCCCATGGGCGGAAACCTGCTTTTTATATGTGCTGCTGTTGGTTGACAAGCCATTAGACTGATTTTTGTGTTTGTTTATTAGTTCTCCATGAAATCTGGATAATACTGTAAGCATAAAGCAGCAAGCTTAAGATCAGGAACATTTTGGAATTTATTCTGAATCATGATAATATCTTGTAAAAGAGAAGAAAAGGTAAAGGTAACCATTTTTCTGCTAGAAAAATTTGGGAGATTCATAAGATAAAACAAAAAAGTTGTATTTTGATCACCTGAGATTCAGAACAATCAGGAGAACAGGAAGTCTAAAGAACTTCATACTCATGTAATAACCAGTTAAATGTCTATTTAAAACATTTGCAGAAGTAAGTCTTGTGTTCTGAAGTGGTGGTGAGTTTTTTAAGGGGAATTGAAAAGCTTATTTATGTTTCTTCCCTGACCTCTGTTCCCCTGTATCATAGATAGAGATACATTGTATCTTGTGTGTGCATCTCTGTGTTTTAAAGCTTTTACTAAATTCTATTTTTTTGCTATCAGTCTTACAGGAGGATTTGTGGAATCCTTTCCACATACGATATTACATTATTGTAAAAGCTTTACTCCTTTTATCTTTGTGGGCAGAGGGTCAGAATGGACTGCATATGAGGATTAAAATCAGCCTGCCCTGGAGTAGAATAAACAAAAATATATTGCACAAAAACATTTTAACAAATGCTGGAGGTGCTAGCTTGCCTTTATCTTTTACCTTTGAGATTTCAGAAAATGTTCCAGGAGCATCATTTGGAAGACAGCCAAAATCAGATATAAAATTCTAGCAGCCATGACGTTGAACTTATTTATATAAACCATTGATCTTAGTTTCAGGAACTACTTCCCTTTCTGTCCTTTTTTTAAAAAATAGTACAAATGTTCTTAGCTTTTCCTGCATATTGGTGAATAGGGGACCCCCCCCCCCCCCCCAGGCTCTCCTTCTGCTCCCTTCTCCACCCCCACCTCTCTCAAAAGGTGCTCATTTCCCTCTGCTGGTTTCCCTTGGAACCAGCAAGGGAGGGTCCTAGCAGTTTGCAGCTGTTCTTCTGAGCTTGCCTCACATCCTGGGGCCATCCTGCAGCCTGCACTGCTGCTCTAATTGGAAGTTTCTGGAACTACCTCTCATCCCATCTGGCTCAGATACCTTTGTTCGTAAATGATTATCACTAAAGCTTTTGTGGGGAAGTATTAACTGAAGAGTGTATTAATAGCATGATCTAGGATGAATATATTTTTCCTCTAAAATGTTATAACCTAGGAACTGTATTGGGGAATTCAAGCATTTCTTGTTGCCTTCATTCTATCAGACTGATTTCTTTGTGTGTGTAATTAAGGCATTAGTTATAAGTAATATGGTATTAGTAAGAAACATTAACAAAACCTTAAATTACAGTGAGCAGGACCTAACTTACAATTTATATAGGAGAGAGAAATAAATCTCTGGGCACTGATGGGGGAGAGAAAGAAAAAATGGAAAATGGGTCTCTGTTCTTTTCTTCTTGACACATATGTCTGAGAACCCAGAGAAACTGGTCCATTATTGAGCAAAACACATTAATGAATCTTAGATATGCCCAAGCCAAGCCACAAGGAGCAGTGAGTTAAAGTGTTCTGCAAATTAAAGAGGGGAATTGAGTTTCCAGAAGATTCCTGAGGGAGGAGAGCTTGGGAAGCAGAGAGGCATGATGTCCTCATTAGGGACTATCTAATGTTCAAATTGTGTTTGCCTTGTTGAATATGGTACTCAACCTTCATGCCTTGTATTTTAGATAGAAATAGAAAAGGGAATAGTGTTTTCTTTGATACAGAATGGGTGGGGGGCGTGCAGAGTAAATGTAGTGAGAAACAAGCAAAAGCATTCTTCCCTTTCTACACTCTCAGTTCTGCCTCACACACTGAGAAACCCTGGTGAAGAGGGGTAAGTAGCCCTTTTCCATGTGGGGGATGATGGTCGAGAAAGTCTTCCTAATTTCAAAGTACATCTGAGTTACTCTTGGCTGAAGATACCTGCCTATGAAGCATTTTCAATGGGAATTCTACACATGGTAGGGAAGAGGATACTTGCAGAATCATATTTGGAGCCACATTGACCTTGGTTTGAATCTTGGATCTGCAGATATAAAAAATATGTATGATTATACACAAATATTAAGACTGCTTTTGAATGTTTGACTCCTTATCTGTTATAAACAATGATACTTGTCCCAGTGTGTTGTGTTGAATTACATAGTATTTATCAAACAAGTGTCACTGAGCCTGATACAATATAGGCAATATATAGTAGCTTGCATTGTTAGCAAATTAAGTTTTCTTTTTGGAGTTCTGGGGCAAACTTTATCTGTGTTGTGTGTGTGTGTGTCTTCCCCATGCCAGTAATAAATTTTGGGGATACCATGTGGGTGTCCTACAATTCAACTCAGTTCTGACACTTTCTGCCTACTGGGAAAGAGCATTAAATTCCTTAGGTTAAGGGTTCAGTTTTATAGGTGCATCCTTTCTGTCTCCATTTTAGTTACTATTTGCAAGCCTGCTCAGGTGGTTATAACCACTTCTGACCAACCAGCTGCTTGGAGGCTCCCATGAGCTCCACCCTGTACTGGCTATAATCAAGAGGTTCCTAGGACCTCCTCCTCAAGTTTGGTTAATTTGCTAGAATGGTTCATAGAACTCAGAGAAAAATTTCACTTGTTAGATTTACTTACTTAAAAAAAAGAATATAACTCAGCAACAGCCAGACAGAAGGGATGCTCAGAGCAAAGGTATGGGGGAAGGGGTGGAGCGCTCCTGATCTCTCCAGGCACCCTTCCCAAACCGCCTTGTGTTGACCCATCCAGAAGCTTTCTGAGCCCCATCCATCAGAGTCTGATGGAGGCTTTGTTACATAGGTATGACTGTTACATAGGTGAGACTCACTGACTATTGGGCTTTGAACTCCGTTTCCAGTCACCCTTCCCTCCTGAAACGTTACTTGCTTATCTCCTTTGGCAGCCAGTCCCCATCCTTAGGTGCTTTCTAAAAGTCACTCCTTAATATAACAAAAGATGCCTTTTTTACTCTCATCACTTAGGAAATTCTGAGTGTTTGGGGAGATCAGAGCCAGGAACCATATGCGAGAAATACATTTTAATCATCTGAGTGATGAAACATTTTTTTCTTATAAATCACAAAATTGCAGATTCCTTTAACAAAACTTCAAGATGTGCTGAAACTAAGGCAGGAGGAATCCTAGACGGTGACTCATCATTTCTCCTCTTCCCTCTTTATTTATTTATTTATTTTTAATAACCTGTTCTCCCTGTTCTGAACTGGTGCCCATGTGATGTAAGAACTGAAGTTGGCAGGTAGTTCCAGGTGGGTCAGGAATGACCATTAGGGGAAAAAGAGGCAAGCGACTGCCAAGATGGGTGCTTAGCAGCAAAGAGAAATTTCCTTGGATTTACTGGTGGACAGAGAGAGGCCAGGCAGTCTACTTAAATATTAATGGTCTGTATTTTTATTACTAATGATTTTTTTTTTAAATACTGCTTATGTTAGTTTTCTAGTGCCACTGTCACAAATTTGTACAACTTTGGTGGTTTAAAACCACAAAGTTATTTTCTCCTAGTTCTGGAGGCCAGAAATCGAGATGTCAGCAGGGTGGGTTCTTTCTGGAGACTGAGAGAGAATCCACTTCATGACTCTTTTCTAGCTTCCAGTGACTGTTGGCAGCCCTTCTTGATGTTCCTTAGCTTGCACACATATCACCCCCCGTGTTTGGTTCCATTTGTCTTTCTCTCTGTGTGCTGCCTGTTTCTGTATCTTCCACTTCTCTGCTGCTTATGAGGACATCTGTCGTGAGGGTTCACCCTGATGCAGGAGGACTCCTCTCTCAAGATCCCCACTTAAAATTATCTGCAGAGATTCTCCAAATAAAGTCTGTTAAAATGTTCTGGGGGTTAGTCCTTGCCTATATTTTTTGGGAGATACAGTTCAACCCACTAAACTGTCTTTCTAATGCCTACGATTATAACAGTGATCTTGTAAGAATGACATAGAGATCATGTAAGCGAGCTCTTACAAGAATATAATTTATCAAAGAGTACAAGATAAGGCTTTGGAAATACGGGTGACAGCCTAGAAAAGACGTCAAAGCACTGCTCTTCAACCATGATTTTATGACAATGATACTAGTACAAAACCAAAAATTTCACTAGCAGTCCTGTTTACTGCGCTTTCATAGTGCCACACACTATGATATGTACTCAAAATAGCTTATTTAATTTCATCATTACAAATCCCTGTTTATTATTATTATTCTGTCATTTTATTGACGAGGACTGGAAGCAGAGCAAACACTTGCTTTGCCCATCATACTCTGCCTAGTCTATGGTAGAAATGGTGATCGGATTCCAAAGCTACGCTTTCAAAATCTGTATAATTAGCCACAAAGTCTCCTTTCTTTGCTCTCAAGATACCTCCACTCTTTTCCTTTTACGATTTCTCTTCTGGAAGCATTCTCTGCAGATTTCCTCTGCTGTTTCATGGCAGAAACCATTTGCCTTTTGTTTCTGGTTTTGTGCAGGTGTTTGGATTTCGGGTGTTGATTTAACCTCAGAGCAGTGCGCACTGTCTATACACTTTATGTTAAGTGCCTCTCTAATTTTTATTTTATTTTCCCCCAGTTCACCCTAAGCTCCACCGTTTCACCTTTCATGTTTAGTTTTTAAATATTATTCCGCTGAGGTATGATGGATGTACAGTATATGATTCATACTTCAAATATACAACATTATGAGTTTTAACCTAAGTGTATACTTATGATACCATCACAATTAACATCATAAACATTTTTATTACTCCCCAAAGTTTCCTTACATCCCTTATTTAATCCATTACTCCTTCAGTTAGACTCATAGTCAGACTTTTCTGTCAGTAGAAAGCAGCTTTAAATATCCAGAATTTTATGTAAATGAAATCATATAGCATGTAATCTTTTCTTTCTTTTACTCAAAAATGACTTGGATGTCTGTTGAAGATGTAATGTGGATCTCTTTTAATTGCCAAGTTTTATTAGGTTGTATGGATCTACCATCTTAATTTTATCTGGTCATCTATTCAGAGACATTTGAATTGTTTCAAAGTTCTACCTCTGACAGATAAAGTTGCTGTGAACACTTGTGTGCGAGCTATGTAGACAAATGTTTTTGGTTCTCACTGCTAAATACCTTGGAGTGGAGCAGCTCTGTATATGTCATGAATGTTCAATTTTTTATGAAATTGCCAAGTTGTTTTTCAAAGGGGGTAACATTTAACAGTCCCACTGGCACTGTTGTCTGACAGTGTGGTGAGTCTCAAATTTCAGTTGCTCCTCTAATAAGCATGTATCAGTATCTTGTTGTGGCTTTAATCTACATGAATCACTAAAGATGGCGAGCATCTGTTTAAGTGCTTATTTGCAATGATTACATCTCTGATGAGTATCTCTTCAAGCACTTAACACATTTTTGAGGGTTTATTTGTCTTCTTCCTATTGGGTCGTGAGAGTTCTTTATCTTGGATACAAATTATTTGTCAGATAAATGTTTTCGAATATTTCTCCAAGTCTGTGGTTCACCACTTACTTTTGCTGTTTTGAAGAGTGTTTTTATTTATTTTACTTTTAAATTGTGGTAAATACATCTAACATAGAATTTGCAGTCTTAACTACTTTTTAAGAGCACAGCTTGCTGGTATTAAGTGAATTCTAGTTGTTGTCTGTCCGTCACCACTGTCTACCTTCAGAGCTCTTTTCCTCTCACAAAGCTGAAATTCTGTGCACTCCCCATTCTCTCCTCTGCCAAGCACGTTCTGTTTCTGTCTTTAGGAATTTCAGTGCTCTAGATACCGTACATAATGCAGTCATACAGTGTTCATTCCTTTGTGACTGACATTTCACTTAGCATAATGTCCTCCAGCTTCACTTATATTCCTTGTTTCATGTGTCATAATTTCCTTCTTTTCTAAAGCCTAATATTCCATTGTATGTGTGTAACATTCTGTTTTTCTTTTCATCCTTCAATGGACATTGGAGTTACTTCCATTTTCTGGGTTTTGTGAATAATGCAGCTGTGTATGTGCATATATAGTTACCTCTTGAAGATCCTCCTTTCACTTCTTTTCTGTTTGTACCCAGAAGTGGGGTTGATGGGCCATGTAACATTCTGTTTTCAATGTTGATAGCAACTGCCAACCTGTTTTCCCATAGTAGCTGCCAGTTTATCTTCCCACCAGTAGTACAGAAGGGTTCCACTTTCTCCATGTCAACGCTTGATTTTTTTTAAATAGTGGCCTTATTGATAAGTAGAGGTGGTATTTCATTGTGGATTTGATTTGCATTTTGAACTAGTATTTTTAACTTTGATGAATGCAAATTTATTGGTTTATTCTTTCATAGTTTGCACTATTTGCATTCTCTTTAAGAAATCTTTGCATAATTCAAGGTCACTAGGATTTTCTTCCATGTTTTCTTTTAGAAATACTTCAGTTTTAGCTCTTGTATTTATATATGTGATTCATTTCAAGTTAATTTTGTATGTGTTATGAGCCTACATATATATGCATTATGTATTATATATATGTATCTTCAATTTCATGCATATTTCTTAGTTTTTAGTTACATGTCAAATTTATCCTTAGATGCCTTTTGAAATTTTTTCTTGCTTGTAACATTTTGGAGATAATTTCAACTTCCAATTTTTCTTTGCTACTACAAAGAAATACAATTGATTTTGTATATTCTGAAACCTTGCTGTGGACTGAATATGTCTCTCCTCTGTTTCCTCAAATTCATATAATGAAGCTCTAACCTCCAATGTAATGACATTTGGAAATGGGTTCTTTGGCAAGTGATTAATTTGAGATGAGGTCGTGAATGTGGGGACCTCATGATGGGATTAATTGGAATTTGTACACTTATAAGAAGAGACTCCAGAGAATTAACTCTTTCTCTCTCCCCTCTCCCTTTGCTTTCCTCCCATTCCCCCACCCCCCAGCCCCATAAGAACACAAAGAAAGAAGACCGGTTTTACTAGAACCTGACATGTTGACATCCTGACCTTGTACTTCCAGTATCCAAGGACAATTTCTATTCAAGCCTTCCAAGCTATGTTATTTTGTTTTGTCAGACTGAGATGACAAATATACTTACAAAGTTCACTTGTTATGTCTTGTAACTTCTGAGATACTTTGGGATTTTCTTATACATTATCTTCAGGTTCAGCTATTGTTTTTTATTCATGCTTTGCTGAGACTTTTTATGGTAGGTTGCTGAAAATTCAGTACTTTTATCATTTGGTGTTTCCTTTTTGTCCAGTTAATATAGTGAGGTGAAGTGATTGATTTTCAAATGCTAACTATCCTTGTATTTCTGTTTAGTCACATGGCCATTTTTATACATGGTTGAATTCAACTAGGTAAATTTCATTATGAATTTTTGTATCTTTTCCAGTGAGTTGTTTCATTTTCTTACAATGAATAGTTTTCTTTGGTATCATGGTCACATTGGTCTCACAGAATGAATTAATTTTGTTTTTGGATGTGTTTATATAGAATTGGTATAACTTCTATAGATATTTGCCAGAGTTATCAGTAAAGGTCTCTGGGTCTGAATTTTTCATTATGGATATATATATATATATATATATATATATTTTATTTATTTATTTATTTTTTTATTTTTTTTCATTTTAATTTATCTATTTGTTCATTTTGTTGTTCCTCTTCTGGCCCTTGGTCTTGAATCTAGGTCCTTATATTTTTACATGATCTATATCCCAGATGCCGCCTTAGTGCCTCAGCCATCAAGGCATGCCATTATGGGTACATTTTTAAAGTATAATTTCAGTACATACTGGAACTTCATCTTATTCATGGATGAACTTTGGTAGTTTGTGTCTTTCAAATAATTTAACCATTTGATCTATATTTTCAAATTTATTGACGTTGTTTATAATCCCACATTAAAGTGGTGAGGATCTGTAGTGATGTTCCCTTTCTCAATTCTGATATTGTTAATTTCACCTTTTCTTTAATGTTCTTAATCAGTCTGGTTAGAAATTTTTTAATTTTACTGACTAGTTTGGTTTCATTGATTTTCTCTATAATTTTCTTTTTTTAATTGTGTTGTTTCCCCTTGTTATCTTTATTATTGTTTTATCTTTTTTCTCCTTAAATTGAATGTACCTCATGATAGAGAAATTCTTCTGGAAAATCTGAAATTGACAAGTTTCTATTTATTCTACTTGAAGCCATCCCAGTCCATTCTGCCCCTCAGGATACCTCCTTATACCATTTTCTCAGGCTCCGAGAACTGTGCTTCTGGCAGATGCTTCCCACAGTTGTCATTACCAGGCCCTAGGGTTGGATGGAGGTGAGAGGAAGGACTACCTCATCCTGTGTTTATGGGGTCCTCATGGGGATGCAGCTGACTCATGCCAAGCTGGCCCCATAAATTCTACGTCAGAGGATGCCAGGAGGGTAAATGGCTTTTCATGGCGTGTTCCCTGCCTGTCCATGATGTCTTGCCCTCTGCTCAGCAGTTGCCATTTTTTGCCACCTCTGCCTCCCAGATTTTATATTCACAGGGACATGTCACGGTATTTGGCCTTCTGAGTTGTCTTAATTTCTTCCTTTTGGATTGGCATCTCAAAGGCTCATTTCAAGGATGAGAAAACCAACCTTCTATGTATGTCATCCTTTACCCCAATTCCTTCCGCAAGTGTTTTTTTTTTTTTTTTTGCATCTCATTTTGCTCAGATGTTGTTTAACCTGTTAGGAAAGTTAATTTTCTAAAAATCTTTTGAATCAGAATGAATATACTCAGTATTATGGAACCTTGGTTACATTGATTAGGTATAAAAGGAGAGTAACTGACTTCAAATAGAGAGAAACTTCATTAGGTGCTCATTATGTGTATTGGAAAGATATTTTATACTTCTTAAATGAGTAATTAAAATACTTGTAAATTCTGTCACAGTATAATTTGAGAAAATGATGAAATGTAAGCTTATCACTAAACTCTATAGAATGCCATTGTCAAAATCATAGCAGTAGGGAAGTATTTTTATTTTGAGATCACATTAAAGTGTTCTAGATTCAAGGTAGAATAAGAAATAATAAGAGCCTTTTTTACAATGTGCAAATAAGCTGTCTCAGGAGGTGGCAAAGGTGAAGAATATTGGTAATTTGGCTGATTTTGTTTCCTTTCTCGAAGGAGAATTTGATCATCTGAAGGCACTTGTGTGAAGGTGTAAACATTGTAACTGCAGATCATGTCTTTATGAGAAACAAAAAAAACCCCAATTCAAATTGGTGTATTTGCTATAGCAGCCTCTCTGTGTTATAGAACTTCAAAATTTAATTATTGGGCTAAGTCAAGACAATGAATTATAAAAAAGGCCATCCACCCAAGATAAGCACACTCCCCAG
Source organism: Solenodon paradoxus (assembly GCA_004363575.1). Lineage (NCBI taxonomy): Eukaryota > Metazoa > Chordata > Mammalia > Eulipotyphla > Solenodontidae > Solenodon > Solenodon paradoxus. The sequence continues at coordinate 177,263 of RJWH01001609.1, read as the reverse complement.
TGTTTCTTTCATTATGTATAATCCACACTACTTCCACACCATAAATAATCCCTTGAGTTTTATAAAATTTTATTAACATCACAGTAAATTAAATATCCTCTGAGAGTGATTATTTTTCCTTAACAAGTAATAATCGCTGTTCTGTTTTGGCCTTTCATGTCACTTTTATCCAAAGAACTGATGATTTCTGTACTTCTGTTGTACTTTGTATTTATAGATACTTGTGATTTTATATTTAGCCTATGATATCTTAAAATGAGATTTTTATATATGACACTTATGTGCTGTTCAAGTGAACTTGGGAAACTAACATTAATGCCAGTGAGGTCATTTACTGGCTGTCTGGTCTACGTCAGCCTAATTAACATCTTTTCCTTCCATTTCTTCATCTGTAAAATGGCTGCAATAACAGGATGCATGGAGTTTTTAGAGGCTAAAAGATTTTGAATGTGAACATTATTTTTAAAATGATGCAAGGTCTAATTATTATTTGTTTTAATTCACAAAAAGACAATAGTTACTATCATTTGAGAAACATTCTTTTCATTTACTGAATACTTTGATTTTAGAACACTTCTGCCTGGACTCAGTGGAATATTTGAATCAAAATGTACAGTAGTTAAAGTCCTTAGGAATACTTGAGTTTATTTATTTTTTCATCTCTTGGGTATAGCCCACCTGTGAAGGGTTGTGGGAAGAGAGACTTTTTGACTCTACCTCACAAACCCTATGACTTATCTCAGATATATCAGTCTTTCCATGTATACAGATCTGTGAAAATAGTTCTCTCGAAGTGACTTCTTGCCAATAATTTGTTTATTTTAATGAAATTTATCAAACATTTGAAGTTATAATCAAGACTTCAGGTTGAGCTCATGACATTATGCGCACTGTTGGTTTCGCAAACGACATCTTTGAGTTCCACATTCGAGCTTTTGTGGTGCAGGGCACCTTCTGTGTAGCATGCTTGCCGTAGTCTGTGGTCACTCTGTACAGAAAGCACTTCAAAGCTGAAGTCAGTCATCTGCATAAAAGGTTAAATTTGGTTCACTTCTTGCATTTGTTTGCAGGACAAATGGCCTTTAAAAGATGTCTATCCTAGTACCCTTTTGCTTTATTGTGTTCAGTTGACCTCACCCAAGTTCAGACAATTTTCAGGAAGCTTGTTCTCTGAATTTTGTTGCTATGTTTTAGTTTGTGAACCTCTGGAAGTTATAACAATGCCCTTTTAAAGTGATAAATGCCCCATCTATCTGGCATGGTGTCAGTCCAGGCCTAGTGTCAAAAAAATTCACAATAGCCTGGAGACACTGCCTGGCCTAAGAATTACGTGGTCCTTTAAAGAATGTCATGCTTAACTGGAGATGGAAGCACTCATAACTCCCTCATCATTTCCTTTTGTCTTCAATATCGTGACCTTGCAGAGCAGCTCCACCCTTCGGTGTATCTGTAAAAAATATATTTACAGATAATTCCTTGTGTCCCTGTTTGATATTAAGAGGTCCTTATGCTACAACTTTCAAGTTCATGAAATATGAACTCTTTAAAACCATGTCTTTAAACAAAATGTCTCAAAGAGATAAATTCCTGAGAAATACACGTTTCAAACTTTCATAAGAAGAGAGCCATGGGTTATTTCCATTTTAGATCATTATATTCTGAATTTCTAAATATTCTCTGTGGTTTTCTAGGAACTTTTATGTTTTGCCACTATATATATATATATATATATTATATATATATAAGTATTTTTCTATATATGAGTTTGTAGCTTTATTACCTTTGTGATGTCATATCTTTATGAATTTCATAGTCCTTCTGTTCTACTTAGACAAAAGGGCCTAACAATTAATACTCAGTGCTGTGCTAGGTGCATTACCTGCATTATCTTATTGAATCCACTGAGGAGATGCTTTATTGTCCTTATCCTACAAATGAAAAAAAAATCAAAGAAAAGAGGTCAATAACTTGTCCCAGCTAACTGTTAAACAAGCTATTATGTGATAGAACTTGCACTTGAGTTTAACAGTCACACTCTGAAGTTCATGATCTTTCTATTATACCATGTGATGGTAACACTATTTTAAAGAAAACATCAAGTTAAAATAAATTATCACAGTGTGCATAAAGGTAATGTATGTGTTTATGTGCTTGTGTGTATGCATTTAGTTATAGCTTGCCAGCTTTCATGTAAGCATTTGCAGTATGTTGGAATTCCAGTATATCTGGAGACTACATTTGTAGAACCTAAACATGGACTTGGTCTGGCGTTTTAACCTGGACTGTGTAATCGGCATGGACATGATCCTCTCACATGACTTTGGAAGCAGAGAGCTTGCCCTTGGCTGTTCCCCTCTGCTGGTATCTAGTGCAAGGGTGTCATTGCTTTTTAGTGCCTGTGTGGTCCTGTAGTGTGACTTTTAATCACTATGGGAGCTAAAGTATATAGAGTTCATGTAATCATTGTGAGATGCAGCCTGTTGTAGACATTTTTATAAATCAGTCCTTAGGACCCCACTGGTAGTGCTTTACTCCTCTCTCTCAGAAGGAATAGGTATCAGGAGTGCTGCACAGTGACAGGATTATATCTTTTCATGCTGACTCAGATTTTATACAGAAGAAGAGTTTTGTTCCTCAGATGAACTGAAACTTAGGAAATGAAGATTTTTTTAATGCCTTTTAATTTATGTGCGGTGTGGATAAAATAATCTAGATATGTGACTATATATTATTACAAATTCATCTGTCTTTCCTTGAATGAGGAGCACCTGATGATATGTAAGTATAGTAACTTCCTTGGCCTGGAAATTGTATACACACATAGAGAAGAATATCTGTTAATCCATGAGTTTGTCTATTTATTGATTCCTTCATCCATCAGTTGATGCATTAGTTGATCCACCCACCTTTGCCCTCTCCCTCCCTCCCTTCCTTCCACATGTAACCTAAGAATAATTAAAAGTAGATAATGAGATTTTAAGTTATTTTTCTTCTGTGGTCAAGTGGAACAACTGTAATATGAAAATGGGATAAGTAATGCTAACATCTGGATAAGCAATCAAAGGACCTCAATACTTGCAGTGATTCCAATAAGGGATTATTGTTTCAAGCCTTGATTTCTTTTTTGTTTCTATATCTTCATCAGCAGAACAATGGTTTCCATATCTTCATAGGCATCAAAGATTCAGGAATCAGAAGTTCTACTTTAATGCCTGTAAGTTTTCCTACATGTCGGATAAAAGAAAGGGTATATCAGATGATCTCTGAGATCCCTGTAAATAACACAGGATCAATGCACAGAGCTGATTTTTTAATCTGACCTCTGTTTGAATCCTGCATCATTCCTTTCTAGTTATATAACTTCTCTGTGCCTGAGATTTTGTCTTTAAAATGAGGGTGTAATATTATTTCATAAGGTTTATGGGAATATTAAACTAGAATATAAAACATGTTTTAGGATATTGTAGTGAAGCAAGAGATTATTTTCTTTTATAACTGCTGAAACTAATTGAAATAGTAAAAATTAACTTATTATTGCTCTTGATTCTAACAGTTCAGAAGAAACTGGTAAACACATATGCTATTACATAGGCCAATAGACCACTACATTGCAATAAACTCTGGTTATAAGAGAAATATCTCACAAGACTGCTGTGGAAATCAAAGAAAACATTTTAAAGTGACTTGTTAGTTATCCATTCAGAATATACTGACCATGTTTATATACTGCTGTACAAAACCTGACAGGATCCTGCCCCCAGGAATCTTAGAGTTATCGTTATTCAAAAAAGCACACTGAAAAAACTTCTTTAGCTTCTTGGGATAATTAATGCACATTGGTTCCTAAAAGGTACTGAATATGGTAATCTCTGGTCACTCAAGATAGTGCATATGAAGTGCTTCTGATGTAAGGAGTCAAGGTTTACTCAAGATCCAGGTTACTTTGGCTTTTCACAGGGTATCTATTTGCTGATAAAGGAAAGCAGCCAAGATATGGGGCCATTTTGGAGACTTGTAGAGATTCTGCCTCCTCGTGGCTTGCCATGGTCTCTCAGCTTGTGTCCTCTTTCTGAACTTTTTGTCTGGTAACATTGACTTTATATAACCCACGATGGCCCTGACAAGATTTCATGACTTTGAGGTTTTGCTCACTAGCCTCCTCAGTCTCTTAATGCCTAATTGAAATTTTCAAGAGAAGGAACTTGGCTAATTTCACATTTTTGCTCCAGGTCACAATGAGTTCTCTGATCAGTGTGTGGAATGCTGCCCCCAAGTCACGTGCACATTTTTCTTTCTGTCATCAGTGGTGGCCCCTGCTGCTGGCCTGACTCTCTGTAGGATTGGTGAGTAGGGAGGCCCTCAGGTGTCTACCGTGCTTGATCTGGCCTCTCCAGAAAGCCTGACTGAAATATCTCGCCAGAGCATCTGTTTTGTATACTCACCAAACAACACTCTCTGGCCAGCTTTAGGTGTAATGATGAAACTCATTGTTCAAAGGAGAGGACCACACACTGGGATGGTAACCTTTGCAAGAACCAAAGTCTTGAAGTCTTACTCTTAAATTTCACCATATTTAAGTATAGTCACACTGTTTCAGTTCAGATTTAACAATGTGTTGGTGTATATCTGAAGTTGATTTTTACACAAAGCCATGTAGAATAAACAAAAAAATACAGAAAATAAAAATAGCTGCAATCTTGCTACTGACCAGTAGTCATTGTTTAAATTGTATGTAATTCTTAGAATGTGTGCAAAATATATGTACTGTTATATTTATAAAATGAGATTAGACAGTTCATACTTCTATGGTCTGTTTGCCTCAAAGATTTTCTGTAATGTATTTTAATCTCTAAATGGTCTTTTACCATATCCTTTGTAGCCTATAGCATCTTGCTGTGTGAATGAGACACAGACCTCCTAAGTTTGGGCGCAAACAAATGTAGTGATCATTATTGCAAGCAATATTGTAATGGATTATTTTAGCTGAATATTTAGCCGAATATTTGCCAGCCTCCATGAAGAATACTTCCAGGGTCCCTGGTAAATTTGGTTGATATCCTGCCCAAGACCCTATTTACTTTATCAGTGTATCCCTCACCCAGCTGCTGTGGGGATTGTTAATATTTACAACTCCCCACACGCCCACCCCTCAACCACGTGGATTACTGCTCTCAATTTATTTGAACCTGATTTCTAAAAAGGTTAAACCTCCAACTGCTAGGGACAGCTGATCCCAGGACTGATGTAATATGAGGGTATGTAAGACCAGCTCTCTTGATTCAAGGTGGAGACTATTCCATAGGAGCAATTTAGGTTCTCCAGAGCTAGACTTTATTCTTGCTGACTCTTCACTCTCCCAGAACTTTGACCTCACTCAAGGAGGAGCAGTCCCTCACTGTATTCTATACACTAGAATCCAAGACTCTGACTCTTATCTGCAGAATGTGAATACCTTGATGTATAATTAAGAAGAGGGTATAAAGGGCCATCGATTTTTAAACTTTACATCTTTACTGAGAATAAAATTCATGACCTACCTTTTTAAAAGGGAACTAATTAAAGGTTCTAGAATATTTTCAAATATGTGTGGCCATCACCACAATTTTAGAACTTTCCATCATCGCTACAGGGAATCTGTTACACTTCAGCTGTCACCTACCCAGCCATCCTCCCCAGCAGGATTAGCTAAACAAGCACTAACCTACTTTCAGTTTCTGCAGATTTGCCAGATTTGCATATTTCATATAAATAAGATAATATGGTGTGTGGTGTTTGGTGACTAACTTCTTTCACTTAGCATAATATGTTGAAAGCTAATCTATGTGCACATTAAATTTTCACCAATTGCCTAGTATTGATCTGCGTAGGTCTGTTCCCCTCATCTAACTCCATTTCATGAAGTACATTTGCACTGTGATTTCTTGGTGAATTGATCTGTTTACCATTGTGTAATGTTTCTCAAAAACATAGATTAAAAAGTTATTATTACATATAGTATTGATTTTTGAAGCTCACTATTCTGGCTACAAGTTCTTTGTCATAAATATGTATTGCAAACTTTTTTTTTCTGCCTTAGAACTTACTTGCCTATTCATTCTTTTTTTTTTTTTTGGAAATTTATATCTTGTTTTTTAATAATATTATTTCTTTTGTTTACAATGTTATATTTATTTTAGGATACTGAAATTGCATCTCAGTCTATGAGTATTCACACCACACCCACCACCAGGTTCTAGTGTGTGGTACACCACCTGTTCCTTCTCTCCTTCCCTCCGTCCTCTCCCCCTCCCACCCCCTTCACTACTGTCTTGTGAATTTTGCTAGAGTGGAGTGGTCTGTTCTTCCGCTACATTTCATTATTTCCCACATATGAATGAAACCATCTCGTATTTTGCTTTTTCTAACTGACTTCCTTAACATGATTCCCTCCAGTTCCATCCAGATTGCTGCAAATGGTGCAATTTTGTCTTTTTAGACAACTGCATAGAATTGCATTGAGTGTATCTACCACAACTTCTTTATCCAGTCATCTATTAATGGGCATTTAGCTTGTTTCCAAGTCTTGACTATGGTCAACTGTGCTGCTGTGAACATAGGGGTGCATACATCTTTTTCTGATTAGAGATTTCACATTCTCTGGGTATATATTTAGGAATGGGATTACTGGATCAAATGATAGATCCATTTTGATGTGATGTTTTAATTTTGATAAATTATAGTGTAACATTATTTTTATTTTCCTCTAATATCCTAAGAAATCTTTGTCCTTTTCCATGTCTCAGATATTCTCTAGTATTTTTTCTTTCTCTCAGCAGTTTTATAGTTTTAGTTTTTAACTCTATAATCCATCTTAACTTATTTTGGGAATTGAGTCAATACTTTTCATATGGATATTAATTTTTTTTTACTGTTGTTTTGTTAAAATTCTTTTTTTTGCCCATTGGATTACTTTGACATTTTCAGTGAAAATCAAGTGACCCTTAAATTTGGCTCTGTTTATGTAGTCTCTGTTTTTTTCTATAGACCTCTTGCTTTATTCTATGTCACTGTTACAGTCTTGATTATAGTGCTTCATAGCAGAGCTTAATTTCTGTTAGTCTTCCAACTTTATTCTTCCTTTTCAAGATAGCTTTGGGTATTCTAAGTCCTTTACTTTTTGTATATACTTTGGAAAGAGCTCATTAGTTTCGGCAAAATTCCTGCTGGGATTATGATAGAAATAGTGTTGAATTGTTAGATAAATTTGGATATAATTGGCATCTTAACTGTCATTTCTAGTATCTGAACATATAGTTTTGCTTTACTTATTGAAGTCTTCTTTAATCTCATCAGTGTTTTAAGTTTTCATTATATATCTTCATATCTCTTTTGTTAAATACATACATAATTTTTAAATTTGTGATTCTATTCTAAATGATATTAAAATTCCCCTCCCAGTGGTTTGCTACTAATATATTTACCTTCTTTAGTGTAATGATTTTCTGCACAGAGACCTTACTGAATTCATTTAGGACCATTATTATTTTCTACATAAGCAATCATGTGAATATGAATAGAGACTGTTTTACGTCTTGCCACTTTTTATGCCTGGTTTTTACTATTTTCACCTTTTTTGCACAGTTGAATTGATGAAGTAAGAGTACTCATTCTTGTCTTGTTCTTGATGTTACCAAGAAAGTATATTTCACAGTTATGTGTGATGTTAGGTGTCTTACATGCTCCTTATTAACTTAAAAACATCCTTCTATTCCAGGTGTCAGGCATTTATTACACATGGTTGTTGAATTTTGTTAAATTTTTTCTGCATATATATGGTTATGTGGTTTTCTCGTATTCTTTTTTAACATGATGGTTAGCATCAACTGATTTTTAAATGTTAAACCAACTTAGATTTTGTAGATTAAACTGCACTTGGTCTTACGTTATTTTCCTTTATGTGTTTTGTTGGACTTCACTTGCTAGTATTTTCTAAAGGAATTTTACAATAATGTTCCCGAAGGATACTGGTCTTGATTAGTTTAAAAAAGACAGATTTGAGGTCATATTTTGATTTTGTAATGCCTACAATTAATAATTTGTATAATTGAAGGAAGGAAGTGTTGAAAATTTCGATAACTTGTATGGGGTTTATACATAAAGAAAAATCAATTTAAAAATCCTCCTTCAGCAATTATCACATAGATTAAATTCAGAGAGAATTAAACTAGATTTTAAGTGTTTTTCTTCTTTTATATGACCAAGTTCTTCTGTATCCAGATAGCAGGGATTTCTTTTATTACTATATTGTTTTAAATCTGCTTTTGGAATACTTTTTTTTACATTATTTAGATACAAAAGATTTCTTAATTTTTTACTTAAAATGTTTATAGTTATGGTGACTTATTTAGAATATTCCATATAACTATTTTGTTATAGCCTGGGAGGCAGGTGCCTACCAGAGATGCCCTGGAGTCCTTTGGCTCTCAGTAGGTAATGGAAATTAACCAGAAGTCAGATAAAACCTTAGATAAAATGCTTTATTGGGACTTCATTGAGTCAGCAAAGGAAATAGAGTCTAATGCCACTCTGTTTGGGGAGTCAGCCCGGGGGAGTGACCAAGGCTGCACTAGGCCCGGGGCCACAGGTAGAAGCTTTTAAGCAGCTCTTCAGGCACTTGAGGGCCCCAGGGAGAAAGGCTTTCTTTGCAGTCAGTGACTGACACTGGTCTTGACCTGGAGTCTCAGGAGCTGCACTTATTTCCGGAGGCTCTGTTTTTGTTTCCAAAATGCCTGGCAAAAAAAAGCTGAAGACACAGCTTACTTATTTATCCCCGCCTTTCCGCTTTTTGCCTAACCTGGCAGAGACTAGAATATGGCAGAGGGACTGTAAGAGGGAGGCACTCAAGGATAGGCCTAGGATTTGTGGTAGTGATAAGATTGTGACAAGACTGGTCTTTGTTGGAAGGCCTGGAGGCCCCTGTGGCTGGGAGCAGCTAGCTGAAGGCAGCCTACAGTTAGAGGGCTTCCCCTCCCTGGTTAGTTTGGTTATTGTGTTAGTATTCTGTTTCCCAGAGCAAATTTTCCAAAGTATGCAAAAGGTATTAGACAACTTCTAAGACCCTGGTAGAGAAGTTAATATACATTTGACTGGAATATTTCTACTAGTTTGATTATTCGTCTATAAAGGAAGTAAGGTTTCACTCACACTATTCTTAGCAAATGCTTATGGTTTGTAGATTTATTTTCCTCTCCTAGGTATTCATAAACCATCATTTTTTTCCTGTGATTTAAAAAATAATTCTTAAAATAATTTTATTTTTCATTTGTTCATACTGTTCATTTTAAGATATTGGGATCGAACCCCAGTCTGTGTGCATTTCACAACACATCCACCGCCAGAGTTCTAGTGCCCTCACCACCACCCTGTTCCCTCCTCCTTCCCTCTGTTCTCACCACCCTGGCAGCCACAGTTTCGTGTCCTGTGAGTTTTGTCGTGGTTTTTCTGTTCATTTGTTTGGTTTCTTTATGTTTCACACATGACTGAAACCACCCTGTATTTAGAATTTTGTTGTTTCCTTCAGCGGCACACATTTCATCCATCTTGTTTTCCTTTGGGAACTTACTCTATTTTCTTGACTAAACCAGAGAACTGAAACTGGTCATTGCACAGTTCCAGGGGAGTTGGGAAAGTAAGGTGATTAGAATAGAGGTACTGTTAATAAGGTGACTGATAATTCCCTAAAGACAGTGGCCCTGACAAATGTAGAAGGTGGTTCTTGCCCGTCTCATGCCGGTTGCAGTTCTTGTGTTTGTGCTTTATAATCATAAAAAGGTTAAGATGACCCTGTGTTGAAACTGTCTGAGGTTTCTGGAGTGACCACTAGGAAACAAAAATTTCCTTCTTATCCTTATAAAAGAAAGTATATAGAAATAATTATGCTTTCATGAAATTGTCTACATTTTAATAAATTCAAAAATATTGAGACTTTTTTTGTTTACAAAACATAGGATAAAGGAACAGTACATAAAATCAAATCAGAAGAGAATTCAATCCTTTTAGGGTATTTGTGTAAAAATACAATATGCTAATATGAATAGATCATAATGATTGTGTATCTTTCATATTAAAATAAACGTTTTCATATTCATGTACAGAGGCTGACTATCTCCAGAAAAATTTTATTTCCAACTTTTAATACTCTTTTCAATCAAGGACAATCATAATAATTTATGGGACAAATTAAAGGCCTGAAAGTTTGTCATTTTTCATAATATAATCTTTCTTACAGCATAATCAGTGATTACATTTTTATAGAATTTAGATGTTATAGCTTCATGAAAGGTTCTGTTCTTTTCCACTGTGATAAACTAGAGCATTTAATTTTATCATTCATGGGGGTTTCTGCTTTTCTTTTACATTAACCTAAAGAACTCTGAGAGAAGATTAATACTTGGAATTTATCTTCTGGAAGGAACACTGGAAAAATCAATCAGACTGCAACAGGCCCCCCACCCCCCTCTCTCTCTCTCTCTCCCTCCCTCCCTCCCTCTCCCTCTCTCCCTCTCCTTCCTCTCTCTCTCCCGCTCTCCCTGCTCTCCCCACCCCCCCTCTTCTCCATCATCTTCCATTTCTTTTAGGATGCTCACTCTTGGAGACCTGTTATCATGTTGTGAGGAAGCCATGCCATATGTATGTGTTTTGCTCAACATCTCCAGCTACAGGCTTAGTCTACAGCATTAGCCATCACACAAGTGAATGAGTAAAGTTTTAGGTGATTCCATTCCCCATCCTTCTCATTGTTCCAGTAAAGCAGAAATGGACTGGTTTTACCCAGCCCTGCTCTGATTATAGATTCATGAGCAAATTAAATGTCATTTTGAGCTACTCAATTTTGGAATAATTTGTTATACAGTCAAAGTAACTAGAGTTGATCTTAATTCTGGAGCATAGTAACTGGAACAGAGAATTAGGGAATGCATTTATAGGTATCACTGACATCACTGCCAACAGGTGACTAAGTCAAGATTTGCACAACTACTTGGGCTCAGAATCAGAAAACAACTTGAAGAAGGTTGTTTCCTTCACAGATCATTGGCCCAAAATTCCCAGGTTCCAAGAGTCATTTGATTGCCATGAGCTTTTTTGAATGTTTTGTTTTTAGTCTCTATAGAAAAAATATTGGGAGTCAATTTTATTCTTTAATCACAGTATCTGCTAAGTTTTTATCCTTGACAGTCATCAGATACATGAAGAGTTCTTCAAATAACGAAAAGTTGAATAATTCATACCTAAATTAAAGGAAAGACCATTTGGTTATCTAAGGAGGATCAACTAGATAATGGGATATATTTTAAATTTTAATAATAATTCTTTCCAATGGGAGTAAAGTCTATAAAAATGATTTTGATGTATTAGAAAATTATTACCCATGGTGACCACTTCTAGAAATATGTAGAGGGCCATTTATACATTCTGGAATAAACATGGATTTTTATGAACCACAGCTTTTTAGCTGCTCTGATAAAATCAGGTATCAATATTCTTTCCATGTTATCAGAAGTTTAATTCTTTTTCTTCTTACTTTTCCTTGAAGAGTTCAGTCCACACTGGCAAGTTCTATAATTAGGAATACATCTTTACGTACATACTTTAGGTGGTTTTCTATTAGTGTATAGATACCAATATAGGTATTAATTCGCCACTCCACCTCCACATAGAGCACACCCAAATTAAGAAATATCTGAAACTAAGGTTAGCATTCCTAGAATCTTAAACTGATTTAGAATAATGCTAGTTTTATAGAAGAGAGGAAGCTGCACCCCAGTTCCTTGCTGCTGAGGACCAACAATGGCCACCCAGCCACCAGGCGCCTGGCAGTCTAGACTGGCTGGAAGTTACTGACTAGATAAAAGGGGCCCCTTTCTGAGAATGAAACCCTTTGTGCATTTTACAGTTATGTGAATCCTGTGTGTTTTCCATGTGAGGAATTCATGAATGAATAACTGAATTCTGTTTGTAATTCCTGTTCTAATTCATACCTTCCCCTCTCCATCACCAATAAAAGTGTACCCCAGAAGTATTTTGGGGCTCAGATTCTAAATCTGGCTCGCGCATAATAAAGCTGTCTTCACTACTTCTAAAAGAGCACCGTTTGGATTTTGTCGGTTGAGAGCGATTACATTTGGTTCCCTGACTGGGAACCCCAAACTTGTTGGCTTTTGGGGACCAATGGCTTTGAGAGCCGTCTCAGGGCTGGTGGGACGCAAGAAGACTCCAGGGGAGGCGCACCCTGCCACAGTTTGGCGGTCCCACTGATTGGACACCTCTCACTGGCCCTGAGCGGTACACTCTGCTAGGCTCTGAGGAGGAAGTGAACGCAGGAACAGCTGCTGGAACAGGTAATATCCTGGGATGAAAAAGGACCCAGGTCAGGCCTGCCCTGTGGGCGAAAGGAAAGTGATCCACTTTCATTGAGATTACTGGAAATATTATTACCGGGATCTCTCAGTCAGGGAAGTCCAGGGAGGGAATGTGATAACTTCTGTGTGAGTGGAGTGTGAATGATTTGTTGTCCCACAGCGCGAGCTAGGCCACATGCGTGAGCCAATCCCTGAGGTTCCGTTGCAGTCACGTGGCATAACTGTGACTTGCTGCATATCTGTTACCTGCGCGACCTGGTCCGGGGCTAATACGGATGCGCCTATAGCTAAGACTGCTCTGCCTTCATAAGAAGAATGGCCAGAATGGCGACTGAATGGGCTGCTTAGGCGACCTCCCACTCCTTTGTCCGTCTCACGCCATTGCTCAAGGGCGGGGATGGGAGGGAATCAGAGTAAGCTGACAGTCTTAAACTGTATGTTGAGGAATTTTAAGAAAGGCTTTTCAGAGGATTATGGTATAAAACAGACACCAAGAAAGCTGAAAACCTTATGTGAAGTAGATTGGCCGCCTTTGGAACCAACTGGCCAATAGAAGGTACTTTAGAAGTGCCAGTAGCCCAAGATGTTTGGAGAATAGTGGCAGGTGACCCTGGCATCCAGATCAGTTCCCGTACATAGATTCTTGGTAGAGTTGCCCAAAAAATACCCTCATGGGTACAATTCAGCTCAAGTAGGGAGGGTGAGGCTAGGATTCTTTTGGCATCATTAAGAGGCTCCCAAGAGCCGCAGGAAACTCCAAAACACTCCCTAAAGGGCACCCTAAAGCCCTCAGCAGACCATAAACCATCCTTCAGGTCGACCTCGGAGAGGAGCTACTGCCTCCCCCTTTTATTTCTTCAGCACAGCCCACAGCCCCGCCAGGAGATCCAAATACTTCATCACCATCCATCTCCCCGCCAAAGCCAACTCAAGATCCCCACTCTCCCCACCAGGGCAGGCGCCTCCGCCCCAGAAATCAAAACCTTGCCCTCCAGATGCCCCTTTGAGAGACGTGGGGACCAGATGAAATAGAGGGAGACGGCACTGTCCATCCCGGACGCCCCATGATTTATTATCAGCCTTCAACCACAGACCTTTTAAATTGGAAACATCATACTCCCTCCTACTCAGAAAAACCCCAGGCTGTGATAGACCTCCTCGAAACTATTCTCCAAATGCACCGTCCCACTTGGGAGGACGGCCAGCCGTTACTCCGCATGCTGTAACACAGAAGAAAGGCGGTGTATTTTGGCGGAAGCTCGTTCTTAACTAGAAGCCAGCACTCCTACCGGAGTGGTTGACCTGGTTGCCTGGGCCAGATAGCTCTGGAAGGACAGCCCAACTGGGACTTCAATGCGAAGGAGGGACAGGCCAATATCCGACGATACCAGGCAGCCATCTTGCAGGAGGTGCGAGCTGGGGCCCGAAAACCCACCAGTATTTCCAAAACTACCACCGTTACCCAGCGGCCTGATGAGCCACCGGGAGACTATTATGAACGGTTATGTGAGGCATTCCAAAATTGCACCCCCGTTTGACCCAGAGGCTCCAGATAATCAGGATGATAACGGCTGCTTTCGTAGCCCAATCAACCGCAGACATCCGTAGGAAGCTCCAGAAGTTGGAGGGTTTCGCTGGAATGAATGTCAGACAGCTCTTAGAAGCAGCCAGCAAGGTCTGTATGAATCGGGAAGTAGTAGCCAAGAGGGAGGCTGACCGTAAATTGAGGGAAAAAACCACGCTATTAGCTGCAGCTCTTCAGGAGAGATGGTCGCCAGAGGGCGGAAGGAGACGGAGAATGCGAAGACGAAGGGAAGGCGGGCCCTGGCTTAGAAACGACCAGTGTGCTTACTGCACGGAATTTGGTCATTGGAAAGATGAATGCACGCGAAAGCGGACCGCCAGTAGGCTGGACCCGCGCGAAAGAGAAGGGTGGGGCTCGAACTTCCTTGTAATGGCGGAGGCCGATATGGACTGAAACACACTGGGCTCCTTGAATTTAGGTCCCCTGGAGCCTATGGTCACATTGAAAGTAGGGGGCCAACCAGCAGAATTTATGGTAGATACTGGAGCAGAACATTCAGTTGTAACAATGTTGGGCCAGCTCGGAACCAAGACGGTCACCATCATGGGGGCCATGGAGCACTGGGCAATTTGCCAGCCCTTCTTCAAAGCCCAAACTTGCGAGCTTGGGGGCCACGTGATAAAACATGAGTTCCTGTACATGCCAGACTATCCCTTGCCCCTGCTTGGTTGAGATCTACTAGCTAAACTCAGGGCCAAAATTTCATTTAGTCATGAGGGAACAGCAACTCTGCATGTGAAACCTGAAACCACAGGGCTTGTTCTAATTGTCACCACACCGCGAGAAGAGGAGTGACGTAGTTACAGCTCTCAGGGAATGGAGGAAAACCCGCCAGAGTTTTTCTCTGCTTTTCCATTTACTTGGGCAGAAGGCAATCCACCAGGACTGGTAAAGAGAAGACCCCCCCCATCATAGTTGAACTAAGACCAGGGGCCCTACCCCAACACCAATATCCTATCCCCGAGAAGCTCAACTAGGGATCCAAGAACATTTAGACTGATTAAAGGAAGCAGGTATTCTCAAAGAGTGTCAGTCACCCTGGAATATGCCTCTGTTACTCTGTTACCTGGGGGAGGTTACCGGCCACTACAGGATTTAAGAGCTGTTAACAAAGTAGCTGTTTCATTGCATCCGGTGGTCCAAAATCCATACACTTTACTGAGCCAATTATCTCCGGAGGCTGCTTGGTTTAGGTGCCTAGATCTGAAAGATGCATTCTTTTGCATCAGGCTGACCCCCCCAAAGCCAGTCCTTATTTGCTTTTGAATGGACAGATCCTAACACAAGCAGGCAGATGCAGTTGACATGGACAAGATTACCTCAAGGTTACAAAAATTCCCCGACATTGGGGAAGCTTTGGCTGCAGACTTAGCAAAATTTCCCTGTGAAAGATTTCATTGCACTCTCCTCCAATACATGGACGACCTCCTCTTAGCTAGTGCAACTGAGGAAGACTGCCTCACAGGTACTCGTGCCCTTCTTGAGCATCTCGCCGAATCAGGGTATCGAGCCTCATGGAAAAAGGCTCTGATCTGCAGGAAGAATTCTTAGGAGCCACAGGGTTCTGCCGAATCTGGATCCCCGGCTTCTCAGCCTTGGCAAAACCTCTATACACAGTTCTGACTGGCCTGGAGAGAGACTCTCTCCTCTGGGGGGAGGATTCAAGAGAGGGCGTTCCAGGAAATTAAGAAATCTCTAGGACAGGCTCCGGCACTCGGGCTCCTGGATGTAGAAAAGCCATTCAGCCTCTTTGTTCATGAAAAAGACAGAGAGGCATTGGGAGTGCTCACTCACTCAGTCCGTGGCAAAGACCGGTGGCCTACCTGTCTAAAAAGCTTGATTCAGTAGTGATGGGATGGCCTTCTTGCTTGGGATCGCTGGCTGCTACCGTTCTTCTTGTCCGGGAGTCAGATAAGTTCACTCTTGGCCAGGAAATAAATGTGGAAGTGCCTCACGCAGTAATGACTAATGAATAATGAGGGACACAGCTGGCTGTCTAACGCCCGGCTTACCCAGAACCAAGGGCTACTCTCTGAAAACTCTCGGTTAACTCCAGAGACTGTGTGCACTCTAAACCCCGCCACATTTCTACCCTCAGAGGAGGGTGCTCCGGAGCACAGCTGTGCTGAAGTGCTAGATGAGGTCTATGCCAGCCGCCCAGACCTGCGAGACTCCCCATTGCAGAATCCTGACTCACTGTCTTCGTGGATGGAAGCAGCTATATGCAGGAAGGGGAAAGGCTAGCTGGCTACGCTGTAACCACAGAAACTTCCCTGGTAGAAGCCGAAGCGCTTCCCCGGGGCTGGTCAGCACAGTGGGCTGAACTTCAGGCTTTGATCAGAGCCCTAACACTAGCAGAAGGGAAAAGAGTTAATATTTATACTGACTCCTAATATGCTTTTGCTACTGTGCATATACACGGAACCATCTACAAAGAAAGGACTTTTAACTACTGGAGGCAAAGACATTAAAAACAAAGAGGAGATTCTGAAACTATTAGAAGCTGTTTGGCTTCCAGCAGAAGTCGCAGTCTTTAATTGCCGTGGACATCAAAGAAATGTGAATTTGATGTCAAGTGGTAATAATTTAGCTAATAAAATTGCAAAATCAGCAGCAGAAGGCAGAGCTGGAGACTCAGTCTGCCTTCTGGCATCAGTTGAAAAACCAACAAAACCTCAATATGCCCTACAAGAAGAAAAATGGGCCAAATCAGAAAGGGCCATCAGAATACCAGGGGAGTGGTGGCAGCTTCCAGATGGCAGAATATATGCTCCTCGTGTACTCGGGATCCAGCTTGTCACGGACTATCACCAGCTAACCCACCTTGGGAAGACATCTTTGGAAATGCTTCTTCAAAAGCAGTTTTACATCAGTAAGCTCTCTGCCCTCTGTAGAACCGTTACAGAACGGTGCATCATGTGTGCTAGAAACAATGCTAACAGTGTCCCACGTCCACCCCCAGGGGTGCAGTGGACAGGCAATGCCCCCTTTGAGGACATTGAAGTAGACGTCACTGAGCTGCCCTGGGCTCAAGGGTACCAGTACCTCCTCGTCTTGATCTGTACCTATTCAAACTGGACAGAGACAGTCCCTACCAAAACCTAAAAGAGTAGGGAAGTTGCAAAAGAGCTCCTCAGAGAAATAATTCCCAGGTATGGCAGACCCCTAACCATCCATAACGACGATGGACCAGCATTTGTAGCCGATCTAGTCCAGACAGTTACAAAGGGACTAGGAGTGACATGGAAACTACATACTGCCTACTGGCCACAGAGTTCAGGGAAAGTTGAGAGAATGAATCGTACCCTCAAGGGTACATTGGGAAAACTAGTTCAAGAAACAGGTCATATTTGGGTGGACCTTCTGCCCTTAGCTCTCTTCTGGGTAGGATGCATCCCCAGAAAACATGGATTCTCTCTGTTTGAGATTCTGTACGGAAGGCCCCAACCTGTTCTGGGAGGCATCTTCAGGAGCCTTCCTCAATTGGGGGACAAGCATCTGTGGGAACAAGTCCAGGCTCTAGGTGCTACCTTCAGGCTATAAACAGGTATGTACTAGAGAGAGCCCCGGTTTCGTTAGCAAACCCATTTCATCCGTATGAACCTGGGGATCAGGTTTGGGTCAAAGATTGGAAGAAAGAACCACTGAAACCTCAGTGGACAGGTCCACATACTGTCGTGCTTGTTACTCCAACTACTCTTACAGTTTCAGGTATAACTCCGTGGTGCACTACTCGCGAGTGAAAACAGTTCACTAGAGCAGCGAATCATCCAACCAGGAGAGAGGCCCTGCTGGCCAGAGCTCCACCTGGACTGCCCAGCAGCTGTCTCCCACCTGTCTCAAGCTGACCCGCAATTCATCAGAGATTTAGAGGCGCTGATGACGCGCCAGGAGACTCCATATTTATCTCTGTTCATTGACCTGTTCATACTCTGGGCTTTACTTCTTCCAGTTGCCCTCATCAGTCAGTCCTGTGGACCTCTTCCATGGGATCGCTGCCTATCAGCTTATATAGATAATTGGAATGGCCAACCGTTCTCAAATTCCACTCTGGAATATTGTTCCGGTTTTATTGCATCCCTTAAACCATGAACCTAGTATACACTTTGTTTGAGGTGTTCATTCACCCATCATGGACTGCCCCAATAACAGATCAACATACACCTAACTGCTTCTTGCAGCTATCCCAGGCTATAACAACCACTTTTAATTTATCCAGCTGTTGGATATGTGGTGGGCCAGGGCCAGAAACAAACTTGCCCTGGGTCACCACCCCGCTTCGCCTTGAGTAGATTCTGAGTAAACTCTCTGAGGTCCATCATGGGACAGGTTGGTGGAACCCAGAGACAAACCATGATTGGTCATTGGTAGAAACCCCCTCTGAAATATTTTGTCTAAAACAGACCACTGCAAGGTCAGAAGTCTTCCTTGGCCACAGTCATTGTAATTGGACATATGCCAGGAAGGCAGTTCCCCTCGACTGTGCATCTGCAGAAGGGAAATGGGACAAATCCGGTATCTTGATTAATGGCATCCGGACCCCATGCCAGGTGACAGAGCCTAAAAATAAGGAAACTTTTTGTAGCTAGATGGTTGGGAGGAAATAATTTTATAACACCAATACTCAAATGTTTTTTTCTTGAAACAGTATTACCCTGTAAATAGTGCAGTGAAATAGGCATCAGCCCTTGTATATCTTACCAATGGGCTTGGAACAACTCCCATGGTGAGGATAGTCCTAGATTCACTTGGTATTGGAGTCTAACCTGCCAATATGAGAACTGTACTTGGTATCCTAGCTCTCACCTATGGAACTGTTCATATGGCACCTATAGAGGTTCACCGATCCTGGAATCCCCTTTGGGAAACTTAGACGATTACTGTTATCCAAGTCTGAGACTCCATGACTGGGAACAGATCTTTGAAACCATTGCTTGTGCACTAAAGAGTCACTGTTGGATCTATGGTGAAACGGCATATACCTGCCTATGCCAAGGTTGGACAGGCACTTGTTACATTGGCATAATTAGGCCTCAGTTCTTCCTCCTAGGAGACTCTATAGGAGAAACGTTGGGAATTAGAGTTTATGATGAGTTATATAGACCAAAGCAAAGTATGGATACTGGTCTTACTTTAACTGGTGATGCCAATGGACGGGGCAATAAATTGCCTCCTGAAAGAATAATTCAAGTCTATGGCCCTGCCACTTGGGCTTGAGATGGCAGTTGGGGGTACCGAACTCCCATCTATCTCCTGAATCAATTGATAAGGTTACAAGCAGTAGTAGAAATAATTACCAATCAAACAGCTACTGCACTAGACTTATTGGCAGATCAGGCTACCCAAATGAGAACTGCCACCCTGCAGAACTGACTAGCCTTAGATTACTTATTAGCAGAGGAGGGAGAAACTTGCATTAAGTTCAATTTAACAAACTGCTGCCTACAAATAGATAACAATGGAAAGATAGTTAAGGATACTGCCAGAGGTATGCGGAAAATAGCACATGTCCCAGTCCAGAAATGGAAATCCCTCTTCGACTCTAAATGGCTCTCTTGGTTCGGTTCTCCTGGACCAATGGGTTCAAAACTTTGTTGGGAATTATGGGACTCATTTTGGGAATTTGTATATTGCTTGCTTGTCTTCTGCCTGTTGTAATAAGTTTGATTCAGTCCACCATAAACACAGTTGTTTAATAGGTCACAATGAAGCATGGCTTGCTGGCTCGGCAATATAACCCCGTACCCTCCAATGACGAACAAGAATGCTAACTATACTCTGTTCTATATTCAGAAGGTCCAAGATGCTGCACCCGCCCGCCCCCCCCACTACAACCCTGTCCAGCAGGAAGCAACCAGATTGAGTCTTCGCTCCAATTCCTCATCTATGGACTTTCAAAGCTAATTGTCATCAGTTTAAAAACAAAATGGGGGGATGTAGAAGAGTGGAAGCCGCACCCCAGTTTCTAGCCACTGAGGGCCAACAGTGGCCACCCAGCCACCAGGCACCTGACAGTTTAGACTGGCTGGAAGCTACCGACTAGATAAAAGGGACCCCTTTCTGAGAATGAAACCCTATGTACATTTTACAGTTATGTGAATACTGTGTGTTATCCATGTGAGGAATTCACAAATGAATAACTGAATTCTGTTTGTAATTCCTGTTCTAATTCACACCTTCCACTCTCTGTCACCAATAAAAGTGTATTCCAAAAGTATTTCGGGGCTCAGATTCTACATCTGGCCTGCACGTAATAAAGCTGTCTTCACTACTTCTAAAAGAGCACCGTTTGAATTTTGTTGGTTGAGAGAGAGCTATTACAGTTTAAGCTGCTGACCACTGCTGACCACCACTGACCAAAAGGAAATAATCTGTTTCAATACTATGCCTTTTCTTTTATAGTGTATTAAGCTGTTAGTCCCAATTTTTTGTCCTTTATTTTTAAATAAGATAAAATCTGTAGCTGTAACACATTTTCATTGCTGTGTATTTCCTTGCATGAATATACCACAATGTATTGACATGTTTATTTATTTATAGACATTTGAGGTATTTCAATTTATCTTTATGAATTTGCTGCTATGAATATTTTTGTAAGGATCTCTTGGTACAAATGTGCAAAAGATTCTCTAGGATAATACCTAGGCATAGAAATGTTGGGTCATAGAATATGTATCTATTCCATTTTAGTAGGGACTGCTGAGTTTTTAAATGCCACCTTTGTATCATATCTCCAAAACTTCATATATTAATCAGTTAAAGTTACATGCGGCATGCAATATTGTTTAATTTTAATTTATTGTATTATTAATATATTTGAACTTTCTCAAGTTTATTAGATTTTTAACATTTATTCTGTTATGAATTAATTATGTTCATTATTCTTTTCAATAATGGAATACTAATTCCTTTCTAATAATTCTAAAGAACCTCTTATATATGTTATGGATAGTGTGTATATATCTATATATATGTCTGTACATCCATATTGCTATATAGTTATCTACGTGTCTATTATATGTAGAGATATATCTATATAGAGAGATATACATGTCATATATAACAATGTCATTTTATACACATATATGTATATCTGTCTAATTATATGATGTATTTTTGTTATACATTGATTTTTTTAATTGATGATAATACTTAATGATGCTGTATGTTTCAGATGTTTAAAAATAATTTCCAATCTTGTTATCATATTGACATAAAAATATCTAGAATTTTTTTGTGTGTGGTGTAATTCTCATCTCCTAAATGGACGTTTGTCCTGTCTTTAAAATGCTGAAAATTTGACTGTTCTTTAAGATCTCCAAGACTATATTCAGGACAACTGAGTCACTGGAAGGACTCACAGAGCTCAGAAATCTTTTGGGTTCATGGTTGCAGTTTATTAAGTGAAATAGCACAAATTGAAATCAGCAAATTTGAAAGGTGCATAGAGCAAGTCCAGAAAACAACAAATGCAAACTTCTAGTTGTCCTCTTGCAGTGGAGTTGTATGGGTAGTGTTTGCTTCTTGTAGGAGTGATGGGTGACTGCATGTACAGAATACTGTCAACCAGGATCTCACCTGAGCCTAGGCACAGAGATTGAGTTGTGGGTCACTCAGGTAGGCTTGCCATGTAGCTGACCTTAGTTTACTCAATCTTAACCTTATCTACAGGCTAAAGTGATACAGTATCATCCCATTCCCTGCCATAAATCATCTGGTATGACCCAAGCCCACAAAGACAATCTTATTAGATAAGTAGGATATTCCAAGTACTTGGAGGCTATCTACCAAGACCTGGAAAAGGGGTTAGTCTTGTCTTTTAAATGTACAGTCCACAATCTTCTTGAGCTGAGATGTCTTATCTTCCCCCACCCTTGGAAATTAGAGGTCCTGGTTCTTAGGCCTCAGACTTTAGGACTTATACCAGTCTCTCCTGATTCTCTAGCCTTTAGATGTGGAATGATTGATATCACCAGCTCTCATGGTTCTCTAGTTCACAGATAACTGATTCAGGGATTTCTTGACTTTCATAGCAGCATGAGCCAATTCCTATATGAAATCTCTCTCTACTTCTCTCCCGTATTAAAACAGTTGAATAGCCTTAAAATGTGAACTGATTAATATTTACATATTGAATGGTGTATTAATGACGCATTGGTTACCTGTAAAAATCTCATTTAATCCTCCCAGTACCCTAAGAATTAAGTACTATTATTGTCTTCATTTTACAGATGGAAACTGTGCTCATGACCAGCTAGCTAGCAAACAGCAGAACTGGGATCAGCTACACATTCTGGCTCCCTGACTCACAGTATTTTATTTCCCTTATAAACAAAAATTTATTTCTCACAGTTCTAGCATATCAAAACATCAGGTTAATATCCTGTTTGAATTCTGGTTAGAACCCTCTGCAGACTGATGACTTATTATTGTATCTTGATACAGTGGAAAGGAAGTGAACTAGAGGGGTTACCTTTTCATTTTGTTGATGGTTTCTTTTCTCTACAGAAGTTTTTTAGTTTTGTTTAGTCCCAGTTGTTTACTTCTGCTCTTGTTGCACTTTCTTTTGGTGTCAGATTGAAAAAATCATTGCCAAGACTGATGCCAAGGAGTTTTACTACTTAAGATGATTTTTTAGGAGTTACATGGTTTCATATCTTAACATTCTGACCTGAAAGTCTTTAACCCATGCTGAATTTATTTGGCCTCTTCTTATAAAGGCACTAATCTCATCATGGGCGTTCCGCCATCATGACCTAATTACTCCCAAACATTCCACCTACAGCTACCATCACATGTGGATTAGGTTGTAACATGAATGTTGAAAGACACAAATGTTCAGTATGTACCAGTTACTATTCAGTAGTTGTACAAGAAAGTATTAATAATAGCTTTAAAAATATGTGCCGTAATTTATTTAGGAAACTGAATCTTCATTAACTCTATAATATCAGCTCATTGCCCAAATTCTAACAGTAGTAACTAAAAAATCTACTGCAGGTGTGTGTCCTGACTCCTTATTTATTGCTAACAGTATCTGTTCCCTGAACTATGTGCAATAACTTTTCAGCAGTCTTATGATTATCATAACAACCTACAATTATTTTCCATCTGGAAGCCCCTGAGCACTTTCAAGAATATAATCAGATTCTGTCACTTCTTAAAACACTCTGATGGTATCAAATGACTCTTTAGTGATATATAAGCACTCAACATGCCTGCAAGACCCCACATACTATGGCCCATGCCTAGCTTACCATGCATTGTTCTCCCCTTCCTCACTGCACGCTAGCATGCAGGCCCTGCTTCCTTTTCCACTTTCAGTTTGTCCCTCCCCGAGTCTTCCAGGTTCCTTCTATATGCATCACTCTTTTCCCCAGTTAGCTCCCTGTCCCCTCCCTATTGCCAGTTTTATTGAGATTTTAACTGATGCTCAGCATGGCATAAGTTTAAGGTAAAAAGTTTTAATGAATTACGTGTATTGTGAAATGATTACCACTGTCAATTTTAGTTAACATCCATCATCTCATATAGATACAACAAAAAAAAAAAAAAGAAAGAGAAAAATAATTTTCCTTGTAATGAAAACTCTTAGGAGTTGTTCTCTTAACTTTCTTATATATCATACAAACATTGTACATTACATTGATTTATCTTATAGTTCTAAGTTTGTACCTCTTGACTACTTTCCTCCAGTCTTCTTTTTCTGCCTGCTTCCTCTCAGAAATCTGATCTGTTTCTATGAGTTAAGTTTTTCCTTTCCCTCCCTCTTTCTTCCCTCCCAATTTTTTTAGATTTCACATATAAATGAGATCATATAGTATTGTCTCTATATTTGACTTATTTCACTTAGTATAATGCCATCAAAATCCATTCACATTCTCAAAAATGGTTATATTCCATTTTATATAATATCTCTTTATTCCATTCATCATCTGGTGAACACTTGTTTCTGTGTCTTGGCTACTATAAATAATGCTGCTATGAACGCAGAGGTGAAGTGTTTTCTTTTCCTTCAGACACCTTCCTAGATGTAGAACTGCTAGATCATATTATAGAGTTCTTTTTAATTTTTGGAGAGATCTCCATACTGTGTTCTTTAGTGGCTGCAGTAATTTATATTCCACTAACAGTGTGCATGGGTTCTCTTTTCTCCACATCCTTGTTAGGATCTCTTGTCTTTTTCATGATAATCATGCTAATAAGTGTGAGGTAGTATCTCATTGTGGCTTTGATTTGCAGTTCTCTGGTGATGAGTGATGTTGAGCATCTCTCATGTACCTTGACCACACAGCCCACATTCTAAGCTAACTCAGAGCTTGCCTGATCATGAACAGCACACTATAGTATTTGGAGACTTTGAAGAAATCCCTAGTCTTTCCAAATAGTAACCACTATTTTTTTTTTTTTTATGACTTATTTTTGAAGCTTTGTTTTTCTGATCTACTTTTTCTGACTACATTATCTCAGTTTAAAAATATGCATTAATGACATTTATTAGTTAACAAACTTAATTTCACTCTCACTGAGAATTTATTATCCCACCAAGGTAGACATTATTAAATGTTGATAGCTAAAATTACCGCATTATCTTTCAACAGTGGAGGCAGCAAGTAGAGCAGAATAATTTATTTTCTGTAAATCCCTGTACCAGGAAACTGAAGTATGGATTTAAGCATGCCAAAGGGAAGGGGGTCCGATATATATGAGGTTGTAAATCAGAAGGGAGTTCTCTGTATTCTGCAACTACTTACATCCATGGATTAGCATCTGACTCTACTTCACTTAAATTAGAGGAATCACTTTTCTACCTACCACATCAGAAGCTAGACACTTTTAGAATTAATAGAAATTCTTGCATTTGAAAATTCCTTTTAATTGTTGAATCTGCTTTTAAGCTTCCATCTTCAAAATGTCTTACAAAACTATGCAATTTGTTTTTATGTTCCTATTCTACTTTGTCCATTGCTTTGTAAAAGCAATTTGTGTATTGTGCTAATTTAACTCTATGTATGTATTTCTCCTCACTGAGACTGTGCATTTCTTGTAAAAATTATCTTTGGCATTCTCATTGATTACTACGGTGATGTACAAAAAACATTATAGAATTATTTAGTGAATAACTCAGAAACATAGGTTCGGAGTTAGACCTGGACTGGAACCTCAGTTCTAAAACTTACTTGCTATGTAACTTTAGGCAAACTGCATATATTCTCTGACCTTTATTTTGGCTATGAGTATATCACAATCTTCCCCACAGGGTATCATGTGATTTAATGAGATTACATATATAAAGTCCTTAGCATAGAACACAGCATATGTATGTTTCCTAGATAAAAGTAGTTTCATACTTAATCTTTTCAAAATATGCCCTCTATTATGTCAAAAGAATCAAATGTAGAATCTGATTGGAGAAAAGAAGTTTATTCTGAGATTGGATATATGCTTCTGGCAATTTATAAAGTGGATTATCTACATGTTGATTGAAAATTGACCATTCAAGATAAAAAGTAGAAATTAAGACCTTTTGGGTAAATTTACATTAATTTTATCTTGTGGGGCAATTTCCCATTGTCTGTGACAAAGAGCAACTTTGTCCACAGAGCGAGCCTCATCATCTAGCAGAGTCTGGCCCAGAAGATGTGCGTGGCAAGCGTTCCTTTCATTGAATTAAATAAGCACAAATTATGCTTTGTTCACGGCTATGGTGAAGCAGTTGCCAGCCTTGTTCTCTTTAACTGTCTTTCCCTGATATAGTATGCTGAGGTTTGTTGACTGATTTATCACTTCTTTCATTTTTTAAACTTGTGTTAAAGATTTTTTTAGAGTTAGAAAATTTTTGGTTGCAAGTCACAGAAAGCATAATTCAAATTAAAGGATGGGACAATATTTCAACCTTATAGGTAATGAAATTTAAATGCTAAGGATTCATGTGTGGCCTTCAATGGGAAGTTCTGTCTTGATTATGTCATATCTAAGTTCTTCCGTTAGGTACCAAAATGGCTGATTTAATTCTAGACTTCGTAATCTACCAGTGAGGGAAGCAAGAGAAAACTACTTCCCAGGAGTGTTCTGTAAAGTCTTTCACATTTCTTTGGTTCTAAGTAATGTGATCATTTAAAACCAATCATGGTGAACAAAGTGCTTCTGATTCTTCGCCCATTGAGAGACAGACGGTGACAAAGGAACTTTGGATAAACTTGAGAAAGGAGAGGGGGCGACAGAGAAATACCTTTCGGAGATGGAGTGATCATACATTTGCTATACACACTTACTAGGTGTCTGTTCTATACTTGGCACTGTGGTAGTAAATATCACTATTTTTTGTAGCCCTTCTGACTTCTTTCCTCTTTTACAGGTAGAATATTGGACAAGAAAGAATTCAGAGGTGATAGGAAGGGGATAGACTTTTTTTCAAGTGTAATTAGGTGAGCATGTTGTTAACTTTATCCTGGATATTGTCATAAAAGGAATGGACTTTCTTGTGATTTATAATAAAGTCATTTTCTTTCACTTTGCTTTTGTTACAGCAACAGCTATATTGGGTGTTGGCCAAGTGGGAAGCCCACTTTTCTCCAATTAGGTGGTACTTTCTTGTTCATTCCATAGGAATATAGTTTCAGCAGAATGAATTTTAAAGATTCTTGAACAAAATGAGTGATGTTATGAACATGATGTGGAAAATATTTTTTTAATCTTGTAAGTTGTTCTAGTTCTTTAACTTCTGATTTCATTTGTACCTGATTCAACTCACTACACATTAAAAAAAAAGTGATTTGAAGAGTTATTAATAGATTATGAAGCTCTATTATGTTAATAAATATAATCTCACTCCCTGGACATTTTATTCCAAGTACTCATTTTTTAGTTGCATAGCTACTAGAATGAAAATTTCTTCATTCTTCACTATAATTTGATCCATTTTTCCATATTTTAATTATAAAGTATAAAGCAAATGTGTCATACAGTAA
The DNA here is from genome assembly GCA_004363575.1 of Solenodon paradoxus. Taxonomy (NCBI): domain Eukaryota; kingdom Metazoa; phylum Chordata; class Mammalia; order Eulipotyphla; family Solenodontidae; genus Solenodon; species Solenodon paradoxus. The sequence goes on along the minus strand of RJWH01001609.1, from coordinate 150,309 downwards.
TCATTTTCTAAGAAGAGTAGTTTTATTTATGATTCTTAATAATTATTTTATAATATTTTTGTGAATATTTAGATCATATTTTACAAAGAAAATTTGGGAGCCATCTGTAGTAAGGCACAAAAAAGATAGGAATCTTACCCACTGAAGGTTTGTTTATCGGTTCTTGTTAAGACTGCATTGTGCCCTTCTAAAGCACAAGATATCTAGACTATAACTATATTTAGAGATAGGAACTTTAAAAGTATTAACAAGTTAAAAATTAAAGTCCTTAATGTGAGAGCAAGATAAAAAGCTGAACATCTGCAAGCCAAGGAGCGAGGCCTCAGAAGAAATCAAAACTTGTTGACTCAAACCTTAATCTTGAATTTCTAGTTTCTAGGATTATGGACAAATTTTTGTTTAAGCCACCCAGCCTGAAGTATTTTCTTATGGTGGTCCTGGTAACATTATGTATCATCCGTAAATGTGTATCTAAAATGAAGTTATTTCCTTGTGAGTTTACTGAGGTCAGGGGTTAGGATGGAGACATCTAAGCTTCCTTATTGTCTCACAGCACCTGACCCACAGTAGGTGCCTGCAGAGTGTTGGTGAATCGAATGGAATAAACATAAACTAAGTTTGGATCAGGGCTCTGGTAGAGCAGATACCTGTCCCATTTTTTCCGGTTTCCACCTGAAGTCTCCAGACTGCTGTTTGTCTGGTTCTTCCTAAGTGAAAGTGAATGCTTTTGTTCTTTCTGGTAATAAAGGCAGATATCAACACATACACTCATAGAAATATGTTTTCAGTTTTTAGTCTAAACATCATTTGATAAGGCATGGAAAAAGAAGGCAAAACTTGCCTAGAATTCCTTCACTTAGAGTAATCTCTACTCAAATTTTGGTGTATATACACTTATCAAGGATTTTTTTTTGTGAAGGGATGAGATCAATATGGTTATCAATTTACCTTTATTTGTTACCTCTCTAACAAATTACGAGATTTATATAGCATTTGTTGTTTCTGTAATAAGTTTTATTCCCCCATATGATATATTGTGGATAACTTTCATACTAGAAAGTAGAGATTTATAATAGCAATTTCAAGTGACTGAATTATATTTCGCTTTGTGTACAGAAACTTAAGAGTCTAACCCCTGGTGATGGAAGTTAGATTGTTCCTGGTCTAACTTGTTGAACAGCCTATGAGAATTTAGTCTCTTTGTTGTGATTCTTGTCTCCTTACTGCGAACGATGTAAGACAGCATGTGCTCTAACAGGTGAGAGCAGTTGTGGAACTGGTACCACAGACACAGTGGTAATATACAAAGAACTCTCTGTGCAATTCCTTTGGTTGGAATAACTGTGTTTGCTCTCAGGAAACAAAACCTCTCCTGTGAACTCTGGACTCAACCATCAGATTGTGTCCTTGATGTCTTCACTTTCGATATATTTAATTCAAAATGTCCAAGAGACAGCTCTTCATTTCTCTCTTGAAACATGTCTTTCACTAGGAGCGCTTCCTCACCTCAGCCACTCGTACCTTGAGTAGCTGAGGTCAGGAATGAAGAGGCGGTCCCTGATTCCTCCCTTTCCTTTCCCTTCCCTTCCCTTTCCACATTCATTGGATCAGTAAGTCTGTTGATTTTCTCTCCCAAAGTTATCGCCAGCCTGTCCTCTTCTTGCCATCTCCACTGTTCATTTTGTTGCAGGGCGTGCGCCTCGCCCCTAGTTTGTGGCAGTAGCCTTCTTGCTGGTCTTCCTGCTGCAGTGATCATGCCCCACCCACCACGTAATACCTCAGTGGCTCCCCTTTCTATTTGCCCTGGTTTACAAGTGAAATGATACTGCACTTAACGTCTAGCATCACTGTCACCCTCCTCCGCCTCCCTCCACTCCCGCTCCACTTTCTTAAACCTTTAGCATTTTAAACATTTCACCACCTGAGACCAGTTACAGGAGCTGTTTCTGGGCCTAGAAAGTACTTCTGCTTCTTTTGGCCTTAGTTTTTTTCTTTCTCCTGGCTGGCTGCTTAAGTGGGACCTCCTCAGAGAGACTTTTTCTGGTTACTTAAACTCTGTCCTTCTTCCCTTTATTTTCTTTTTTCCCTTGAGGTCAGCCTCTTGCTTTTTTCTTTATTAGACCTTTTTTGATTTGTAAATATTTTGCTTATTGTTCTTGCTTGTTATCTCCTTGCTAGAAGCCACACTTGTACTTTAGTGCTCTAGCCTGCCAGCTTAACCCACATAGAAGTTGACAGCCTTAGGACCTATGGAATATGTCCTCACATGATGTGGTCTTACTGTCCTAAGTCCAGGTGCGGTGACTCTTGGGTGAGTACTGGGGACTTACAGCTGTGACTGTCACCCCAACACCCATTCCATTTCCCCCCATCTTCCTCATCCCTGAATGCAAATTCCATACAAAGGGACTTCTCTCTTCAGTTTGGATTTAGATTAGAGTTGCCAGCTAGGACTGGTGGTTCTTTAATTATAGCCATGCCAGCCCCTTTCCCTGAAGCTGAACTTGTTCCTCATCCCATCCTGAGCTATTGGCAGGGATGCTGCCTTTATTCATATAGTGTCTTCATTTTCTCCTACTCCTCCCTGCCTGCTCCAACCACATGACAAAATATTGCTACTGCCTAGTTTTCTGCCATAGTTCGTTCCCAGGTATGGATGACTGTTACACTGGACCAAGCTGTCCACTTTCCCTTTGGATATTGGAATTTCTCCAATTTCATTAAAGCCAACCTATGGCAAGAGAAATTGGAGTCAGATAGCTCTGAATTTGAATTCTGGTTCTGACCCTTTAGCTGTGTGACCTTAGGCAAGTTATTAGCTTCTCTGAATCTCAGTTTCACCACCTGTAATGTGGTGTTATAATATTTGAAGTTGTTTGAAATATTCTGATGCAATATTATGTTACTATTACAAAGTCAGAAAAAGCATGTTTAGACTTGTGTGGAACCTTGCTTGTGTTTAGTAAAGATAGTAAACCTATGTTCAGTGACAGATAAGACGTCAGCAGTGTCCTGACGCACCAATGTATGTTAAAGTGTGATATGTAAAACGAACGTTAAGATGTGATAACAGAACCCCAAATGTACCCAACTGATAGCCTGTGGATTCAAGTTATAAAAGGGGTTCCCACTTCAAACATGTCAGTCGCCCAGACTCCAGTATAGACTCTGTGACGTTCTGTATGGTGAATGGCTGGAAGTAACTGCTCACCAGTGTCCCATCGGATGCCCAGCTCTTCGCCAGTCAAAACTCACCGCTGCAGCTGCTGTTGGAGAAAAGATCGCCAAGGGGCCCCTTTTAAGCTGAACCCAGGCATCAGGAACTTGTGAATAATAAAGACTGTGCGTAACTTGAAACTAATATTTGTGTGGTCGTATCTTACTCCGGCAGCATAGAAATATTAATATTTATATAAACTCTCCTAAGAGCAAATAAGTAGCAGCGTGTCCCTAGAGTAGTGTCCACAGTGCTCTTGACCTGCAGTTGTCCGATATTTAATGCACATATACTTTCCATCAATCGTATCTTGAATATTTGGCGTAGTCGGCAGAATGAAAGATGGCGAAGAGCTGGGCATCCGATGGGACACTGGTGAGCAGTTACTTCCAGCCATTCACCATACAGAACGTCACAGAGTCTATACTGGAGTTTGGGCGACTGACATGTCTGAAGTGGGAGCCCCTTTTATAGCTTGAATCCACAGGCTGTCAGTTGGGTACATTTGGGGTTCTGTTATCACATCTTAACGTTCGTTTTACATATCACATTTTAACATACATTGGTGCGTCAGGACACTGCTGACGTCTTATCTGTCACTGAACATAGGTTTACTATCTTTACTAAACACAAGCAAGGTTCCACACAAGTCTAAACATGCTTTTTCTGACTTTGTAATAGTAACATAATATTGCATCAGAATATTTCAAACAACTTCAAAATAATATTATAACGTGGGGGCAAATGATACCTATCTTGGAAAGTTGTGTGGATTAATGGTTACCTATGACAGGTAGCTCATGCAGTAGCTGTCACTCATGCCTTACCACGGCCAGCTCTAATCCCAGTGCTCCTAGCTTTTTTCTCCCATTCCATAGACCATGATGCAGAGTCTGGCCTATGTTTGTAGAGCTGCATGGACTATTTTAGGCTATTCTTTCTCTCTTGATCTGAGCTAAACCAACTTCTTTAACTTCATAAATTTCTGTTTTCTTTCTGACCCATATCCTTTCAACAAAAACTTTTTTTAACTGTCGCGAGTTTACATATCTGAGCCCACTTTGATCTATTTTTTTCTAGCATAAGACCCATTTGTTCACTTTTGGAAGTAAGATGCATACCCTAAGTTTTTCAAAGAATCCTATAGTCATCTCCAGAGAAGCTGCTGGCCTGATCTCCACAAAGGTGGAGTGCTGAGTGGAAGAAATTCATTACATTCGTATGTAAGAGGTATTCTTACAATGGGGGGCTGGGCATTTCCTGACCAATTTTAAGGCTGTGACAGCTCTTTGTACTGCAAATGAATTGGAACAGGATGACCCTTTGTGATAAGAATCTTCTTTACAATGACTTTTTAAATGCGCAATTTATTTCTTTCCAGGTTGCAATTAGAATTACATGACCATATGACTTTTCTGGAAGGCATAAAACTCCTCTCTGGAGCCAAGCCCCCTCAGACATCCTGGCATGAATACTTTGAAGAATGACTGGGATCCCATATGTTCTTCATTCCTCCTAGATAGCACTAACATTTGGGGATTTATTCTTAGAGTTTGCTTCTTTGAACATGTTTGGTTCAATTAGTCTGCTGAAACTGAGGTGGCATAAACTGTTTTTTGAAGAAGTGTGCCACATTCAGAACAGGATGTTGGAGACACAACAGATGGGCTTGCAATCAGGCTGGATTGCCATTTATCGAGTTTAGAGTAAATTTAAATGGATCCACAGTCCCTAACCCAGTTCTTCAAGCAGAGCGGAAGCTCAAGAAATGCTTGTTAACAGAAAGAATAAATCATAAATGACTAATGGTTGAAAGTCTTTTGACATTGGAGGCAGGAGAAAATTCATATTAATTGGAGATTATTCTAGAAGATCAGAGAGGTGCTATAGAGTAAACTGTTGCTAATTTTCTTTTGAGATAAAAAGTCAGAGATGCTTTACTTAAGAGTGGCTACCATTGATTGAGGACATACTGTAATGGTCATCTGTTAATTTTGTTTGTCTAGCACCTCTTCTCCTTTGGGGAACTGTACCTTGCTTTGATTTTCAGTGAGAATGTCTAACATGGTGCGGTACAGCTACCGGGATAAAGCACATGCCCCAGACTGGGCCAGCTACTGTTCTAATCCACTGCTTAGTGTGGCCTTACCTGTGTAGACATGTGACACAGGTAGGGTTTATCAGGGTCTTCCCCAGAATTGATATTTCATTATTGAGAAGAGAGGTTTCTGTTTGCACTGGGATTGCCAAACTCAGAATTGGTGAATCTAGGCACTGTTAATGTGGGGGTTTAATGGCTGACCCTCAAGAAAAAAACAGATGCACATATATACATATTTAAGTTTATTATAAATTCTATTGATATAAAAGTTATGTAGCACATCATTTTCAAATAACAAGAAAACATTCAACACTGCTATAGATTCCAGACTGTCCTTTGGTGCTCAAGAGGATACTTTTGCTAGTTTTTGCCTTACTCCGGAGTCTGTGGCCAGACTGTCACTGTCATTGCTGATAATGTAGTCACAACATGAATACTGGTTAGTTATTTTCACTTATCTAATGATGAAAATAAAACAGTAAAGCTATATGCTTGAATTTATTTTCTTGCCAATATGAGCGACAACTTTGTTGAATTAAATAATAGTTTTTGTATACTGGATGAATATTTCCTCTTGTTGCTATTTATAATGTCATAGCTATTTAATCTGCTTAGATACAACTACTTTAATCTGCATTATTTATAATTTATGCATTTTCTCCTTCACTTTCTAAGTCTGGATAATCAGCACAACAATAGATCAAACCCTGATCCGTAACATTAGCTGATTTCCATGGCTAATGTGAAGTTTCCTATCTAACATCGCAGAACATGGGGCTGGAAAGTGATTTGCAGTAGCAAACCATTATATAGCATTTCTACCACACAGAAATACTAGATATAAAAACCTCAAGAGCATAAGTATTAGTAAAATGTGGTACCATAATTAGGAGGTAATGAGTTTTGAGTAATGCTGGCCTTTATTTTTAGTATAATTAATATAAATTAATGTATTTTAATTTTTAATAAGGATTATACTTAGCAACTCACTCACAGAATGCCTGAAAATTTAAAAGCTGGCCAATAACAAGTGCCATAATCTGGTTCCAGCACTCACTGAACCTGAGCTGTTGTTGGGTAGACATTTCCTCCACCAGGGGAGGGCGCCTGTCTGCAGAACAAAGGCAGCTCCTTAGGGAAGGCACTGCTGAGGGGGACTGACAGAAGGAATCTTGCCCAGGGATTTTTCTCAATTTTCTTTTCTTGCTCTAGAGAGGTGGACCTGGATTTTCATTGCTTCTAAACAGTCCTGAAATGTGAAGGCTCTGTTGATGGTACTTTATTACTTCCATTTTTAAAAATGACCATACAAGGAAGGAATTGCCTCCATTTTACAGGTGACATTTTTTGGTTGTTAAATGTTGACTCCTTGAATCCTCAGGACAATCTAGAAAATCTCTCGATGCCTGTTTTACTTTGTTCTCATTTTTCTGATAAGCCGTGAGAAGTTAACTCCAAGGCGGGATTCAAGCCCAGTCTGACTGCGGGCAAGTTGCTCAGCCAGCCTGCTCAGCAGATGCAAATTATTGAACAGTCAAGACACAAGCATATGTAAGGTACCTTAACTTAGGTCAAAGAAAAATGCTCCTGACTTCCTCCTCCTCTCAGCCCTCTCCCCAGTCTGCCATGTTTCTGCTAATCCCCCTTTTCTTCATTTCTCAGTTATTCCACCATTTAATCTTCTCAGCCTCTCAATCCTAGAGATGTTAGCGGTCTAGGCACCTCCTTACTAGAAGGAGTCAGTCCTGACTTCCTTTCACAAATGAAAACATGAAGGCATAAGGAGTCAAGTGTCAGAACCTAGGAACTACAGGTACCTGTGGACCCACTGTAGCTTTCTACTTGATGCTTATTCCATTGTCTGGCCAATGACTAGTTGACAAAGAATTAAAAATAACCATTGTGCCTCAGTAGATGAATTCCTTAAGTCTAGAAGGGTCTTATACTTTGGCCATTATTAATTCCTATGACTGTAGTTCTTCAACTGTGTGTGACAATCACCAAGAGATAGGTGATTGTGTGATCTTTTATAGCAATATGCACAAACAAATCTGACTTTTAAAATAATCTGAGTGAAAACTGGAAGACCAAAAGGAATACTCCTGTATCACTCCATTTACATAACATTCTAGAAAATGAAAACTGATGGCTGGTGATGGAAAGCAGTTGAGTGGTTGCCTCTCTACTAAGGAGGGAGGATAATAAAGGGGCATAGAGACACTTTCAGGGGTGATTGATATGTTCACTATTTGATTATGATGATGGTTAAATGTCACATGTCAAAATTCATCCAATCTTACACTCTAAATAGGTGCCATTTATGGTATGTAAATTATATTCCAATATAAAGTTTTTGAGTGAGTTTCTTTATAATTATTACTGGAAAATTTTATTTGTGTATGTGTCTTTTCTTCTAGATTTTTGCTTTTGTATTCAATGATCTAGTCAAGCAACTGACAGAGAATACAAGTAGAAACATCAAACTCTGTAGTACATGAAATACTAGTAGATGAAGAGATAAAGCAAAATCTCAATCATGCACATCACCACTGAGTCATAAAATCTATATAGCCTTTTCCCAAGATTCTGCTTGCAAGTCAAAAAGTATTTTGTAGAACTCAATGAATAGATAATATTTTTGCATAATAGGCTTTTTTTGGCTTGTAGTTTAAAATATTTTCCATATTCCTACATAGTCCTTGAATTTGTCAATTTCTAATGGATTTTTGCTTAGAACTGAATTTTTTTGGGTCGTTTAGATTTATGAATAAGAATATATAATTTAGTTTTAGTTATTGTGAATTTATTTTTTTTACTTGAATTATCATCTTGCTCTATATTATGATATTCATTGTTAGTGTAGGAGAACTGGGTTGGGTCTTGATTTTCCATTTACTAACTGAAGAATTTCTAGGATCACTTAATGTTTTGGGGACATAAAATATGAATAGGAGTTACTTCCACAAGGTGCTGTTGAGAATCATGCAAAAATGTACAGTTGTGATTATTATCTATCTACTTCCCTTGGCTCTGTATTCAGTAGAACCCATGTAAAGTCATTCTAAGCAGACTTTGCTGGAAAATATTTCCCAATCATATTCATTATGGGTATTTTTTCTCATTCCTTCCAATTCCTCTTTACATTGTGATTTTTATGTGTGTACAGGTGACATAGTTTTGATGTCATCACAGAAGCTCACCTTGTTATTTATAATTTTCAATGCTTCAAAAATAGCTCAGAAATCTATTTCAAGTAGTTAAAATGTGTAACTTGGCATTGTATTGGAAATTATTGTGGTATATGGTGTGAGGTGTGGATAGAAACTGAAAGTTTTAATTCTACACTGAAATTTCCCAACAGCATTAGATTATTAATGGATGAATTTATTGTGTGACCTGCCTTTCCAGGCATTTACTCATAGCTAAAGAAACATGTATACAAGAAAACCTGATCTCTGACCTTAAGGACATCACAGTGTCATGAGGGAGACTGCTAAGTAAACCTAAAATAGATGTGTTTAATTTCACTGGGTTTTACTTTGTCTGCTTATTGGATGTACCTTGAGGGCATGCAAAAATCACTTCGCCATGTTCATGCCCACTTGTCCACCGAGGTTTGGGGAATTTCTCTATGTTCATTAAAATCATATCTCTCCACCCACCCAATTCAGACCTTTCTTTGCTCGGGTCTTGCTACTTCCATAGAGGAGGGCATGGGTGCACATTTTCTCTGTCTTGACTGTCATAAATTTACCTGGGGTTTTGTTATTTTCCCTGGACATCCAGAGCCCTTGTCCACACTGTGGCAGTGACAAGACCTCCTTAATCTTTGCTTTTGCTCCAGCTAGTTTCGCTCTAGCTAGTTTCGCTCTCCTTAGCACAGGGGATACTTTCTGAGTGAGGCAGACATGGGACTCTGAGATAACTGGTTCTTATCTGAGATAGCTCCCAGGTGTTTTGGGAAACAGAATAGTGTATGGTTAAACAGAGTGGAGGGAGCAAGGAAGTATGAAGAGGTGCGGTTGTCATAGGAAAGAGGAGGGTTGAGACTGTAGGTAAGGAGGAGTCAAGATCGGAAGGGACAGAAAAGGCTAACCAAGAGCTTTGGACTTTTACTGGAGGTTAAAGAGAAAGAAGGTTTTTAAATAGGAGAATGACATAGTAGATATAGGCTTTAAGAGATTTGGCTACAGTTCAAGGTGAAGAATGAATTGAGGTGGACTTTGGAGATGATGGAGAATGGTATGGCAGGAAAATGCAGGAAGCAGGGAGACCAGTGAGGGAACCGCTGTAGTAATACAAGTGAAAGATGAGTTCCTGGCACTCACTGTTACTGTACAATATCCTCGTCTTTCCTGACTGTGCAGGTTATGAACTTGCCTTAGGGAAAGGAAAATAGGGGAGCAATACTTGTAAACCCTGATTGCACAGGGAGATCCCTGACTTCAAGCATGCCAATGATGATAATGGAAAGTAGATATTTTTAAGCGATATGCAAAAGGTAGAGTGAGCAGGACGTGATGTAGCGGATATGGATCTGTAAGTGTTGAAGTTACTGACTTGGACAACCGAGTAGATGGAAATGACACTCCTGAGATGGAAATCCCTGGAGGGGGAGAATATTTGGGCAGGAAGTAAGAGGAAACATTTGTTTTAAATATGTTAACTTAGGGATCTCTTGAAATGATCATATGAGGAGAGCCAGTCAGCATGTAGGTATGTCTAGAGTTGCAGGAAATAGGTCTGTGTTTCAGAAATAAGAAATTTGTGGATTTCTGTATATTTTTGTCTTTCTGTTCAGGGTTAGAGATAGCAGTCCCTGTTATCAGACACATGAATATCCATGCAGCTGAACATGTCAGTGCTCACAGCTAGTGAGATAAAGAAAGAGTACAAATAGGCTCATGATAGGTCAAGGTTTTCTAGCAAATGAGTTTGTGACAAATTTATAAAAAGAAGCTTAGGATTTTGTAGTTTTCAATTTCAGGAATGTGGATATTAGACTGTCTGCTTGTACTATTTCATTTAATTATTGCATCAACCATATGAAGCAAGTACTATTACTATTTTCATTCTATAGATAAAGTAACTCAGGCACATATAGGTTAATTAATATGCTGAGATCACACAATCATATTGAAAACCAGGCAGACTAAGGTAGGGGCATGTTTCAGGAAGAGATGAGTGGGAATAGGACAAAATGGCAAATGTCAAGTTAAGTAAAATTAAGAGTATAATTGCCTCACTGGATTCGGCAATTAAAAAATGGCTTTTGGAAGGGCAGTTTCAGGGAAATAGTGGGGTGGCAGCCAATTTGTAATGGGTTAAGGAGTGAATAGGAGGCAAGGAAGTAGAGGCATCCATATAGATTAGCAAATTTGAGAAATTGACATGAAGAGATGGGATGATGGCATAAAACTACAGTGAAGAGGGTAGGTTAAGCATCTGTAAACCATGTTACACATTGAAAAAAGGAATGAGAAGGCAGTCAATAAAGTGAGGTCCCTCTAGGGGCACAAGTGAACAGAAATTAGAGCACTGGTGGAGGAATGGTGAGGGACATTGCTTCTTATTCACGTAGAAGAGAGAAGAAAAGGAAGGGAGAGCAATGGCAGGAATAGAAGGATTGACAGCATGACTTTTTCTCTGTGAGTCATCTTCAGGACTGAGAGGTGAGAGGGTGACATCTGAGGTGTGAAGATAGCGAAGTTTTGAGACTACTACTTTTGAGAATGGAAAGGATAGCTGAAGAGGGATGTGTAGAAGGAGTGGGTTGTATCAAGAGAGTCAGATTGAGCTTGGAAGGCTTGCATTTATTGTGTAGTTAATCCTGGATGTTTTATGATTCTCTTCTAGATGTTTAGCAGGTATGGAGAAACTCACCATTGTATATAATAGTGTTCACTGTCTGCTGGGCAGGTGTAACTCTAGGTGAGATCCTTGGGAGTTGGGGATCATGGCACATGATCTAAATCCCAAAGGTTCCCATAGACTGCAGCATTGCTGCGGCACAGTTATTCTCAACCTTAATGAACCTGGAAGCCATCTGGGGAACTTTAAAAATAGTGATGTTTGGATCTCATGCTCAGAAATTCTGATTTACTTGGTCTGTCAGGGCTATGGCCTAAACTTTAGGATCTTCATAAGCTCCTAGGTGATTCTCATGTACAGCTATCATTGAGAATTATTGTTTCTCTAATTTCCAGTACCTGAAGAAGTTCATCAATGCTATCAGTCAGGATATACTAGGGTCAGGATACACTAGGGTATGACACAGTAACAAACAGTGACAGGACTTCATTGTCCATACAAGTTGACTTCCTACTTATATAATATCTACTGCAGGTCTAGGTAACCCTTCTGGGCGTTGCTTTACTCATGTGGTTGGTCATTTCATAGTCACTGAGGCTGAAGCTGAGGAGATGAACTGAATCCTGCCTCTTCTCTGCTTTCAATGGAAGTACCTACACATCACCTCCATTCATATTTCAGTGACCAGACCTACTTTTGTAGCCACAACTAGGTTCAAGGAAGTAGAGGAGAAGGTGATGACCACTGGGTGACCAAGGATATTGGTGACCATTACGAATGACCACCATCTAAAGCATTTACTGTAAATGGAAATTGAAGGGGATGGAAAGGCATATGTATTTACAGACACTTGATGGTGTTTATAATTTAAACCACATGACAGTGTTTTTAAGTTCATTTTTTAAAATCCCCATTATATAGAAGGGAGCATAGAAACTAAATAACTTGCTCTGTGTCATATAGATAGTGAATGGCAGAGGCAAGATTGGATTCCTGACAGTTTGGGTCCAGAGTCCGGGCACAGAAACTCTATGCCTGTCTATTCAACTTTCACCTTACATTGGGTTGGGGGGTAGAGAAAGTTTTAAGTGTAAGTGTGGGGCTTTATTCATGAAAATGAATTGAATAATGCTTCTATATTTCACTGCACACACTAGAATAAGACTCTGGGGAGAAGGCAGAGAGTGAGACTTGGGAAATGGGTTGGGGAGGAGGAAATGTTTGGACCGATACTGCCATGAGAGAGACCTGAAGACCAGAATGGAAAGCAACTTTTGGTCCTTTCTTTCTTTCTTCCTCCCATTGCTCCATGAGAACCACCTACTTAGCATATGAAAATTGCACCTTAGATATAGGCTGAGTTTAGCTCAGAAAACAGAGCAGGGATGGGGAACAGGGATGGAAAGGAAAAATATCATTGCCCTAGAGAGCAGTGGGTGGGCCATTTTCAAATAAGGGATCAAGTGTTAGGTCAGACTGGACTTATTTCTAATGCATTTTTTAGAATTTATGTGTAATTACAGCTACTGTCAAATAAACTATTTTAAAATCCTCAGAGGAGGAGTGCTTGAATAAAAGAATTCCTCAGTGAACTAGCAGTAATTACGAACCATCACTTCCTCATTCATCAGTTCTCAAAGTCTTAACTTTTATATTGGCTGCTGTTAAAGTGAAACATCTCTTGGAATTCAGCGAGCTTTCACTCATTTCATAGCTGTGACTGGGGAGTCAGTGAGCACCTCTGGGTACTGGAACTATTCGTTTTCACAGACAGCATCACTCTAATTACAATATGTCAAGTGACAGAAGAAAAGGACAAATGATTCTGCTTTAAGATGGAAGCTTTTCAATAAAACAAACAAAAAGAAACCCTTTGTATGACTTTGAAGCTTTAGAATCCTGTTTTTCACCTGTTAAGTTCTGAGGCTTGGTTACAACATATGGACTCTGTCTGCAAAACACTTTTAATATGCTGTATTTGCACCTTGCTGCAGTCTGCCAGTACATTCCTTAGGGCCAGTCTGTCCATCCGGCGCCTCTATTTTCCTGAACTTTATTTTGATTAGGAGCTGCTGCAAATTGTTGCCAGAGTTCTCTTGTCTCTTGAGTGCTGCAGTGTCAGAGACAGCAATAGAGATGCCCTGCGTTGCTGGTTGTTACCACACAAAGCCAACATTGGATTATTTTCCATCATTTACAAGAAGCTCTGGCTACAGGGTCAGGAGACCTGATTCTGGTTTCAATATAGCCTCTAAAGCACTGTGTCATCTACGCCTAGGCACTTGATTTCTCTGGGTTTCAGTTTCTTCCTCTGTAAAATGAAAATTTATACTAGAAGACCAAGAAAAATGTGTAAACCCAGGACTTGACACTTTATAACTACCATTGTTTTATAGTAATTACAATAACCTAAATTTTATAATGCAATGCAGTTATTAAGGACACAGAGGGAAGGATAAATGTTATTTTAATTAAATCTATAACTGGAAATAAATGAGGAAGTTCTACCAGTAATGGTGTGACTTTGTATTCTGGAGTCCAAAAGAGTTTCCTCTTTGGGAAGTGTGAGCTAGTACACCCACAGAAGAGTGATTAAGAACAAGGATATTTATACTAGATGGGAAATGCTTGGAAGCCGAGATTTCATATCAATGCCCAGAGGCGAGATGTGGGCAGCTGGTGATGTGCAAAAGAATATATAGATTTGAAAGATTTCCTCTTAATGATGATGGAATTATATTATGTTAGAAGTCTAGGATAGCAATTCAAGATCTGTCTTTCTGTCTCCATCATTCATTTCTCTGTCTGTCATCTATCTGATTAACTTATCCATTTACCTCTCCAGCCTGTGAATGCATCATGCAAGACCTACCAGAGGAAAAATGCAATTGCATATTTAAGGACATCACCTTTCTAGTTTCTTGGTCAACTGCAAAGAGGAAGTAACCTCACCCACATCTCTGACTCCTGCTGGTGGCAGGCAAATCATGCAGATTCATTGCCCACCAGCGTCCCTTATTATTTAAGAGGACCTGTCAATGTATGTAGAAGACCTACTCTGACTGTAGGTGGATACACTTAAACTGCCAACAGTGTTCCTGCTGGGTAGAAGCTAGACTATCCTAGTGTTATTCCATTGAGTCTTGATTTTTGTTTTCCAAAAAAGATTCCCAGCAGAGCAAACTGCTCTATGCCTTGAAGTGTCCTCAGCTAAAGTCTAAGCTTTGTGTTAAGTGGATGGCAAATTCAGAGAGGAGAGGGAAAGAATGACCCTAAGTAGAAACCTGGATCCTCGTTGTGCATTTATCTGTCTCTGGCCATAAGTAATGGCAGGCGCTCAGGAGAGAGTGATCATAACTCAGAGCCCAGTGATTGGTAATCTTGGGGCTTCTAAGTCAGACACCACCCGCTGGCTCTCCTTCGACCTCCCAGCCTGAGCAGGTTTCCTCTGGCCCTCACCTGCTGATTCCTGCAGCTTCCAGCAACTGGCCCTATCATGTCTAAATAGGGATTACCTAGGATATTCTGACTGCAAAAGGGAAAGAACCCCCTACCCCCAATCGCTGAGCCTGCCCAGAGCACTTTGTCTCCCACACCTCGAAACTACTTATGCATTCCTCCATTCTCTACAGCCCCAGGTGGAGCTTTCCAAGAGAAAACCTCTAGACCTGCGCCTCTCAAACGGGCGTGTATCGTATATAACTAGAGAACTTATTAGAAGAGATTGTTGACCCGACGCTGCCAGAGTTTCTGGTCCCTATCTCTGGGGCAGAACCCGATACTTTGTATTTCTAACATTTTTTCCATGTTTTTCTGAAGGTGCGGCCAATCCGGTACCACTTTGAGAACCATGGCCTCCGCCGATAAATGAAGCTGCTGCGGCAGAGCTTTCCCTTTCTTTCTATTGCTCCCCATTCCATTTGCACTTAAGCTACTTTCCCTTCTTGGCGGTAGATTCGGGCTGTGGGACTCTGTTTCTAAGGGTTCTATAGTCGGTAGTTGCAAGCGATTGGGGGTTTGGTTAGAGGTGATTCCTGCTGGCTTCTCCAGCCCTGCGCAGCTGCGCTCCGACTGCCTCCACTGTTTCTTCTCAAAATCTCCGCCGCGCTCTTTCTCTCCCGGTTGTGAATTACCCTCTTCCCCTACTCCTTGCATAAAGTACAGCCTATTCCGCAACTTGGCAGCGGTGGTGGCGGGGCTGGTCGCCGGCACCCTGCGCCCCGCAGCGCGGGGTAAGCTCCCCTTGGCGGTTACAAGCTCTTCAGCGTGCCTGACAAGGTTTGGGGACACAGAGGCTGTTCCTGCGCCGGCTTTGCGCTCGGATCCTATCCGGCCTGGGCTCCAGGGCATGGGGTGGGGCGTGTGCTCAGTCGGGCTAGGCGCCGAAGCCCGGAGGGGGCGGGTGGCAGCGTCAAGTGGCAGCTCTGCGTCCCCGCGCGCCGCCAGTCAGTCCCTGCCGGACACTAGCGGGAGCGGGAGCGGATCCACACCTTCTCAGGTGCAGCCAGGGTTTGGGACCCCGGCGGGAGCGGCTGCGATGGGACTTCTTTGACTGTCCGTTGCGCTCTCGGCATCCTGCCTGCTTCTCCCGCTTCCTCTCCCAATCTACTCCCATTGGACAGGGTGCGTTGGTCTCGATCTTCGGGGAGAGAGGAGCGGCAACCAGACGCGCAGCTCGGCAGAAGTTGGGTTTAGCCTGGGCTGTCAGTATCCAGCTGCGCTAGAGTGGTGGGCCAGGGCGGGAGAGGAAGGCGCAGTAAAGGGGACCCGTGCCGCGCTCAGGAAGACTGGGGGAGAGGGATTTGCATCGACTCTTCCGGCTCCCCCCGCCCCAGGGCGCCGGGCTAGGGGAGAAATGCTGAGCCCGCGCCCAGGCGAGCAACGCGGCGGCAGCAGCAGCCTCAGCAGCAGCTTCAGCATCAGCACCGGCGGGACAGCGACAGCGGGGGCGGCGCAGGCGCACTGTGCCCCGCGGAGCCTGCAGTTCCCGAGCCCGGTGTGCGGCACCGCCACAGACTGGGCAGCGGCGGCCGGGGGAGCGCTACTACCATGAACTGCCTGGTCCTCCTCCCCAGAGCTGCTCATCCGGGTCGGGCTGGAGACACAGTCAGGGGACCCCGCCGCCGCCGCCGCGCCCCCTCTTCTTTCGACTCGATCTTTTCCTCCACCTTTTCCTCTTCTTCCTCCACCTTCTCTTCCTGCATCCCCCCCTCCCCCGCCGCGGATCCTGGCCGCCGCTCTCCAGACCCAGGATGCCGGGGGGCAAGAGAGGGCTGGTGGCACCGCAGAACACATTTTTGGAGAACATCGTCAGGCGCTCCAGTGGTAAGCAGAGTTGCAGTTCAGACCCTCCCCCACCTGCATCCCTCCCACGTACGCCCCTCGTCCTCCCCATCCCATTTCTTTCCTAAGGGGGTTGGGGGGTGCAGACAGTCCTACCTGGTGGCTTCAGTTACTAGTTGGATCTGATTTGGGGTGGGGATGGGAATGAGGTGATGGAGGAAAGTTAGTTGCGTCCCCTTCCCACGAGGTACTCCCCTTTCTCCCACCTGTCCAGAGCCCAGAACTGGATGAAGCAAAAGGGGGTGGGTGAGTCGGCTGTAGGTACATCAAAACAGAGTTGAGATTTGCTTTGGTGAAGCAGATCTTTCTTGTTCACCCTTCTCCCACATTTTCCCTCAAGTAGACTGCAGACACTGATCAGATTCTGAGAATTAATCTCAAGTTAGGAATGACTGAGAGAGTGACTACTTAATAGATTGAAGTCTCTGAGATAGCTTTTGGGCCTATTGGGCATCCTCTGATAGAATCCTGTGCTGGAAGAACAGTTGGATTTGAATCTATAAAGAGTCAGTTCTTGAAAAATGGGGAGGCAGCTACTATAGTCAAATTGGTGTTTGAAGTTTCTTTTTCTTTCATTGTGTATTTGTCTATATGATATTTTTTATTTGACTTAAACAGGAGCAATGGAAAGGGGTGCAATAGCTACTGTGCTTTTAATTTTAAGGTAACTGGAGAAAGAGTTCAAAAAATGCCATTCTACCTTGTGTTCTTGATGTTAAGACTTTCTTGCCTTAAAGTGTCTTTAAAATGTTATCTATTCATTTATGCATTTCTTTCAAGATATCCTGAATCGGATATTTATGGGTTTCACATTTTAAGAATTTGTAAGCTGCTTTTTACTGAAATCTACATTTTATACTTGTTTTAAAATTTTAAGGTAATTCTCAGTTTTATAAGCAATATGTGTAAAGTATCTTTATTTTTTTTCCTTCAGAAGCTTGCTATTTTGTCTTCAGATCCTTTTCTTAGAGAATTAAGAGAAAGATGTTTCTGCAAATTGATTACAGTAGTTTGGATCAAAGGAATGGAATTATTCTGTGCAGTTCCATAATTTATTCATTCAGTCATGGAACAATATATATTTGAGTACCTTATACAAAAGACACTCTACAGGGTCCTGTGGATAAAAAGTGATTAAGACACTTTTTTTCTTAAGCTCCATGCCTAGAGGCACATTCAAATGATAATAAATAATTAAATACAAAACTATGCTTTTCCTTTGTTAATAGATTATATTATATCAGGTCTTAAACTATATCTCTCCTAAAACTAGGCTTGCAAATATTCCTCTCATTTTCAGACTATATATATTTAAAAGTTCCAAAGTATTTTTCCAAAATCTCTGATATGGAATTTAATTTTAATTTGAGGTTTATGACTTTATTTCTGTCACTTTGGTCTGATACTATACAAGTAGAGAGTAGGATTTTTGGCTTGAAAAAATGGCTAATAGGCCTGGTATTTGTTTCTAAATATTATTATTTTTTTGCCTTTCAATATAATGTGATAAAATATACATATTTTAAGGATAATATGAAATATAAATTCACAATGATAAATGATTTCTGTGTTTATAAATTACCTTCTTGTATTAATATCACACAAGGACCTAGACAGGTAATGTTACTGTTAAACAATTTAGGAAATTTAAAGTTTATTGGAATCAGCTGTTTAAGATATGCTAATCTTATTTCAGCTTTCTCATCCTCTTGGGTCCTGTCAACTTTATGCAATTTGGTCTGTGAGAGTGCTTTTCAGAGACAGCCTTAAAAAATAAGTCCCATAGAGTCTCTGTTGCTCTCTGTAGTATGGAGAAAGAAGATGAGAATTCTTTTACTGAAGTTTACTAATACAACATCCTTGGTTGAAACTTCTTTTAGAGACTGGAACTGTGAGCAAATTTACAGAATTTTTTTTTAAATTTCAAATATACCATAACACTAAGATTTATCTTATGTGACTTAGAAATATCTGCTTCTGATAATCTCCATTTTATATCTACCACCCAAATTAATATTTTTTTTTCATCAGTTTACACTTTATAATTGCTTCATTGGTTTACTGTTTCTGTTCAAGGATAACACCAAGTGTGAATGAAAATTGATTTGTCTTGGCATTTTCAAACTGCCTCTAGATTTCTTATGGCTAATTTTTTTTTTTTTTTTTTTAAGGAAAAGTGTAGGTAGGAATGAAGGCGAGTAGGTAGGCAGGCAGGCAGGAAGAAACTTTATTTTTATTTAGTTGTTCATCTTGGTTGTTCCCTGGCCCTGGGCGATGAACCCAGGTCCCTAAGATGTGTGTGGACTATGCCTGCTGGAAACCATGGACTTAATCACTAAACCACCACTGTACATGATGGCTAAGTAGATATCACTGTCCAAAACTTATTGAGCTTTGGTTGAGATATTTGTGTTACATATTTGAGGTAAGTATATTCACACGTGTATGTAATAAATACTGGAAAGTACCAGTACTACTTTTATAGAAACAACCTCAGAAATTTGGAATTACTGTATAAATTGGTTTACATATTCCAGGGAGAGTATCTCACAGTTGTTGCCATTTCTGTGCGATTTGGCAGAAAAATAGAAAAATTCCTTCTGAGGGATTGTTTAATTGAAACTAATAGAAAATTCCCTTCAGGATTCGCACAGATGGATCAGGTTTGTCACCGTGAAGATTTCATTATTTGCTAACTTAATGAAAGTGTTGATAGAGCTTTATAGGCAGAAGAAAAGGAGTCAGCACTTGTAATCTATTTAGGAATTGAAGAAAGGCTGTGATTGTCTACTTAGCTTTATTCTATGGAATGCTTCTCTTTCTGATCCTGCATCATTTTCTTCTTGGGAGACATGTTCTTATAGTGATAGTTCTTATAGTGATAGATAATTTCTGCAAACATAGAAACACAGATAAACACATAGAAATTAACCAAGATAGAAAGAACAGATGCTGAGGAAGAAAATTCTCCTTTCTTTTATGACCTCAAAGAGCAGGAGAGAAGTGGGGGTGGGGGTGGGGAGGAACTAGATGGCAGCAGTAGATTGGAGAGAAATGGACACAGAGAAGACATCGGGGTTTCTTTGTTCATGGGTATCACTAATGAGTTGAAATCTCAGCCAATTAAAAATCCATCAGAGAACTTCTAGATGATGCAGAACAAAAGAGCAAGACATGTGGTATATCTGGGTGAATTTTTTAAACCTGAGGATTTCATCATAAAGTTGCAAACTCCTAGGTTACAATTTAACAGAATAACAGTGCTCTGTGTCTGAGAGAAGCAAGATAGACTATTTGCTGTTCTTTCACACCTCTTGAGATTGGATTTTTATTTTCTTATTTAGTTGACTCAGTCTATTATGGGAAAGCTTTTCAAATTATAACTGGTGATTCAAAGTCTATAAAATAAAATAATGAGGGCCATTGAGTAGGATGGATACTCACAGACTTTATAGCCAAATCCTAAAATATTCAAAGTAGGAAATTCCTCTTCTTAGTTTTAAGATAAAAAAATAAGAATTTTTTTTAGGGAAATAAAGCGAATTACATTTGATTCTAAGATACAGAGAGCACATTATTACTTCAAGAAGTTGTAAAGGTCAAAAGTTTAATTGCAATAGGAAGACTTAGGTACTTTGTTGTTGTTGTTGTTTTTTTTGGGGGTGGCTAGTATGATCGAAATACGTTTCTAGGAAGGAAAAGTTTGGGAACTGTGTGGTGAGCTCATTATATCTATGCAGTGTCTCATAAAAGGCCGGTTCCCTCATCCCCTAAAGTGCTTATTGAGTGAATCTGTGTCTGAAACATTATCAGGCTATCTTCCCTTATTTAAATTTCAATTATTTATGCAATCTGCTCATCAATATATATCAGGCTGTAGGGAGCAGTAAACTTGTGGGTAGGGGGTAAGTGCCTGAAAGAGTGCACCACTTTTTAGAATTTTTAGGTGGAATTTTGGATTGAAAAAATAGTTTGGAAGTCTTCAATGCGATTAAGTCTTTGGGCAGCACATTTTATTCTTAGGTTGTCTTTGATTCCATAATAAATAGGCAGAAATGATTAGTTTGAGTGATAATAAACTAGGTTCCATTAAATAGTTATACATTCAAGAATAATATATTTATGTTAGAAATTAATTGTATGTTTTTCTCTTAAGAAAGTTTTTCTCTTAAGAAAGATAGGGGCTCACTCAGGAATGATGAAACTAGAGGAAGTAGTATTTTATGAATCACTTAATTTTTAAGAGCAAAAGCTCGATATATTCAATTTTCCAGTTTGCTGGAGATACCTAAGTTGCACAAGTATTTTCTTTACTCAGCTATCTCTGATGGAAGAATGACTTTTGTGCTTCAATATTTGTGACAATTAAGATGTTAAAGGAGAACCTTAGGAAAGGAAATAGAGAAATAGTGATTTAAAACACAAACCAATGATGTGCTGTACAATTGAATTTTTAGTATTCAATTTAAAAGACATGTTGAAAAACAGAAGGTTTTGTGTGTGTGTGTGTGTGTAAGGTTCTTGATATTTTTTCTTGAGACATTTTCTTTTATATTTATGTCACTCCTCAGGAAATATTGACAAAAATTAGCGTTTTGAAGCATCAATTTACCCAGAACTTGTATCACTTTTACTTTTGAAACATCATAGAGGTTGAAGTTATACTGACCACTTTCTAAATCATATTTATAAATAATCCAGAGGATTGTCTCTTGCTTCAGAGCTCACACTGCATTATATAACAAGTGCATTACTTTGCTGACAAAAGACAGTTGCTTATCTCAGGATACTCTGGTCCTTATTAGAAATTACCCTCTTTGTCTAGCCTTTGCCTGATTCCATATGTAGGATGTGTAAGGAATACATGTCTTGAGACGTCTTTTAAGTATCCTACTAAAAGAACCATATAAAGGACTCTCTTCTAAGTTGCAGGGAACAGCTTTAATTATCTTAATTGACAGTAACTGGGTTGATTTACATAAGGAAATCCTTCCGTTTAGTCAATATTTATCTTTTATTTTCATTGTTATAAGCAGGAGGGAACAGTATTTCCCCATTCTCCAGTGCCTAGTTTAGGGAACAAGGTTGTGTTGTTCTCTGAAGTTCTGTAGATAGTGTCAACCACAAGAGGTCACTGTATGTTTTGTCACAGGTGAACTAAGTAGTTAACTTTCTGTTTTCTTTTTTTTTTTCCTCACTTTTGATTGGGGGTTGAAATCAGTGTGGTTAGTCATTACTATTGGAAGAAAATATTTAAAATACAAGACATTTCTGATGAAAGTGAAATGAAGAAAAGTACTTATTTTATTGATGACAATCTTATTCTAACCAATGATACCAACATTTTGTGACGAAATGGGTAGATATTAACTAAGTTTATGATGAATGAATACATACAAATACATTTTAAGTTAGTAGAACATTTGCTTTTGTAGATGAACAAAATGTTATTGTAATAGATTATTTTAATTCAGTGCTAAAATAAGTTATTTTAATGTGGTGATAATGTATATGAAATACTCTGAAACTTTTTTGCAGAAAAATGTCATGTAAATAATGTTTATCCTACAGGATGCGTATATGTGTTGTTTTAACAGAATTTTTCTTCTACCACATGTCTTGATATAGTTTAGATTAAATTGGTGAAGCAGAATTAATTCTTAATTATTCTTTGCTTTTGTTGACAGCTTATAGTGTATATTTAACTAGGATATTGTATGATTCTAGTATTTTGATGTTCTCCCAACTTTAAAAATAAAATAGAGCTAGAAAAAATTCTTCAAAGTTCTTTATACTTATTAACTATCCCCCCCCACCCCATTATGCTTGGGGATTTATTACTTTAGGAGGTTTGAGTCTTGTCAACCATAGTAAGACTGAGTCTTGGCTTTAGGAATTTTTTTTCCTTTTGGTAAGATTAGAAACCATATATTGAGAGATGTTCTGAAATGTCCCAAACAAAATTAGTTTTAATGGGAAAAATTGAAATATGCCATACAGAAACTTTTGAATAAAATATACATGTCATGGAATCAAATAAACATGAGTAACAAGTCACAGTCCAAAACCAGTGACAATTATTGTTATAGAAATTGAGGTTAAAAAAAGTGATCTTAATGTGCTTTAAGAAATGGACGTTTTTAACAGTTTCCTGTACTAATAATAGCAAAATAGAATTTAAAACAGTCCTTATAAATTTATAAAAAACTGCCTGTTTTTACACTAGCTGTACTGTTTTATAGTCTTATAATGTAATAAAGGAGACTTTCTGGTGCCACATGTAATTGACAACATTGTCTTTCTTTTTGATAATACCCATTCTAGTGGGTATGAAATAGTATCTGATTGTATTTCCTTCCTGATTAATGATGGTGAAAAATATTTTCATATGCTTATTAGCCATATATACATATATATATGTCTTCTTTGGTAAATTATCTATCCAAATATTTTATGTATTTTTGATTGTGTTATCTTTTTATTATTGAGTTGTTTGTATATTCTGAATACAAATCCTTTATCAAATGTGTGATTTGCAAATAAAAAAATCTCCAGTCTTATGTTTTTACTACATTTACACACAAAAGAAAGAAAATGAAAACTGTGTGAGGTGATGAATATCTTAATTAACTTGGTTGTGGTAATCATTTCACAGTGTATATGTGTATTAGGTTGTATGACCTAAGTACATACAATTTCTTGTCGATTATATCTCAGCAAAGCTGAAAAAACCCTTAGTATTTCCATTAAATATTCTAAGTTAATAATGTATAACTGCCTTTTAGTATGTTTTTAATCATTGAAGAATGACTTAAAAGAATCACTTAAATATTCTCATTTTACATGAGATAATATTGGAAAAGGCAATTCTTGATATTCTTGATAGATATTTGATCAAATGAAGGTCGTGATAATATTGTCATATAAATAGGTGTATTTTAGTCATTATTTTGGTATTTGGGTATTACTAATAAAAAGAGATATTTGTATATATTCTGAGTAGTTTTTGGATATATTATTTTTACACAGAAAATGATAGAATAATGAAATAAAAACAATAATTTAGAAAGGAAGAATGGTTGGAAAGATATGAAATTTTATTGAAATGTACGTCTTTCTTTTTTAGAGTCTGGTTGCATCAGAGGAATACAGGTATTAAGTACAAAGTACTATTGATTTCAAGAGATATGCAATTTGAGATCTGAGATTAGGTGTCCAGTTAAAGCAGTTTCTAGAGGTGATAATATATAACTGGGAAGCCATAACAATGTTTGTATATGAACTAGACTCTTTGAGGTTATGGGTCATTACACAAGCTTTAATATCCTCCATTGTGAAGTTCTCATAGCACTAAGTACTAGCAGACAAAAATGGATTTTGATTTTTGCCTCTTAAACCAACCAAGTCCATAATTGAGTTTTTCTAAAACAATGTGGATTAGGCCTATTAAGTAAACTTGTGTAAGTAATTGCCTAGTTTAAACTATTTAGTCAATCAATGTGTATATATGAGAATGGAAATTGCATTGTTTGGGACAAGTTAGATTGGACCGATGACATCAGGAAAGGTGAATGTATAAGTGATCGCCTATCCCAAATGGATGGAAAACTAAAAACTATTCTCTATCACTTTTATTCTAATCTCCAAGGGTTGAAAAGCTGGACTATTTTATATAAGAAAGAATTGTTTAGAAACTTTTCCATTCCAATTAACTTATTTCTGAAATAGTTTTGCTGTTAGGAATTACTGACAAGTTTTATGCTTGGGAATCAATCCTTGCCAGCTTAAGTCTCTTCTGAGCAGATTTTTCCTTGAAGAGTAGTTTATAGTCATGTGTCTTGCCAGTGAAATAGGAGAAATAGATTTCTGCTTTTTGGAGATCACCAAACTTAACTGAAAACCAAATAACTCACTTGGATTAAGACGAAAAGTTAACTTTTAGCCTGCTCTGTTTTTGTAAGCCCTTTCTGGCTGCTGGCATACTTTTTAGTTGTGACAAATGAAAACACAATGAGTTTATTTTCATAGAGTTATAACACTGAGAGAACAGAGGGAGTTCTTCACAATAGTTGACTAGTCTGAAAACAAAGTCTCAAAAACAACTCCCACCCTTTTGCTTGAACCTCATTTCTAGTTAATCATTCATTAATGAAATAAAAATGTGTTACTTTTTTGAGTCTCATGCTAGGTGCTCATCTAAGCTCTGGGGTTGCTTAATTGATGCGATGATAAAATAATTTTTCTCAACTTTTTTTTCCCTGTGAGGACAGATCCTCTGATTAGGATCCAGAAGTTCTAGATGCTGGCATTTGAGTTCTGATTCATGCTTACTAGACCCATGACTTACTTCTCTGTACCTAACTTTCTCTTCTCTGAAGGCAAGTAATAATATTACTAAGCTTATGGTGTTGGCGTGAGGATTAAATGAAGGGATATGTGTAAAGTAATGGGAACAGTGTCTGGCACATAACAAGCATCCTATCAATATAGTTAATGATTATCATTTTGTTGTTTAAATCTTTAAATGTACCATCTGTGTTGTTGCCTTTAATTTTAGGCCATCATTTCCTTCTTCAGTTTTTTTCAACTGATGTTCTGTTTACACCAGAATGTGGCAATGTCCTAGAAAGTTACAAGGGAGCATTCTTTTTTTGAATCCAAAGGTCTTTTATTTCTCCATGTTTTTCTGGATTTGTAGCATCTGAGCCTATGCTCCTCTATTCTTTCCACACATCATCTTTTGTCTTTCATGACTTGAAATTTTCTCTTGCCCCTTTTTTAGATTCTATTTCTATCCTCTTATTATATTTCTCTCATCTCCTTTCCTCTCCTCTCTTTTCCCTATACTCGCCTCTCCTCTCTCTCTCTTTTCTTACTTTCTCTGCTGAAGAATGAATAGTCACCTAGACTCTCTGTTCAATGATATTTCTAACATCTTTACCATCCTCTTCAGAGCCGGCTTGTCCTCTGTATAATTTAAACTTTATCCTCTCTGTACCCCAGTCTGTGTTTCCAGTGACCTGTGGGATTCTCTTGTGCTTCTCCAAGTCATCAAAGACTCATGTGGCCACAACTGAATTTATCCTTGACTTGAAACACTTTCTTTGGTATTTCTCTATTTCTGTCAAAGTTATCTTTAATATTTTAGTTTTTTATTGTAGAAAGTTCAAATTTGACTTCCTTCTCCATTTAATATTGTCTTATTTCCTAACCAGATCACCAATTCTCAGGCATAAGAATTTTGCCATCTACTGTTTTTGTACCTCTCTAAGTGCTGCGTGTAGTCAGTGGATTGCATTCACTATACTTACTCATCTCAAGGCATGAAACATATTCATAACTGTCATCCTCTGCAGCCAATGTACAGAAATAAGGTGGACCAAAGAAAGAATTGCGGGCCAAAAGAAAGAAGAGTTGAATTATTAACGGGCACAGAAACCAAAAAACTGAGAGCAAGGAATGAAAGGTTTGATACATTCCTATTCATTCCTCAAGCAGTTTCTCTGTGAAAGCAATCCTAGTCGAGGTAACTGATAATCTTTCTGGCATTTGGTGGGGGCATTTGCAACTCTCAGAGAACAAGTGCTTTGAACTGTACTCTGAGACAAAGTGGTCAGTGGAAAGAGCAAAGGCATTTCAGTCTTGACAACAGACTTCTTACCCTGGCTCTAACTCTTAGTTTAGAGTACCTCCCTTGCAGCATTGCTGGAAATATAGCAAATTCACAAATATACTGATTTTCCTTGTGTCTCACCATTATATGATCTCAATAAATACTCCCCTTTCATATTTTACTCTTGCCGAGGTAAGCCAGGGGGCATTCATATTCTCTCTCTGTCTCCCAAAGAAAGCAAAATATTAAATAGATGAGACCCTCCCAAGTCATACACTGCTGGATCAAAGCTTAACAGCATTTGGATTCATTCACCAAGGACCTGCTTAGTTTGAGAAAAAATAAAGACAAACAAATAATACCCTTCTCCACCCTCAACAAATAACTACACTGAGTCATAGAAAGATCCCTTGTCTTTAGCCCAGTGACTGCCATTTCTTGAAGAAGGCAGACAAGAGGCAGAAATATTGGCGCCCTTCCCTAGCAGGCATCATGAAATCTGACCAGAGGAGATAAATGAATTGAATTTGTGATCTGTATCTTTCATTTGAACAATAGTTATTATTGAATAGATAGCAGAAATTAGAAAGAGGACAAAGCTTTAGAAAATTAATTGGATTGTAAATGGTTTCAGAAAAGCCGTTGCTGTGTTTCTGCCAGGTGTGTAGGTTAGACTAGTCTTTTTACTGAAATTCTTCATTAGTTATCTTGTCATTTGCATTTGATTGTCTTAAGTTCAAAGAAAATATATAATTCCTTTAGAAAAGATGCAGGTCATTTGCAAAATCAAGATTTATTGGCAAGATTGAAAAATGGTGCTTAAACATTAAATATATATAATTAATGTAATATATAATATTATTAATAAGTTATACATATTGTGTGTATATATATTTCCTCTAATAAACACATCTTGATTTATTTAGCTTTTGTCTGACATTATATAAGTAGTGAATATCTTTATAGTTGTTGGTATTTTAAGAAATTCCATTATAATCAAATCCAATAAGAAGTTTCACTTTGTCAGAGTAAAGGTGTCTGTTGTATTATGAAACTATGAATGTTATAGGTCATTCTAACTATTATATTTTACTTGTTAGGTTTATGACCAGTATACTTTTTAGAAAGCCATCTTCTCATAAATAAAATACCATGTATTAAAGGTAGAAACTTTGAATTGCTGAACATTATTTGTGCATGTTTGTGTGTATATATATTTTCTATAACAAAATTGTGGTTAGGCCTAACACTGGAATTTAGACATATGTGTTACAGTATCTCATGCATTTTAAATCACTTTGCTTAGATGGAAAAATGATGAAGTTAATGTCATCAAAGAAACACAGAAACTTAAAAATGTACCTTTGATCTTGAAGGAGATGAAAAGTGGAGGCATATTTTTATCTTCGATGACAGCTGAACAAGTTAGAATAAATTAACAGATTTTTTTTGCATATTTCAAACTCCCACGGTGATGGTCTGCTTAATGTTGCCAATATTATTATATAATAATTAGTCTTACTGTGGAAGGTAAAAAAAATGTATGTTATCTATACACATACACACCTGCACACACACATATATTTTGCTGTAGAGCTATAAATGAGTATTTTGTAAGGGCATGAAAGAGAAGGCCTCACCTTCTGTTATTGATATAGAGGAAATAGGCAATGTACCTACCCGAAATCAACATTGTGGATGTGAGCATGACTTATAAATTATTTATGCTTTTGTTTAGCCATCTGTACCAAGATTTTATTTACCCAAATAGAATGTGATAT
Source organism: Solenodon paradoxus (assembly GCA_004363575.1). NCBI lineage: Eukaryota > Metazoa > Chordata > Mammalia > Eulipotyphla > Solenodontidae > Solenodon > Solenodon paradoxus. The sequence continues at coordinate 122,443 of RJWH01001609.1, read as the reverse complement.
ATATGCTTCAGGGATTGTTCTGTTTTTACTGTTCTATGAAACTTAAATATATTTATAGATGTCACTCACTCAGAATACAAGTTTGAAAAAAAAAATGTACTCCATGACTTAAATTCACAGATTTCCAGAGTCAGGGAAATCTATTTGGAAATACCTTTTATTTTATTTTATTTTATTTTCTTAAAAGAGCATTGTCAACTCTTTGAAGAGTAATACCTGGCATAATTTTAATTTATATTTTCAATAACAACGATACGTATTCTAACAAAATGTATGGACTATGCCATTAAACAAGAATAGTAATTATTTGATTCCATCGTTCAGCAGATGTTGGTGGGTGAACAGTGATGAGCTCGCAGACATCTGACCTCATGGAATCGCAGTTTGATAGGGGAGAGAGGCCTCTCAACGACCCACTTAAACATATAAATTGCAAATTATCGTAAACATTTTGAAGGAAAAAGGGAGGATGCTGGATACTGGGATCAAGTGGAAGGAGTAATTTTGACTGGGAAATGGTGTCAGGAAACCCTTTCTCAGGAAGTCATGTTAACTTGAGACCTAAAGGCAGGACCTGGTAGGCAGACAAGTATTTCAGGTAAAGAGAAAAACGTGAACAATCCTCAGGAGAGAAAGAAAATGTGTGGCTACATTTGTGAAGCTTAATGATCAGTTCAGTTGAATTGCAGAGGTGGGGAAAAGGAGAAACAAGGATGCAGAGCTGGGGCTAACTAGGGTGAGGATTTAGCATTACCGTCTAAGTTCCGTGGCCATCTGGTTAACTGTTTTCATTTCCTCAATGAAAAGACAGTAAGCAGCAGGACCTCACCTCCGTGTGTGAGGGACTATGCGGGGATATCTGAATTCTACTTAGAGAAGGTCAGGGAATAATGTCACAAGTAGTTAGCTTGGTTTGTCTAGTTGTTCTTGTGGATTAGATACATGGAACTTCAGATTTAGTAAGAGGTTGCTTTAGATGAAAAACAAAGTAAACTATGGAATACAACCCAAACTCCATAACGCAGCATTGTTGAAACGCCCTCTTCAAATAGTCCCTCCTCGAAGAGGTTAATGACTGCTGCCTGTATTTCATTGTGTGGCTTTTCACCTTAAAATCTCCCATTTTGGCCACTGATGTGGGAAATGTGTTTTCTTTAACTCTCTGGATCCGGGAATTGTGGAGGGTGGATGTGACTGGGATGGAGAGCACCTGTGCTCAAGCCCTTCCTGAGGCCCTGGTGATTAATTTGAAAAAGGCTTCAGTCTGGTTCTGGTTTCTGCCTGCCTGCACTGTCATCTCTGCGGGAGTTGCTCTGTTCCTGGGTTTAGCACTTTCAGAATAAACGCGCGGATTCCCAGTGGTGCGCTTCTCCAAAGTTAGGACTCAGTGAACACAGTCGGAGGGAAAATTTGGTTGGTTTTCCTCAGAGGTAAGAACCTTGAAGATGAGCAAAAGTGTTCTTTTTAATTTGTGGCTTTTTGTGAAGTTTTTTCCTTCTCACCTCCACTCCATGTCTTTCGTTCTTAGTGCCCTAGGATTCTTTGCTGAGTCTTACTCCATAAACTATCTGAAAAGTTCTCTGTGCTGTTGTTTTGAAATACTTCTAGGGTAATTTCCATAGAAAGATAGAGAGGGAGGGAGGAGGGGAGAGGGAAGGAGAGAACAGAGAGAGGGGAGAAACAGGAGGAGGAAAAGCAAGAGGAAAGAGAGAAGAGAGAGGGTTAACCCCTTCAAAGTTGTTTCACCATGTTAATGTCCATTACATTTCTGGATTAAAGCACAGTATAGATTTCTTAAAGACAAAACAGAATACCAAAAACTGTCTACTCATGCCAGATGGGTAATGTTGGAGCAGTTCAGACGAAAACTTGGCTGAGCATGAGACTTAACCTCTCTGGCGGTATTGTTTTGCTCAAAGAGAGAGTTAATTATGTCTGCATTAGAATTCAGTAGTTTGTATTTTAGACACCCGGGACAAGATCCTACTGTAGTTGCCAGCATTTAGACATTATTGCAGTAGATTAATTAGCGCTGCTCCACACTGGCTGCACATTAGAACCACCTGAGAAGATTTAAAAACAAATACTAATGCCTGGATCTGACTCCAGGCCAATTAAGATAGAATCTTCATGGAGTGGAGCCTGGATTGGTCAACTCTTTGTGTCCCCTTCCAGTCTTCTTCAACTTCCATCCCAATCGAATGCGCAGTCAAAATTGAGAAACGTTTGTAATTATTCCTGGAAGGCCATTTTGAATTGGGGGCCTGCAGTTTCAGTTTTGACTTTTTAGCCCTGGAGGAAAAAGTGCTTGTTTTATTTCATGTCCATCTCTGAGAGGATAATGGATAGTACTGAAAGAATATAATGAGATTTTTCAGGATACAACATTTTGTAAAGACCCATTCAAGAATCCTTGCTGGACTGCTACCACCTTGTAGGTATAATGGCCCTATTCTTAGACCATTCATGCAGGAACATATTGTGTGAACCATCTGTAGATAAAATGTGAACACCTTCAAGGACAAACGTCTGTATTCCAAGGAAGATTCCATTTTCCAGAATTCATGACTCTTGGTGTGCCGAGATTTATGAGGATGAATCAGTGCTGGTTTTCCTGTCCAGATTGGTTGGTTGATCAATGTCTAGTCTATTTGGGCTGCTCTAACAAAGTACTGTGGACTGGGCAGCTTATAAACAATGGACATTTATTTCTCTCACTTCTGGAGACTGGAAGTCTGAGATGATGGTGCCAGCATGCTCAGTTTCTAGTGAGAACTCTTCACAGCTGCAGACTGCTGACTTCTCATTGTATCCTCACATGGTTGAGAGCAGAGTAGAGCAAGCAAGCTCTCTCCCAGTTCATGAGGGCACTAATCCCCTTCACCAGAGACTTCTCCCTCATGACTCATGCAATTATAGCCTATCTGTAACACCATCATGTGAGGGGTAGGATTATAAGATAAGAATTTTGAGAGAGAATAAACGTAATACCTCTATTTAATAAGGCCCTCCACAAGAATACATTCATTTACTGATATAGCAAGTCAATAAAAGCATCTGCTATATTTTAGGCACTGTGCTAGGCACTGGGGGAGCAAGTGTGATTAAAATATGATACAGGCCCTATCCTAGAGTTTGCAGACCAGCAGGAAGATATGCATTAATCCTATCAGTACACAAATAGATTTAAATGGCAACTGTGATAAGGGCTGTGAAGATGAGGTAGATCATGTTAAAAATTATGTAACAGGGTGTGCACTGGTGACCTAGTGGTCTAGCATGCCTGTGAGCAGTCCCGCATACATCCCAAAGTCTGGGGTTAAAGACCCTGGGCCAGGGTGAACAACTACATTAAAAAACAAAACAAAACAACAAACCCCGCCCCCCCTTTCCTCCTCTTCTCTCTTCTTCCTGCCTGCCTACTCACCTTCATTCCTACCTGTACCTTTCCTTAAAAAAAACAAAAAAAACAAAAATTATGTAACAGCAATGACCTCATCAGAAAGGGAATAATTCCCTGAAGCTATGAAAATTAAGATATAAAGAAATGTAGATGCCAACCAGATGAAGATGGATAAGAATGGTATTTAGGCAGAAAGAATTGCAAGCTAAAAGGCCCTGTGGTGGGAGAGAAATAGAAGCCTATGGGAATATAAGAAAATCACCGAATGATACCTGGTTATAGGACTCAGGTCATAGAGCAGAATGGTGAGAGCTGAGGTTTGACAGATTTGAGATCATTATAGTCCATGGAAAGAATTTGGACATTTTGAAAGCCATGACAAGCTGTTGATGAGTATTAAAGCAGAGAAAGAATATAATCCACTTTGAATTAAAATGCCTGTCTGGTTTTAGAGTGAACACTCATTGAAGGAATCCAAGAGAGTGTTATGAGGAATTCAAGAGAGGCTCAGAGTAATGGAAAGATTCTAGAGCGGTCTAGAGGAGAGAGGGTGGAATTGTGGAGTTGGGAAATTATGGTCAGGATCCAGATAGATGGAGAAATTTGAAAGAGTTTTAGGAAATAAGATTAATAAAACTTGGTAGTTGTTTAGAAAAAGGAATACTATTGAAAGATAGTTCCCAGATTGATGACTTACACAATTGCATGGATGGCCAGATTCCATTTTCTAAGATTGGAAACACTGGAAAAGCACCCGAGTTGGGGGAATGAGTGGTTGTGGGCATGTTCTACTGAGACACATTTAAGATATATCAAAGAAGATGTCAATTTGGATATTGAGCTCTAGGTCTGGTTTGCATATATAAATTTATGAGTTACTAAAGATATAGGTGAAAATATAAGAGAAACTGATGTGGAAGAACTCTGATATATACTTATTGAATAAAGACTAATGAGTCTATAAAATAATGGAAGGATCTTTAGAGAAAAAGGAATATTCTATGAAAGCCAAAGATTGAGAGATTTTTAAGAAGGGAGTGATTATCAGTGCCTCTGAATTGTCAAGTGAAATGATTTAAAAAGTGTCTTGGATTTGGTGAGAGAGGCAGTTGGTAGTCTTTGTGGAGTGGGCAGGGCAAAAGCCAGATAGGACTGAGTTGACGAGACAGAGCTACTGAGAACAGACGTTAGTAGGAAGTTTGTCTTTTGAAGGAGTCGGATATGGTGGTCAAGCCAAGAGGCATGAGGACTGAGTGGAACTTACTGATGTTTTGTAGAGAAGGTAGAGATGAACTGGTTCTTCAAGGTTTTTTTTTTTTTTTTTTGTCCTCAGAGGCAAAGTAAGAAAAGTGTTTCAAGTAGGTAGTGGGCATCATAAGGACATAATGAGGAAACATCTCTGTGCAATAATATGGACTCCATTGAAACTAGATTTCAGAGGGCTTTGAACATTTGGGAAAATATTTGATTTTATAAGCACCTGGTATCTTGGTATGGATGTGGGGGTGGAAGGATGGAAGCAGAGTTTCAGGGGGACAAGTGTGTATTAGTCTGAAAATGAGACTGAAATCAGGGTGAGTTGGCAGAGCATGCAGCTGTATGGATTGCTGGTTACCTAGTCCTGAAGCAGGCAGCAGATGGATTCGAGAGGGTAACCTGACCTGCCTAAGAAGTGAAAGAAGATAATGTTTCATTGGGAGTTATAAATATTTGTAATAGGATTTATGAATAAATGAAATCCGAGTTTATGGATGTTATACTTTATCGAGCAGTTTTGTGGCAATCAGTTCATTTTGATCTCTAACCACTCTATACCAAGTAAAGGTAGGATTACTATTCCCATAAAGTTCATTCAACTCAAATGTCACTGTTTTCTTAAAATTTCTAATTATCTGGTCCTTTGGCTTCCTTGTGTTTTCATTTAAATTTGCAGTATCATCTATATGTAACAAAAAAAGATCTTAAATGTGTTGTTCAGTGAGTTTTGACAACCATATACATGTATAGCTTACATCTCTGTCAAGACAGAGAACAATGACTTCTAGAAAGTTTCTTTTGCCTCTTTCCTGTCATTCCCTTTACCTTTAGAAATCATTGCGCTGATCCTTAGCACTACAGATTAGGTTGACTGGTATTTTACACTTCATCTGAATGAAATCATACGATACACACGCTTTAATTTCTAGATTTTTTCAGTCATTACAATTTTTTTTTTTTTTTTTCAGATCCATTCATATTGTTTTGTTTTAGTAGTTCCATTTTGGAGCAGAGTAATATTTCTTGTATGAATACACAACAATAATTTTTATCCTTTCTCTTGTGGATTGATATTTGCATTGGTTTCAGCTTTGACTAGTATGAATAAATCTGATATGAACATTTTTCTACGAGTCTTTTTGTTAACATGTTTTCATTTCACTAGGAGTATAATTTCTGGCTCACAGTTTATTATTTAACTTTGTAAGAAACTTTTCCGAATGGGTCATACCATTTTATAGTCTCTCTAGCATTTTGTAGTTTACTTGTTCTAGATTCTCACCAACATCTTGTTAATCTTTTTATCATTCTAATCTATCATTATGCTTTTAATATGTATTTCCCTGATGCCTGATGGTGGTAAGCACCTTATTTTTGTGCTTATCAGACATTGTATATCTTCTTTTGTAAAATGTCTGTTTAAGGAATTTGTCCATTCTATTAATTGGGTTATTTGTGCCTTTGCAGGAATTTCTTTTTTTTTTTAAATTATAGATCTTTCTGAGATATCCGTATTGTAAATATTTTCTCTCATATTACAAATTTTCTTTTCATTGTCCTTGAATGAACAGTTGATTTTGATTTTGATGATGTCTAATTTATCATTTTTCTTTTATGTGATGGCTCTGTGAGTCTTATCTAAGGAATATTTGTCTTCAAAGTTGCTAAGATTTCTTATGCTTTCTTTTTAGTTTTTACTTTGCATCTAGTTCTGTGACCTATTTCCAGTTGTGTGTGTATGTGTGTCTGTGTGTGTGTGACATAGGAAACTTAGTTCAGTTTTTACTCGTTATCTGTTTATTTTAGCATAGTTCATTAAAATGACTTTTCTTTTTCCGTTAAATTGAGTTGGTATCTTTGCAAAAAATTAGTTAATCTTCTATGTGCAGATCTGAACCCTTTAATCTGATTGACCTAGTTGTCCTCATTTCAGTTTCATACAAGCTGAGTTATTATTATAGTTGAATATTTCTCCCTCTTTATTCTTCTTTTGTAGGTTTTACTTTGATTGTCTTAGGTAATATGTATTTTTGCAATTATTTTATGATTTTCTTCAGTTATTTCAAAAAACCTACTAGCATTTTCACTAGGATTGTATTGAACCTATGGATAAAATTGGGGAGAGGTGACATTTTAAAACTATCCAGGGACCAGTGGAGTAGTGGTTAGGTTTGCTGCCTCTGGCTGAGCATAGTCCACACACATCCCAAGGACTCTGGGGTTGTGTCCCAAGTCCAGGGGAGCAACCAAGATGAGCAACTAAATAAAACAAAATTAAATGGCCTTCCTCCTTTCTCTTCCTGCCTGCTTGCCTGCTCACCTTCATTCTTGCCTGCATCTTTCCTTTAAAATAAAATAGAATAAAATAAAACTATCTAGACTTCAATTTGTATACATGACACATCTCTCCTTTTATTTAGGTATTTTTAAATGTAACTTTTTTTAGTTTTTACACTAAAGATCTTACATGCCATTTGCTCAATTTATTCTAAGTATTTTATATCATTCTATGTAAAATTGTTTCTCATTTCCCAATTGTTTGATACTAGTATTTAGAAACAAAATTGACTTTTATATCGACTTTATCGTATAATCTTACTAATTTTATTTATTAGTTTTAGAGTTTCCTTTGACTATTAGAATTTTCTGTGTAAACAATTATGCCATCTACAATAGAAAAATTGCCTAGTCTTTTCCAATATTTATATCTTTTGTTTTTTTCTTCTTTCTTATTATTTGCCTTATTTCACTAGTTGGACTTCCAATAAAATTTGAATATAAGGATTGGTCATGTACATTCTCAACTTTTTCTGGATTTTAGGGAGGAAGTCTTCATTAAATGTTATATCTTTAATAATAATATTAGTGTAGATTTTGCTTTTAGTATTTTCCTCTGCCAGTTTGAGGATCCTAGTTTTGTTCAAAGTTTAATTATGAAAGAAAGTAAATGTCTCACATGCTTTTTTTCCACATATATTGAGATATGTCTTTTTTTCTTTTATTCTTTTTATGGGATAGATTATATTTGCATGTTTGCGATAAACCCTACTTGGTATTGATCTTTTAAAATATTGTATATATTTTTATATAAATTGCCAGATTCTTTTTGTTAATATTTTCTTCTAGATATTTGCAACTACATTTGTAAAATCTATTGATAACTTTTTTTTTTTTAACAATCCTCAGATTTTGGTATCATGATTGTGCTGAACTCATCAAACAAGTTAAGATATATTACATCTTCTGTGACCTAAAATAGTTTATACAGTATTTGCATTTTATGTTATTTGAATATTTGAAAGAGTCACTGAGTCTGGAGCCATCTTATTTTTTAATTTTCCTTAATAGGTAGTAATCCCTTTAGGGTTATCTCTTTTTGTGCCAGTTTCTGTAAATTGATTTGCTTTTTGGAAATTTTGTTCATTTAATTGAAGTTTTAAAATTCATTGGTGAAAATTTGTTTACACTGTATCTTTATTATCTTTTGCTATCTGTAATATATCCAATTATGTCTACTTTTCATTCTTTTTTGTGATTTGTTTTCATGCTCTTTTTCATTGTCAATCTTATTAGTGGTTTTCTTTTAAATATTTTTATTATATATTTTTTATCTTGTAATTTTTATTTATTTTTTCAGAAAACCAGTTTTTGCTTTTGTTGAGGTTTATTTTCTTTGAATATTTTGTTTCATTGACTTCCATTTCTATCCTTTTTTACTTCCCAGGGCTTAATGACTATTATTTTCCTACTGACTAGATCATTCATTTTTAAATCTTTCATTAAAAAAATATAAACATTTAGGTGGGAAATTTCTCTCTACATACTGCTTTAAACATAACACACAAATATTGATAAGTTACTATTTCATAATCATTCACTCAAAAATATCTTTTACATTCTCTGACTCACTGTGTAGATATGAATTGGGTAATATCCAAATATTTTAGAGTTTTCTAGGTAATTAAAAATGCCTGATATCTAATTTAACTACTTTGAGGACAGAGAATAGAATACACTTTATGTGACTTCAGTATTTTGAAATTCATTGATTTAATTTTGTGGTTCAAAATCTGTCTAGTCTTGATGAAAATTTCATGTATACTGGGAAAAATTCTGCAGTGGAGTGTGGGGTGTTATCTAAATGTAAATTAGCTTGAATTTTTTAATGGCAATGCCATTTTTAATGGCACATGTTCTCTGTCTTTACTCTTTTTTTTCACCTGGATATTCTTCTGCCAGATGAAAAGTGGGAGTTAAAATCTCTGAAATTATTGTAAAGTTAATTCTTCTTTTTGTTATGCCATTTTATGCTTATTGTAGTTTGAAGTCCTTTCATATACATTCGAGAGTATTATGTCTCCTTCATGAATAGACTTCATTATTTTAAACACTCTTCTTTATATATTGTCTTCAAGGCCAGTTTATTTTGTATTAATATGTCCACAATTTCTTTGCTTTGTGTTTGTGTGATGTTTTTCCTACACTTTCATTTTCAACTTGTCTAGCTCTTTCTTAAAAGTGTTCTATTTAGTCTCTTGTTTTTTAAATCTCATCTGAACATTTCTCTTCCAGTGTATTTATTCCATTTACACTTAATGTAATACTTGAAAAGTCTAAATTTACAACTATCATCTTCTGTTCATTTTCTTTTTTTTTTCATCTACTATTTGATTTTCCCTTCTTGACTTCTTTTGTAGCAATATTATTAATATATATATATTTTTTTACTATCCATTGCTTTTGTTTTAGTGTGATTCTGGTGGCAACAAATTCTCCTAGCTTTTATTTCTGAATGTTTTAATTTTGCCTTAATTTTTGAAAGCTGCATTTGCTCTCTAGAAAAATATAGGTTGATTAATATTTTCCTCTGAGTGTTTTAAAGATGTCATTCTTTTGTTTTTCATAATTAATATGTTCTAATTATTATCTCCTTCTCCAACCTTTATCCCTACTCCCAGAAAACATAATTTAGGAATCATTCTTTCTTTGGATGCTAAAAACATTTTTCCTTATTTCTCATTTTCACCAGTGTTACTGTTACCTTACTACCATAGCTTTGCCTGTGTTTGTCTTACTTAAGGTTTCCTGAGCTAAGATCTATGGTTGCTCTTTTTCATACTGTGTGGAAAATTTTGATCATTTATCCTAATAACATTGTGCCCTGTTCTGTATTTTTGTCCAGACTCAGGTTTATATATTTTAGATTCTTTGATATTGCCTTACAGAATATCTTTTCAATCTTTTTCTCTTCTTTCTATTCAGTTGTAGTAATTTGCATTAATATGTTTTAAAATTCTTCTTTCTTTTTTAGTGGCCAATCTACTGTTAAACATAACCAATGAATTTTTTATTTCAGAGATTGCATTGTTTATTTCTATGTCCCATACTGTTATTTTACTGTATTTCCTATTTTTCAACCTTGATAAATATATTAAATAGTTTTCTGGTTTTTATTTTTCACATGCATACTCTTTACAAATTAATTTTATTGAAGTACTTTACATTAAAATATTTTGTGAGTTTAGGTATGCATCATAGTAAAACCACATCTGTATATAAAACATTAAATTCATGACTATTTCAGTTTTTTTCTTTACTCAATTAATCCTCTATACCTTGTGCCCACTTATCCTCCCTCTTCTCTTTCTGTAATCGCTGATTGTGTGTTGTTTAATTTAATTCATTTGTTAAAAGTCTATTTTGTATTTTCCTGTAATTTGGTTCACATTTTATTTTACCAGGTAGTTAAATTCTTGGTGAGTCACCATAATTATGAAGAGACTAGATTTTAATAAATTTTTTGGTATAGGTTTGTTTTATGCTTTTTTATTTTATGTCAAGTTTTAACCCTCTGTCTTGGGATTTATTTCTTACTCCCAAGGCATTATCTCTGTTGCCCTAAATAGAAAACTTCAGGGAGTTACCAAGTTTTTCTAACTTGATGGGTCTTACTCTGAACTTGTCTTCTAGCTGTGGGGAGCTGGTAAATTTTCTGCCTACCTCTTTAGCCCTTTAGTTCTTACTTTTACCAGGTTCTTTTTATTGTCTCATCCTGTGTATGCACATTGTAGGTCATGGGGATTGATTTATATATAGTTTTATGACTCTGTTTGTTAAAGGAATTAATTTGTTGAAAGTCTATTTTTCTTAACAGATCCTTTTTTTTAAAATAAAGGAAAGGTGCAGGCAGGAATGAAGGTAAGTAGGTAGGTAGCTAGCTAGAGAGAGGAGGAAAAAGCATTTTATTTAGTTGTTTATCTTGTTTCCTTCGTCCCCTGGGGCACAAACATGTATTCTTGGGTCGTATGTGGACTGCACCAGTCTGGAGGTGGCAGAATATTCCACCAGTGTTCCAGTAGATACACTTTGGAGATCAAGTATTATGTGTAATTGATCTGTATGTTATTATGATACAATGTCTATTGCAAAGAGTAGATATTATATTTCATTTGTCTATTCTATCCTATTGTCTGACCTAGAGCAATGCCTTTTACTTAGAAGTTACTTAGTAAATGTTGCATTTAATTGTTTCTTAATAGAAAACCAATTATTATTCATGATTTAAATTTAGAAGTCTGCTATTTGTAAGTTACTTTCTCTCATAGTGCACTATGCTGTATTTGGGTTCAAAGGAAAGTGTTTAGGTAGATCTTTTAAACATTCTGAATTATAGTATTTCTCTGAAATTTTTACATTTAAATACTTATTTTACAATAACTTAATTCTTGCATTTTAATATTTTAATTTCAGTACATTTATTGTTAACATTTATCATGTGATCTGCAAAATTGTTGAAGTTATTGCCAAAAACAATTGGATTTTCACTCCAGCTTGATGTCAAAGAAGATACTACTTCTTATGTTAATTTTTGTATCTAAAGCAAAACCACTTTTCTATAAAATATGATGAGAAGTGTTTCTTTCATTTAGAATGATGGTAGTTTATAAGTCTATGTAGTAGTTGGGTGAAAATAACATCTTTTATTAATTTTGTTTTGGTAAAGGACTCCTCATTGTTATTTTATTTCTCAAGATCAATCTAGAGGTCAAAGAATTTGTCCCATAATATTAAAATTGCATTAATAGAATTTTTGGAAGGGTCATCCAAATTTGCCTCTTATCAAGTTCAGTTTTCTTAATTTGTGTAGAAATGACTGCAGTCCTAATCTTAATAAGTTAAACTGTTTATAGATGTAATTATTTTGTCATTAACCTTTACTTAATAACCATACTTTTTTTCATATCTTAGAGTAAACTTGAGTGCCTAGAGATATTATAAACTTGCTCTTTTAAATGGAATTTTAATTTGTATACAAATCTCTGACTTATTGCAGACTTTTTTTGATGACCATGCTAAGCTGATATGTCAATTTAAAGAACAGGTTTTACTATTCATACCATAAGAAACCTTAGTTGCATTTTTCTATCTTAATGGATTATTTGTCTTTTTTGATTTCTTGAAAAAAGTACAATGTTAAATGAAGCTAAACAAAAATCCTTCCTTTTTCTTTTTTTCTTCTTTAGAATCGAGTTTCTTACTGGGAAATGCCCAGATTGTGGATTGGCCTGTAGTTTATAGTAATGACGGTTTTTGCAAACTCTCTGGGTATCATCGAGCTGACGTCATGCAGAAAAGCAGCACTTGCAGGTAGGTCATAGAACAGCTCAGGAACCTTTTCTGAAGTTTAAGTGAATGCTAAATATGGTTTAAAGACTTAACTTTACTAAGATTTACATATAAAATCTATAGGGTAAAATTGTATAAGGATATTAAGGAGACTACATTGTCAATAGAAGTATGTAGTTTCAGAGTTAGTGGTGAGAAATTTTGCAAACACAAAGATTTTTGCTTATCTTTGAATTTATTAAGTCATTCAGTAAAGTTTTTTCATCACCTGCTATATCCAGGAACTACTCTAAAGTATGAGTGATCAACAGATCAACCTATATGAGTGAACTTTTGATGATATCAGCACTTTCTGAGCTGAAAAAATTGTCTTGAATAGACTAGAATAAACAGCCCCTAATAAAGGAGGATATGGTTCATGAACATGTATTTTTTAAAGGAAGGTTGCAGGCAGGAATGAGGCTGAGTACGCAGGCAGGGAAAGAGAGAAGGAAGAAACATTATATATTTTATATAGTTGTTTATCTTGGTTGTTCTCCCTGACCCTGGAACATAAACCCATGTCCTTGAGATGTATGTGGACTATACTTGACCGGAGGCAGCAGACATACCACTGCTCCATCAGAGCTTGCAAGTTCATGTAAATTTAAAGAACATCAAAGTGAAGTTTTTATATCCTTTGTTAATCACACATACTCTGTAATGTTGGTATATAGTACCATAGCCCTTTTGTTTGACTTACGTAAAAGAGAATCTGGCATTTGTATTATTTATAACAAATTTTTTTTAAAAATAAGCCATATCTGCAAATTTAAAGACAGAATTATGAAAAAAGATCATGAAAAAGAAAGGAAACTATGTATGGAACCAATTTAGAGTTGAAAACTTTCACGATATTTCAGTAAGTCCATATGGGGTGTTTATTCTTTGAGTTAATTATTCTTTAAAGAGCTCACTTAACTAAGCACCCAAATCAGTTGTAGATGGAATTACAAGGGATCCAAATTATTTTCTATTCCAAAACCTGTATTTTTCAGAGGAGAAAACTGATAGAGAGTAATGTCTGGGAAATTGCTCAGAGAAACTGATTCCTCTTCTTGTTTTCTACCCTTAGACCTGAGAAATAGTATATGCATATACTAACATTTATGTTCTGCATCTTTATGGGATTTCATATTATACTGTATCAACTCAGATGATTCTGTCACTAGCTAGGTGTGACAAAGAATCTCTTCAAATATCCTTTCTTTTACTTATCTTCTCCCAGCCTTCCTCATTTCCCCACTCCTAAATTCATTCTCACATTCAGTCTTCACTTTGAGTCTGAAATTGATAAACTGAAGTGATGAAAACCTGTACTCCCCTTATTGAGAAACTCCCTTTGGCAGCACTGATATCTCAGTGCCTTTTTTTTGTCTCCTGGGTGGTTGTTAGCTCTTGGACTGGCACTGTTATTAATGGGTTTGTTCTAAGCTCTCAGAGCCTAAGGTCAGTATAGAGCATCTCTGTTCCTTATATCTCAGTTTAGATAGTGTGCTTATTTTACATCTTATCATCTTCTGTTTGTTTATTAAATATGTGCATTCTTGAAATGATGTTGCATATATTTATATATATTTGTTTTTAAGACCTGCATAATTCATACAGTGCCATAAAAATATATGATTTCTTACTCTTTTCACTCAAGATAATGTTTTTGAGATTTTTTTATGTTGCTATAAAATTATCAGGTTCATTTCATTTGCCTGTTGTGTAGTGCTCCAGTAATTTCACAGCTTCTTTTCTATTTATCCACCCTACTAGTCATGAGCTGCAACTTTTGACACTTCCCTACCTCAGATATCTTGGAGATCAATATTCTTATACACATATTCTTATGGCCTCGTGAAAAGAGGGTTGTTTCTGTGGACAGAAATAGGATTGTTAGATAACTAACATCTGTCAGATTGCTCTCCAGAGTAGCCTTATTTCCACTCTCACCAGTCATGAGTGAGGTTTCCAGTTTTGCTACATCCTGCTTCATGATAGTACTTAAATTTCTATTTAAAAAAAATCTGATGTGTTTTATGTACCATTTCATTTTTTGTTTAAGCTAAATTTTCAACAAATATTCTTATGACAAATTTAGTCCAGTTTGTCTTACATTGTCAAGCCTTTGAAATGTTTTTCTGTTTATTGAAGGACATGAAAAGTATTACATGTTTAGGAGTGAGTTCCATCCCTCCAGGGATTAAGAGAACTCACAGGAGCTGACTGAAACTCGTTCCCTAGAGGGAGGGAGGGAGAGAGGGAGAGAGAGAGAGGGAGAGAGAGGGGGAGAGGGAGGGGGAGAGAGAGGGAGAGAGAGACAGAGAGAAAGAGAAAGGGGGGAAGGGAGAGGGAGAGAGGGAGAGGGAGGGAGAGAGGGTGGGAGAGGGAGGGAGAGAGAAGAGAGAGGGGAGGAGAGGAGATGAGAGAGAGACCTGCCCCCATCATTATAGAAAGCTTCAGCGTCCTTGCTCAGTGGAGCACAGGGAACCTGCCTATGAACATCTGTGTGCTGGAGAGTGGGGTGGCGAGGATGAATCATACCCCAAAAGCCAACAGCCAGAAGGTGGCTGTTGCCTCAGTGCTTAGCAGAGCTGTCAGGGGTTGCCTGTGAATTAGCTCCTTGGATTAGAGAGTTTCCTGTCAGTGGCCTGCAAGAGAGGAATTGCCATCCAACTCCTCAGAAGCCAGGAGACACCACTGAAAGCAGAATTAGTGTCATGAAAGAGCACAATCTAGAGAGCAGATCTGGTCCCGCCCCAACGGAAGCCAAGTAGTTGGCACTGGCTACACCAGGACCCTGCATCATCACAGAGGAAGAAGTCTAAAGTAAAAACAAGAAATCCACAGTGGTAAATTCAAGGCAAGGAAGAAAGCCATGCCAAAACCTAAGCTGGTGAAGTAAAGAGGGAAGATGTTAGGACCTCCCCAGAGAAGAGCTCCATGGACAGTGATTGGCACAATTGAACAGATAATGAGTTTCAAATACTAGCTATAAAAATCTAAGCAAGATACGGGAGGCACATGTAACTACCCAAAGGCAATTGGTAGACCTCAAAAAAGAAGTGACAGATCAAAAGGAGTAGCTCATCAAAGAGATGGAGGCCATAAGAAATTTATAGCATAAATGCTAGCGGTAAAAGACAGTCAAAGAATTGAAGATAAACATGAAAAGTTCCATAAACAGACTCCATCTCATAAAGAAAATAATCTCATAAATTGAAGGCAAGATCAGAGGTGACCCTTACAGAAGAGGAGAGACAAATGATTGAGGAAAAATGATGAAATTGTATGAGAAATATAAGACACCATGAGCACATGCATAAGGTTAGAAGGTACTCCAGAAGGAGAGGAGAGGGGAAAAAGGAACAGAAAACTTAAAGAAATAATAGCAGAGAGCCTCCCACATCTGTCACAAAATGTTAACTATGAAGGTCCAAGGAGTGAGAACACCAACATTTCTGAATATGAAAAGACCCACTGCCTGACATATCATAGTAAAACTAGAAGAAGCCAATGACTGTTAAAAGAAAAACATAACCTACAGTGATATGTCCATTAGGCTATCATACTTCTCAGCAGAAACCCTACAGACCCGGAGAGAGCAGCATAACATTCACAATTCTAAGAGACAAAGGCTTCAGGCCAAGAATACTTTTATCCTGCAAAAAATCATTCAAATATGATGGAGAAATAAAGATCTTCCTTAATAAACAAAAGTTAATTAATTTTTTCCATGACCAAGCCTGCCATTCAAGAAATCTTAAAAGGGGTCTCACAACAGGGAAAACAAAACAAAGATCTACCAAACTCAGAGAATGGTGAAATATGAAACAAATGCGGAAACACAGATGGAAATAATAGAAGAGAACTCTGAAAAAGACAAACAAACTCAAAATGGGAAAAGAAAATTATTCCCAAATGTACATGGACCATTCTCAAGGAGAGTTGATATCCTGGGGCACAAAGCAATTCTCAGTAAATTTTACAAGATTGAAATTATAGAAAGCATCTTCTCTGACCACAAGGGGTGAAACTAAAAAGGAACAAACATATAAGAACCACGAAGACATGGTAATTGAACAACATATTTATGAACCACTCTGGGGTCATCAGTGAAATTAAAGAGAAAATTAAGAATTATGTGTAAATAAATAAAAATGAAGAGATAAGCTTCCAGCACATGTGGAATGCAGCAAAAGCAGTTCTCAGAGGAAAATTAATAGTCATACAAGTACACATCAAAAACCAAGAGAGAGCCCAATTTAATCTAAGCACACATCAGAGCAAACTAGAAAGGGAAGAACAATTGAAATAAAAAAAGCAGTGGAAGAAAGGAGGTAATAAAAATAAGAGCAGAAATAAATGAAATTGAAAACACAAAACTCATACAAAGTATCAATACATCCAATAGCTAGTTCTTTGGAAATACAGACAAAATTGATAGATGCCCCCCTATTTAGACTCATAAAGAAAAACAGGAAAAACCCATAATAACAAAAATCAGAAATTAGGGAGGTGAAATTAAAACTGACATCACAGAAATGAAAGAATCATGAGATTGTTAGTCACTTATATGACAACAAATTCATCAATCATGAAGAAGTGGACAGATTTCTAGACTCATAGCTTTCCAAAACTGAATAGGAAGACATGGCAACTTGAACAGATTAATCATAAGCACAGCAGTAATAAAAAAAAATCCCCGAAAGATACGAGTCCAGTCCAGATAGCTTCACTAGCTAATTTTACCAAACATATAAAGAAGGGCAAATCCCATCATCCCATATTCTTCCACAAAATTGAAGAGGGAAAACTCCCAAATTCATTCTATGAGGCCAACATTGCCTTGATTCCAAAGTAAGACAAAAACAGCACCAATGAAACTATAAATAAATACTACTGATGAATGTAGACATAAAAATCCCCAACAGAATCTTGGCATAGTGAAGTCAGTAGCACATTAAAAAAATTATACACCATGATCAAGTGGGAGTCATTCCAAGAATGTAAGGATAGTTTAACAAATGCAAATCAGCCAGTGTAATAGACCACATCAACAAAGGGAAAATAAAATACTGATCATCTCAATAGATGCAGAAAAAGCATTTGACAAGATTCAGCACCAATTCATGATAAAAGCCCTCACCAAAATAGAAATAGAAGGAGCATACCTCAACATAATAAAAGCAATATATGATAAACCCATCACCAGCATAATACTCAATGGTGAAAAATCTGAAAACTTTTCCCCTAAGATCTGGAACAAGGCAAGGTTACCCATTACCACCACTATGCAACATATTTCTGAAGGTCTTGGCCAGAACAACAAGGCAAGATAAGCAAATAAATGAATTCGCACTGGAAAAGAAGAAATAAAGCTATCATTATTTATAGATGACATGATATTATACCTGGAAAAAGTGGCTAGAAATAATAAATGAATACAGCAAAGTATAGTATATGAAAACACACAAAAATCCACGTTTCTATATACAACCAATGAAGTAAAGGAAAAAGAAATTAAAGAAATTTCATTTACAATAACACCAATTAAGATTGAGTACCTGGGAGTAAACCTAACAAAGTAGGTGAAAGACCTGTACATCAAAAACTACAGGTCCTCCACAAAAGAAATAGAAGACACAAAGAGATGGCAGAAAATTCCATGGTCATGGATAGGAAGAATTAACTTAGTTAAAATGGCCATTATACCCAAAGCAATATACAGATTTATTGAAATTCCCCTCAAAATTCCAGGAACATTTCTCAAGGAAATTGAGCAAAGTATACTGAGGCTTATGTGGAATTGCAAATATCTTTGAATTGCCAAAACTATCCAAGGGGGGAAAAAACTGTAGAGGATTCACACTTTCTCCAAAATATACTACAAAGCGGTCATCATCAGAACAGTATGGTACTGGAACCAAGAGACACACAGATCAGTGGAATAAATTAAGAGCCCAGAAATAAAACCATACCTATACAGGCAGTCAGTCTTTGACATAGGAGGCAAGAGCATACAGTGGAGAAAGGCAAGGCTCTCAACAAAGTGTTGGAAAAACTGGGCTGACATCTGCAAAGAAACAAAACTAGATTACTCATTAGCCATATACAGAAAAGTTAACTCAAAATGGTTCAAAGACTGAACATAAAACTCACAATCATAAAATACCTAGAAGAAAATGTGGGAAAAATGTTCCATGGCTTCAGCTTGAAAGAGATCTTTGGGGAAAGAATAGCTATGATAAAAGAGACCAAAGTAAAACTAAACAATTGGGACCTTATTCAACTAAAAAAGTTTTGCATAGCAAAAGAAACCACCCTAAAACAAAAAGGCAACCCACCAAAATGGAGACGATATTCACACACCATACATCAGGTCTAATCTCCCAAAATATGTAAAAGGTTATATATCAACAATAAAAAGCTAATGACCTAGTCAAAAAAATGGGCAGAAGACTGAAGACATATAAAGAAGGCACACAGATGACTGACAGACACATGAAAAAATGTCCTACATCAGTCATCATCAGAGAAATGAAAATAAAAACCATAATGAGATACCACCTCACACACGAAGAATTGTCTATATTAAAGAGATTATAAAGCCTGCCCTGGTGGAGCAGTAGTTAGGTTAATCACCTTTGAAGGAACAAGCCACATACCCTCGAACCCTTGGGTTCAAGTCCCAGGTCTGGGGGTAAGGGGCCTGGAAACCAGTGTGAACAACTAAATGAAAATAAAATAAAGTGCTGCTTCCTCCTCTCTCTTCCTGCCTGCCTGCCTGCCTGCCTGCCTGCCTACTTGCCTTCATTCATGCCTATACTTTTGTTAAAAAGACTAGAAGCAGCACGTGTGGAGAAAAAGGAACCTTCCTACTTTGTTGGTGGGAATGCAAATTAGACCAGCGCCTCTGGAAAACATGATTACTCAAAAAAAATAGAGGTGGATCTACCATTCGATCCACCAATCTCACTTTTAGGCATATGCTCAGAGGATGCAAAATCTCTGCTCAGAAAAATGATCTGCACCTCTTGGCGCAGTTCACGATAGCCAAGACATGGAAACAACCTAAATGTCCATTAGCAGATGACTGGACAAATAAGTTTATATATATATATATATATATATATATATGCACACACAAATACATATATACATGTATACGTGTGTGTGTGTATATATATATATATGTATATATACACACAATGGAATTCTATGCAACTTTTTGAAATGATGAAATTGTGCTCTTTGCAGCAATGTAGATAGAACTTCAGGGGATCATGTAAGCTAAATTAATCAGAAAGAAAAAGAAATGTGGAATGGTTTCACTCATATGTGAAATATAATGAAGCAAAACAAGTGAACAGACAGATCCCAACAGAATTTACAAGTCGCATAACAATGGCTACCAGGGATGGAACAAGATGGCAGTAAAGGATAGAACCTGGTGGTGGATGCAGTGTGAAATTTTACTCATGGACTGAGATACACTTTAAACACCCTAAAATGAATATAGCATTGTGAACAAAAAAGTAATACAATTATTGTTATATCTAAATTATTATATTTTTATTATATTTAAATGGTATTGCATGTTTCAGTCTTGACCAAATAGTGTTTAAAAGCATCTGATCTTATCTCATAGGGTCAAAACCACTTTTGCCTTTTTTCTTTCATTAACCTGAAACATTTTGAAGTTCATTCCTGTCTTTTTTACTTTTAGGATAGAAGGACAAACAGAGTAATCATGTAGGTAGGAAGAACTGGAGTACAAGCATTCTTTCAAATACACGTTTTTTCCCCTTCTTGGAACAGCTGTACTAATCTTTTACCCAAGCCATCAAGTTAGACAGTGAAGCAGAGCTATTGAGACACTTTATCAGGTGTATTTCACAAGCAGTTTTTATTAACACAGGGTTGTCTCAGCCACAAGAGCACATTACATATGCTAGATGGCAGTCAGTTGGTTCCATTTGGCTGAGGGCTTTGCTTCACACAGTGGCGCTGAAGGCAGATGTTAGACGAGGTGCCTCTGTGATCACATTCCAGAGGTTAGAGATGTCCAGTGCTGTCTCTAGATTCCCTTAATTATAGGTCGTGGGCCACACATTTATGACTCCGACTCTCTTTAAGACCATATAATTAATGGTTTGTGAAAATTTTTGGTTATAAGCCTCTGTTTAAAGTAGTGCTTTGATTTATTCCAAAATTACCTTTTCCAGATTTGAAAGCTGAATTCTTATTTATTTCCAATTCTGAGTCCCCTCTTTCTCTCTCAAGTGTTACCCACCAACCCCCTTGACTTTGGTCCTTTGGTTAGAGATCTCAGTCCATGTTTCCATTTACTTTTGTGATGATTTTACTCCTGTGGTCGATACTGAGCTGGATGCCACACTTACCAATTGCATTAAGTCAATTTGTGGTTTCCGTTTTGAAGCATTTTTTGGTTCGTGAACCACAGCTTGTAGAGAATATTATCCTTTGTGAATGTTTGTGGTAATTTAGTCTATGAATGTAGTTGACAATTGGCAGATTGAGATAGATTGGTGGAACTCATGATCTTTTTATCTCTCTATCTCTGTCATATTTGTATGGTTTCTTTTTCCTTTGAAAGTCTATCACCTTTATAGGTGACCTTTGTATAGAGAGATTTTGATGGCTGAACAAAGGATTCAACAGTAAGTCTATCTTGGTATAGTTCAAAACCACCTGGTCCTAGAAGTTTCTTAGCAAAGAATTTATATGAATGACATACTGTCAAATACTCAGAAAGCTGTATATGACCTTGGCCAGGGATGAAATAACTCCTCTTTTACTCCCAAGACCAAATATTACCACCAGTTAGTTATGTGGCAAGAGAAGTGACCAGATTACCTAGGAGCAGGCCTTGGGTGAGTTTATGCTTCAGTGTCATGAACTCATAAGAAAGAAGACACACAGATGATAATCATCTCCCTTGAAGACACAGTGACTCTACCTACTAGCAAACTTGTCCCAATCCCTGTCCTACAATTTCAGAGAAGCAACGGAGTATAGCTAGGACTGGAGGGACCTTCTGCCCCAACTGTGAGAAGTATTCCAGTAATAGTTCAGCCATTGGACAGTACGTTATGACTGCCAATGTAACGTGATTATCCTTTTATTCTCACTCTCCGAGTTATATTAACTTTTCATCCTTTTATTGGTCAGGAAACTAAGAGTTTATATAACCTTCCCATGCATTGTTCACTTTGTAAGTGGCCCTCCAAGTGTGGTGGTCCTTTGTTATATCTTGACCGCTCAATATTATAGCAAAGATAGATAGATAATTTCTGTGCATCTAATTTAATCCCTTCCAATAAAATGACTGCAGTTGTAGACATCATTTACTGAGGGGGAGGCTGGTATTATGTCTACAAGAACAATTTGAAGTTTTGTAATTTCTTTTATATGCCTATTGTATATTTTGGAAGTTATTCAGTAAGAGACGGAAACAAGTGTGTATATATGTATATATGTGTATCTGTGTACATGTGTGTATATCTCTGTATACATATATATACATACACATATACACATACATATTTTTTCTCCTAAAGCCTGATGATTACCATTTCTAAAGTTGGCACTAAAACTTGGGTGAGTTTTATTCATTTAGAGTTAGGCTGTGGGAAACCGCGATAAAGACATTCAACATTTGTATGTGAAAAGCCCAGCAAATAAACAACTGTGACATACCCACAGATTACATGGAACCATTATTTAGTCAGTATAGTTTCAGCAACTTTGGGTGGAAATGCTTTCATAGTTTGATTCAAACTCCAGTGAACTTGCTTTGGAAGATAGTATGTTTTAGATAATTTTCCTAGTTCACTTTGAAATATTTTTTTATTATTTAACTGCTGCATGTTACTACTTCAAATATGTGTACTGTCACTGGAAATATATAGTTTAATAAACTTAAAATGAAAAAATGAGTTATGTAAGAATTGAAAATTTATTTTAAAAATATTTTCAAAATTTAATGATCTGGAATTTTAAAAAATGTCTATTTTTATAGGATAGGTGATTTTAACATTGGAAAGGCTAAACTAATGAATATGCTATATAAATTTCATAGTTTATTTGAAAAATTGCTTGTTTTCACCTTCTCTTTAGAAATGGATATTAATCAGATGTGTTGTATTTCTTCTTAAGCGGTGTTATTACATTGATTTCCAAAATAGTTTCTTTAAAATAATTGATTTGTAATTTAATTTTTAGTACTATTGAAGCTATTTTTTTACAGTTTTATACTAGCAGCTTGTTATTTTATAAATGTTTTCATTATAGTGTCTTTCTGTTGATCAGTTGCTAATATTGTGATTCAGTTAATTGAACCATAGAACGTGAACTTTTAGTAATAGGAGTAAAGTGACTTCTTTTTTATTTTTAAGATAAATACATTTAGTTAACTTAATTACCCTTGTCTTTTAAAAAAATGTTTTATGTTTATTAAAGAATGTTGGATTAGAAGTAATTGTCACTGAAAAACTGATTAAGAGTTTACCTGTCTATAAAATATATCGATCATCTTATACTAACTTTTTTGGAGGAAGTGAGAATGCTTTTGTGCTGTTTCAAGTGAGAAATCATAATTTAATTATAATGCCTTTGAAGAGATTTTCATAAAACTCACATGAGCAGAAATTCAGGCTTTGCCAAAAACAGTGGCTTTTCGATATTTGATTACTTGGTAGGCTCTGAAGTTTAATGTGTTTGTCTGGTTGTGAGATTATGGAGTTAAGAATTTGTCATTATATTCTGAGATTCTCTTGCTTATTTTATTTATAATGATAATTAAAACTTTATTTAAATAAGAGAAATTCTGTAATTGACAATGCAGGATGCATTCTCAGTGTTTGGACCATGGCCTCATTCACTCCCTTTTGTTTCTTAGTTTCTAGAGTTCTGGTTAATTTAGGTCATGTTACCATAAGATGTGTTACTTGGCAATTCTCAGTTGTAATATGGTATGGCCATCAGTCCTAATCATTGCTGCTGGATCTTCCTAACAAACTACTAGATTGATATATTTAGGATCAGATTTCCCTTTAGAATAATGAATCGTGATCTTCAGGGGTCCTCACTTGAGTGGATGTCTTTCAAGCTTCTAATTTTGTTCTATGATTTTATATTTTTTTCTTGAAAGAAGGCTGCCCAAACTGTATAAATTTCAGGTCTCACCACACCTGGATTAGCTTCTAGCCAATGTGCTAGCTAACTCATTGAAAACTGGAAACCAAAGAAATAGCAAAGACATACTTGACCTTTCAGAAACTTAGCCAGGGTATCTAGTGTCACAGGTTCTCTCCTGATGGAAGAAATGGTTTGGACAATTATATCAAGTAGAACTATGTCTCTACAAACAGGTGTATTACTGATGATTGTGAAAGCATCAAGGATAGGATTTTAGAGGTTGTAGTCCTTTAATGAGCTCTGCTTTATAAATTTTCAGAGTTTTGGTGAGCTTATCTTAGAACTATAGATTATTTCAAGCATTAGGAAATTTTTGTGGGATGTAGCAGTTCATTTTAAAATCTTTTCCGTCTATTCCTCTAGCTATAGTGATAGTGTTTGTCTCCTTCAGCTTGTCATCTTTATTTTCTTCCCATTAACCATTAATGTACCTATATTAAGAAAATCTTCAAAAATTATAAGAATGTTGATGAATTTTGTGTAATATTGAGTCTTCATATTTAATTGTAATGTGCATAATAACAAAGCATAAGAAGATTATGCAAGTGGAATCCATGTAATAAGATCTTAATACTCAGTGGAAAAATTATGATCATCCTGCAACTGTTAACAATGTTAAAACATTAAAAACTCTGTTATAAGTTCAGGGAAATGAAAATAATGGTAAATAAGATTTATTGGGATTTAGAACATTAGAAACTTTGAGAATGAAAGTATTTTTAATAATAACTAATGTATTTTCAATAATAGTTGCCTTCTCATAATATAATAATACAAGAGAGCTTTTCCCTTGTTCTTAAAAAAAGTTTGTCAGCTTCAATTATTTTATTCTTCCACTTTGACTATTGTGAACTGTCTCCTATGACTCCTTTAATATGAAGATTTTGTTTGTTTTTACTGGCATCCCTTCCTCTGGAAAACCTTCATCTTTTTCATCATAATTACTTTCCTGATTTATGTTGCTAAGTTAACTTTATTAAGTTCTTCTGGCTACAGATCTAGTCTCTTCCAGTGATAACCAACCATGTCAACATTCTTACAGACT
Source organism: Solenodon paradoxus (assembly GCA_004363575.1). Taxonomy (NCBI): domain Eukaryota; kingdom Metazoa; phylum Chordata; class Mammalia; order Eulipotyphla; family Solenodontidae; genus Solenodon; species Solenodon paradoxus. The sequence continues at coordinate 97,862 of RJWH01001609.1, read as the reverse complement.
TCTCCTTTTATTGCTTCATTTGTTTTCAATTTGGATTTCCTCTGCAGCATTATCATTTGTTATTTCTTTGGTGGACTTCAAGTTTGCTGACTAATTCTTGCTTTTGAGTATCAATTTTTATAAAATGTCACATGGGTTTGTCACAGGGAAGCAGCTTAACTGCCTGTTTTGCTGTCTGTGCACAAACTGGGTGAAACGTGCATTGAGAAATACTGATAGACTTTGAAAGAGATAAGGTAATTACACACTGATAATGATGTGTATCTACTTATGTATTACTAGTGGTTGTAGACTGAAAAGCTAGCAACAAAGTTTATACTTTACACAGTTATTCACAGCTAATATATTTTGATGGCTAAAATTTGAACTGTTTTGGGGAGATTGGTGTTTAAACCATAGTAATTAAAATTTGTATGTATTGGAACTGTGAAAAGTGAAAACTGCTCCTGTTTCTCTCCATTTAGAATAACTTACATTTTGATTATTTAAGTAACATAGTTTCATAACATTATGTAGACTTATTGTGTGCATCATTGTAAATCTATATCTATATGTAATACATTAAGTTTAACCCAGCAGTCCAACCTCATCCTTCACCAGATAATTGATCCCTTTTACCCAGCTGGACCATGCCTCTCTCCTTCCCCTTCTAGTAATTTCTGATTTGTGTTTTCTTTTTTAAATAATCAGTTTTTTTAATCTGATAGTTAGACTTTGGCAAATATGTTTTTTCCTGATTCATTTCTAAAACTTCTAATAAAATTTAAATTGTTTACCTTTGCTAGGCCGTTTTGTCACTTTTTTATTATAAGGCAAAACACAAATAGAATAATTCTTATTAGGTATTTCGTTTTTAGAGTTTCAGCTACTTGTGGTCAACTATGATCTGAAAATATTATGCAAAATAAGTATTTTGAAAAAGAGACCACATTTACATTACAGTAAATTGTTATAATTATTCTATTTTTTTATTAGTTACTCTTAATCTCTTACTGTGTCTAGTTTATAAATTAAACTTTATCATCAGTGTGTATATATAAGAAAAAGCATAGTTTACATTGGTTTTGATACTGTGTGGTAACTGCTAATTTGATTCGATAAACTGAAAGTCTATTTTTGTTTGATTTGGTTCGTTTGGTTTTTCTCTATACCATATGCAGGTGAAATCATATGATGTTTTTCTCCTGATATATGCTTAGCGAGATAAAATAACTTCTAAAGATTTTTTTAGCAAGAAGTTGAATAATCATGATTAAAATGCAGTTTAAATATTATTTTTGTTCTTTTCATGGAAGCAACATTATCTTTTGTATTTATGTTTGAGAACTTAAAGGTAACTATATTTTATATAGCATTTGAAAAGCAACACAAAACCAAAATGGATTATATGTTTCTTTTCCTCAGTTTTATGTATGGGGAATTGACTGATAAGAAGACTATTGATAAAGTCAGGCAGACTTTTGACAACTACGAATCAAACTGCTTTGAAGTTCTTCTGTACAAGAAAAACAGTAGGTATCTAAATTATCTTAAGGTGAACCAACTCTTTGTTTAATAATGTTATGTTTTGGTAAATGGTAAATGAGTTATAGTGTAGAGTGTATGAAACTTGTACTAATCCTTTAGACAGGGACAGGGGATGCTAATGAAATTAGATAGCAAAATTAGTAAATAAAGTGTTAAAAAATCCTATAGTTGTGTGAAAGGAATTAAAAATGAGAGAGATTCATTCATTTCTTCTTTGGTAAAGAAAAAAGATGATTGATATAATGGGGTATAAGTGATTATCTTTTTGCACACATCAATATGGTCTTTTGCTAGACCAGATATTTCATGTGGAAGGCTAGTGGACATGATCATTATTTTCAGAATGGACTATTCGTACCTGGTAAATTTATATTGATGTGAAATGTTCTCTGTGATGGAATTCATGAGTGGTCAGTTGTCATTATATAGTTACATATGACCTCTTGATATGGACTCTTCATCCAAGTTTGGAGGAAAATGCTGACTAAATTAAAAAAAGCAACTAATATGCTCATCAAGCAAGTCTTCCTTTTAATTCAGTTTTTTTAAAAGGAAAGGTACAGGTAGGAATGAAGGTGAGTATACCAACAGGAAGGAAGGAAGAGAGAAAAGGAGGAAGAACTTTATTTATTTTTTTCATTTGTTGTTCACTCTGACCCCCGGGTCTTGAACCCTGGACCTTGAGATGTATGTGGGACTGCTCCAAGGTGTACTAGACTTGCTAGTCCACTAAGGTGCACCCTTAATTTATTTTTTTAAATAGTGATTTCTTTTTTGCTGTTTTCTCAAATTCACCCCACCACCCCAAAATCAATAGGTACTTTATTAGTGGGGTCAATTTTTTTTTAATGGTAATGGCAAATGATAGCAAAACAAATTATTATCTTTGTGGAAATTGAAGGTTACTAATATTAATTCTTCCCCAGTTTGGGGAGGATTAAAGTGTAAACAGAAAACACTTGTTCCGTATTCACTTCATATTGAATCTTATGGAGCATAATTTATTTTCTCTATTTTATCTCAAACACTTGTTCTCTCTGGAATATTTGGAAATGAATTTAGTTTTCTCTTTTTATTAATAGACCTTTATAGAAATAACCATAGGCATTGTTCTACAGTAGTGCATTTTGGTAAGAGAATATTAGTCTTTAGTTGTTTTACCTTAGGAGTGTCTTATATCTTGTTCTTCATTTTAGTGAAAGCAAGGTAGAAGTATTTCTCTTTGAAGTCATAACTAAATGTTGATTGACTTGTTACTGAGACAACAGTTAATTCTGAATGATCAGAATTTGTCCTCTGCAGGAGAAAAGTCAGGCTCTGGGTGCTTTCTGGGTATTTTTCAGCAAGTCCAAATATATATTGATAATTCATAGTAGACCCATATGGCAAAGCCACCTTTCGGTTTTATATGTCTCTCAAGTTTAGCAAATTAACTAAGAATATTCCACATTACTGAGGTCATTTCACACTGACATTAAAGCAAAATAAATTTTTGCCTGATTTTAAAGCATCAAAGCCAAGTTTATAGATTGTAGTTTCTCAAAGATGCCTTAGTGGAAATTCTATCTTATTTATACACTCTTAAATCATGTTGGCAGTAACGTGAATTTTACATTCCCAAAGACTGCTTCCCAAGGTGGTTTAGCTTTTTTTCAATGGCTTGAAATAGTTATCTGGCCTTTGTTCAGGCCTGTCTGCTTCTTCATATAAGTATCTATGCATAGATGTTTGTTTAAGGCCAATAAGAAATATATAGCCCATAGTACCGTTGATAAAACTCTTGTCTTTTTTCTTTGTGTTGGTTTCCCCACTTTAATTGAGGGATAAATATTATCCATCTTTTAATAGAGTTCTACCATGATTGGAAGCAACTTTGAGAAAGTCTTAGAAATAGTCAAAGGCTTTTGAAAATCATGTGAAAAAATGCATTCTTTTGACTTTTTAAACTATTAAATAGAAAAGTTCATATGTCTGTAGAAATGTTTTTGATATGCCTGAATGCCAAGTCCTTTCAACACTTACATTAAATAAGTAGGTTAAACACCATCTTGGAATGAGGGGATTGAAGTATCTTATTTAACATATATCATGATTCAAGATTCAGTCTGCAGCCTCTATTTTTTAGGTTCATTGCTCTGATTAGCATGAGGATATTTGTACCTCTAGAAAAAAAAAATAGTATTTCTAGGATGATGATTTGAAAGGACTCTATTTACACAAAGGTAGATCCGTGATAGCAGGGCCATTCCAAATAATGCTGGGCACTACTCTGAGGTCACAGTGGCTGCAGACCTCTCTGTATAACTCTCCCACACTTCTTGGTTCCCTGAACCCCGGATCCAGAAAATGAATGTTTTACTAACCACTCAACAAATAGCCCATTTGGGGAAGTCCGATTCTGTGGCTCAACTTGAAAAATAAGTCTGCCTTGCTATCTGAGAGCAATTTAAAAAACAACCCTGACTTCCAAAAGTTGAAAAGTTGCTGTTTTCATATGAAGGTATGAAATGTAGCATCATCTATTTCTGTTGTGATTTCTACAGACCTTGGAAAACGACTTATTTGCAATGGCCTTTTCTGTTTATGATTCTGCTGCCTCCAGCTTACTGTGCTGGAGCAGCCCTAAGCCATGCATCTGCTGGCCCCTGGGTCTGGTGATTTGTAAAGCTGTGCACATCACTCGGAGTGACTAGACACACTGTAAAATAAGAAACAGAAAACAAAGAACAACCCTCCCTGGGAGACGGGGTCATGGTTTTTGAGGTCACTTTCATGCTGTAACCATTTTGGTAAGGGTTCTGTCCTTCCATAGGCCATCTGGGGCTGCAAAGGACCTAGTTGTCAGAGCTAAATATTCCCATAGACATCTCTTTCTAATTCTCTGACTTCTTGAACTTAGTAGTTAAATCACGTTATCTTGTCTAAATGGCAAATTCCCCTTTGTGGTGGTGACATTATTCGGTGAATTTCTTTTGGTCACAGGTATAAACGTACCTTTTATTTTTTTTCCATTGGGAGCCCACTAATAGCTACGAACTCTCACCTAGAGATAATGAATGACTGTACATCTTCCTCACCTTACTTGTCAAGCTGAAACTTGACAAATACTTGCATATTGTTAAGAGAGAATATTTGGAGAGACTTTACAACGCTGTGACTTGGAAAACACATGATGGAAATGTGCCTTTTTTAATATACCTTCAGTATGTTTATTGTTTACTGGATAAATTTGTTTGGAGACATTTTTTGGTAATTTCAGATATTCTTATTTTGACATAATGTAAGTTCCTGGTTTGTCCAAATCCTAAGCCTTGAACATTTTGAAACTGTCTGTTCTTTGGAATTTGTGGGAGCTGGTTATTTTATTTGAGGAATATGGTGACAGATGCAGCCCCATGCTTGGAGGGAGCAGTGGTTCATCAAGACACCTGAGATTCTCAGGGGCTGAAAACATGTCTTTTTTCTTTAACAATGCCTTAAAACCTTCAGATAGAGCTCTTTGTATAGCAGGCGTCAAGTGTTGCTCACATTGTCTTTCTCTGATGAGGGAACAGTCAAAGACAGTTATCATATTAGTCTCTGAGGTCAGTGAGAGAGCCTTGAGATAGCAGCAGTGTTTCATGTGTTCCTCCAAAAGGAGACTGATAGGAACGTCAGATATTTCTTTTGAAGTCAATTAGAAATACTTCTCAAAGTGACAGGAAGAGTTAAGTACATGGGAATGGTCCCACCTGGTGACACTATGGAGGAGAAGTTGGTGAGAGCAGCAATACGTAGGGACCCAGGCTCAAGGTTTGGTGGGCATTACTTAGTGAGATTGCCTGTGTGCTCCAGCATTGTGCAGTGAATCCCTTTGCTTTACTTTCGGTTTTTGACATTGAGGGTTGAAAAATGTTTACAAGTTTTTGAGTAACTGGTAGTTGATACCAAATTAAAGCTTTTGAAAATTACTTTTAACTTTTGCTCCTGCCTGCACCTTTTCTTTAAACAATTATTTTTAACCCTTTAAAATACTCTTGCTTTGGTGCTGTTTCCTGGCATACAGTTGGCTGCTGAAGGAAGAGGAAAGGTAGAAGTTCAAATAATTGCTGTGGCTGTATCACACTCTGTTTTCCTTTCTCTCTCTTACAGGGACCCCTGTTTGGTTTTATATGCAAATTGCGCCAATAAGGAATGAACATGAAAAGGTGGTCTTGTTCCTATGTACTTTCAAGGATATTACATTGTTCAAACAGCCAATAGAGGATGATTCAACAAAAGGTAATTTTCAAAGGAATCACTTATGATGGAATGTCACTTATATTATTATTATTATTATTAAGTTTACTGGACAATGTGAATTTACTATGTGACTTTTGTTTTGCTTCACATTTATACTAGTACTTGTCCAAAGTCAGTTTTATTCAATCATATTGTTTGAATGAAATAACAAGTTGAAATAATAGTTGGTTAAAAAAAAAAAAAGAATGCAATCCAAAGGAGGGAAGGGTGTAACTTAAATTATAATAAGGGAATTGAGATAGATATAAGTAAGTTATTTCATAGAAAATTATTAATTTAGAATCAATATAATAGGAGTTTCATTCATTTCTACTAGGGTGAACTATAGAAACAAAAATTATGATAATGTCCAATGATTTGGGTGAAGTCCTGTTAGAAATGAATGAAACACCTATTATATTGATTCTAAATTAATAATTCTCTATGAAATAACTTATTTGGTTATAATATTCATAGGAACTGCTTATAGAAAATAGTAATCAGTGGTGTGGGTTTTTATCCCTTTTCTATATAATTTCTCTTTTTATTCTCTCCAAGTGCATTTGAGTTAGAAATGGGTGTCCTATAAATGAAGGATTTCAAATAACCTTAGAAGTAGTTTTTATGAAGTACTATTTTCAATAATCTCTTAGGAAACTAAAAATGAAATGCCTTCCTCTTTACATTTGGAAAGCATTTCTTTTTTTAATCTCAAGAAATTGGTATAGAAACTACTCTTTCTAACTTTAATCATAATTCTAAAAACCAAAATCATACTAGGTTTATTCCTTGCATCTGAATTTGCATATATATAATATTATTCCTGCTCAGTTTCTGGTTTTCATCAGATTGAAACAAAAGAAATTTTATATTGTATAAACTATTTAAAATATGAATAGAAAAAATCACTTTTGAATATTTCTGAAAATGTGGGTATTAACTAATCTCAATGAGCATTGAATGACGTATGCACTTTTGCATTCATACTACCTGTTTCTTTGCTTTTACTCATAGACCCAGTGTCTGGGGAAGTCTAAGACAAATTTTAAAACTCGTTTTAATTTAATTTTTTTTTTTTTTTGTATTTTGTATTTTATTGTATTTTATTTTATTTTTTATTGTAGCTATTATTCAGCACATTAAAATAACTTCCTATGTATAGGTTCCCCATTCCTTAGATGTATTTTTCAACACATCCTGCCCTCCACCAAATCATCAAGTGTTCTTCCCCATTGTCTAGTAGGCTCCACCACCATTTGCCCCCACCTGCCCCCTTCCTTTTTGATCACCTTAGTTCTGTTGCCAGTGTTTCAGGTCGGTTATGTTTCATCTGTTCCTTTGTTTTGTTTATTCACATTCCACCTATGAATGAGGTCATCTGGTATCTATCTTCTTTTTACTTGTTTCACTTAGCATAATCCCCTCTAGCTCCATCCATGTTGATTCACATGACAGGATGTCTTCTAAGGGCTAGGTAGTATTTCATTGTAAATACTGATTTTTAATAGAATAATCTTTTAATAGTATTTAGGTTTAAAGCTAATTTGCTTGTTTTAAAATTCTAAGTGCTCCATCCAGTAACAACAGACTATACTCTTCTCAAACTTACATGGAACTTCACTTACATATCACATTCAGGCCATAAAACACCTTGGGAAACTTAAAAGAATAAAGAATAGTGTATGTTCTTAGACCACAATGGAATCCAACCAGAATCAACAGCAGAAAACAATAGCTAGAAAATCCCCAAATATTTGGAAATTAGCATATTTCTAAATAGCTCATGGGTCCAAGTAGAAGCTTTAAGATAAAACATTTTGAACTAAATCAAAGTTAAAATACAACTTAGCTAAAGCATTGCTTAGAGGCACATGTTTGGTACTAAATGTATATAGCAGAAAAGAAGAGCTGAGTAAACAGCTTTAAGTGATTTCATGGCACCGCAGAAGTTGGAGCCAAGAACAGTACTGCATCGTTCTTCCTCACACTTTTGCCCTGCTGACATTAATGGTGGCATCAGTGACTGTGTGGTTTATATGTAGAAGCTGAAAGGAGGCAGCATTTTGCAATGTGGTTGGATAAAGGGTGCTGATATTGGGAGTTGACTTTTGTTTCTCAGGTTAATGCTTCCATCTCCATCTCTGCATCCTCACAGCAGAATCACAGAGATTTGTCAGACATGTTGTGTTTCAAATGCATTTCTTAGTCTTAATAAAAATTGAATAAGCTTCTTAGAACTTAGATCGCTTGGCTTTTGGACTATGGACTTCATAGATTGGACTTGAAAGGAAAAGTAAGACTCCATTGTTAAAAGAGTTAGAATAAAATATCTCTTCTTAGTGCAAGAATTTGTAGAGGAAAGAACTTATTTTAAATAGATTTTTATTTTACATAAACTCTTCCACACACAAGTACATAACAGGTTATTGAAAAAAAATATAACCTAACTATGAATGGTGTATATGAACTGCTTTCTATTATTCATGCAAACTGTAAACCTAATATGAAAAATTCAATAGAAATAAAATATTTATGCCCTTAAGCAATTATTCTACTATCACTGTGAAGCTAGCAGTATAGGAAACTTTTGAAACGTTGGCATAATAATATGTTTTTCAGCTTTTTAAGTCAAGTAAGGGAGCTATGAGAAATTTTGGGAAGTAGCAGATGAGATTTCATGATAGCAACATAATGTAATGGGTCTAGAGCATAGAACCTGGAGACAGTGGGCTTACTTTGAATTCAGCCTTGGGTACTAGAGTTAATTATATCAACTTTTTCATGACTCTTCCAGAGATATTTATCTATTTTAATAGTTTTTTAAACGAAAATTGCTGATTGATCACACAGTATGTGCAGATACTATTTAGTTCCTTCTCTCACACCCTAATGAAGGGGGCAGACAAACAAACAAATATGTAATGGAAACTTTCTTCTTACTGCTCTTATTTTCCCAGGGAAATTAGGAAGTACAGTTATTAACAAGGTGTAAGTGTGGTAGAGAAAGTGAGGAAGTGTTAAGGGTGTGAGTAGGAAAAGTAGATATAAAATAGTAATTTTAGAAAGTGGAGCTTGAGTGGACAAGGGATATTCAACAGATTTGCTGGCAGCAGCAAGGTCCACTTGAGGCCAGTGTTCCTAAGTATCAAAAGAATGATTATGTGTTTATTCCACCCAGGTTTAGTGAAAGATGTGTGGATGAAGAGGTAGGTGAAGAGTTTTATTTAAGTCCAGTTGGGATGTGGTCAGGTAAGTAAGATGAGAGAATTGGGGGGCTCCAGGGTAAGAGAGAAGGATGAGAGAGGTGAGGATGCTTGTAAGGAAGTAGGTTGAGGGTATTTGTAAAATTAAAGACATGGTTAGATAATAGATGTTTCTACCTACTGTAGAAGAAATTGTGTTTTAGAATAAGAACAGATATTGTATATACACACTGATAAAACAGAATGTAAATTTTAATCCCAGAGCAAGGACATTTTTATCTTCTTAATGTCACTAGGAACCAGTGATTGGAGGAAGGGCTCAGTCCTTTGAGGATTTCCCAGAATTGGATAAATTGACATCAGTCTCCTTGTGTTGATATTTTTACCAAGAAACTCAGGCTTATGGCTGAATGACTTGAGCAAGCTGGCTAAATCTCAGTTTAATTTCTGGATTGTATCCGGGATAGTAACATAATATGATGACAACTCACTAATTTCAGTGCCGCTCTTACTCATAATGATCACCAAAAATCTTCTTTTAGACTAATTTTTGCCTTTAAATCAAATATCGCTGATCAATGTCAATAACATTTTTAAGTTACACCATGATGAACAATAGCAAAATACTTTGAAGGGGAAGGAAATCAGTTTTGATGGAGTAGTTAATATGTTTCAGGAACTTCATAGTCCTTATTGCTTATTCCGACAATACTGAAAACTAGGATTATTATCTCCACTTTTCTGTTGAAGGTTCTGATATGAAAGTCTGACTCATTTCTAACCCCATATTCCATTATACCACTTTTCCTTGTTCTTTCCAGTAGAAGCGGAGTATTGGGCTTTGGCTACTGTGAACCTCTGATCTCCTTTTGTCCTAAACAAATGAAGCATATGTGAGAACACTCTGATTCTGACAGATGTTTATGATTTTGAAACAATGAAATTTACTGGTAATCATTTGAGGGGGTGGGACAAAGTCTTCTTGTTATCTTTTGTTTCTGATCCTGGATCTGCTGCTCAGCTCACCAATCATTGGTACCTAATACATCATTTATAATAACACAGAGGGGGCAAATTACAGCCAGGAAATCCATTCTGTTGATTACCCGTATGTATTTTAAAAGAGTTGGCCCAAATTTCTGCCTGTTTATACTGTGCAATATTTTCCAGCAGACTCCAAAACTGCCAAGATGCTTACAGTGTGAAACATCCTGTGCCAAATAGTTATGGTATCTTCGTGCCAATAATTGAGACCAAAAAAAATTCCCGTAGAAAATAACAGCAAATATAGCAACTTTCCCCTTGTGGGAAGCCAATGGTTTCTTTAGAGAGGAAATAACAGATGAAATATGAGTAATTATACTACACTGTCTCTTTGGCCAAGAGTATAATTGTTTACCTAAGCTTTTTTTCTTATAGATTAGATTCTTGTGTTGCAGTCTAGTAGATTGATTTAACTGCCTCTGTGACTTATTTTTAAGATTAGGCAGTCTATGACAGAGAGGTTAATTGCAACCCAATAGAGCTAAACTAATGTTTTATTAAGAAGGAGTTGGCATCCTGTGCTTTTAGGAGAACAAATGTTCTCATAATGCCACAAACAACTTATAGAGCAAGTATTAGGCTCTTTATATTCAGCTGTCTGTTCACATTACGCCATATCGACCACATCTAAGTAGCATCAGCAAACTGTGCTGAATAATCAGTCACACCAGTTATGCCTTTGTAGAGGTGAGATCAGTGAATGTATCATTGGGGAGAGTCAGAACTGCTGATGTGTCTTTTTTCTCTGACCTAGACATTGTGGCTGCTAACTTTTTCAAAGTTCGACTGCACAGTGGGGCTGGGTGACAGATTAAATCAACTAATTTAGGTAGTACCATAAGCAATTTCAGATGTTGTGTCTAATAGAACAAAGGGCTAGGCATAAGAATATCCACTGTGTTCTTGTTAGTGATAAGGAAAAATCTAGAAAACACTTAAAATATCCATGGGAACACATACATGATTAAGGAAGAGTACTGATTTTCTAAAATGATAAAGGTGCAGGCAAGTATCAGGTGACATGTAGGTGGGTCTGGAGGTGGAGGGGACAAAGGGAAGTAGAACACTATCATGTTTCTATGGCTTCTGTTTTTTTTTCAATAAAATATTTGACAAAGTAATGTGCTGAGAGTGAGGAGAGATGCTATAGGGGTCTCGAGAAAATGCTGTTTAGAACTGAGGGGTATAAGAAAGTCCTACCAGATGAGAGACAGAAAGAAAGATCACAAGATCATCAGGGACTTCATCTTTGAGTGCTCCCTTTCAGTGTGAAATGCAACATTTCTTGGCTTGCATTAGTCCTCCAGCTTCCAAGGCATTTTGATATCAAAGCTCATAAATGGTTACTCAGTTAGACAATTGCCTTTGGCTTTGGTTTTTCTAGGAAGGAAGGATACTTTTCAAGTCATTCCTTCTGCATCTCTCTCTTCCAATATGTCTGAGTAAGTTCAACATTTGCCATCACCTTTCCTTTCCCATTAGCCACTCCAGCGGTCTGTCGGAGGGCATTACATAATCTTCAGCATTCCAGTGTGCCCTGCCTACTTCACACCTACACCCTTTCCATCCTCTCCAACCCAAGCCCTTCCTTCATGTGACAGAGACATACTTGCTAAGCGCTGGTAAAAGTAAAATCAGATTACATTCTTAACTGTAGATGCGTTGTCAATTCCTATTTAACTTGTTTTTTTTACTCATTCATCAAGATGTATGTGGGGCTCAGTGTCCCTCCTGTGGTACTGGACTACTGGGGCCAAATAAGATCTGGTACCTTAAAGTCATACTGTGCAGCAAACTTTCATCTGTGCTTAAGGTGGTCTCATTCGAAACACAATGTGGGAAAATTATTAACCTTACATTTTTGTTGAGGTTTTTTCTGCTATGTAGAGAATGATAGTCCTGTTGTAACCCATAAAGAAAAACTGGTTTTTATTTTCATTTCCTTTCTTCCTTCAGGAAACTAAGGCAAAGAAAAGGGAGGAAATATTTCTTGATCATATTGACTGCATATTTAAAATAAGAAAGACACACTTATTTGAAAAGCTTTGCTTCATATTTAAATTAGGAACTACTGTTGATTAAGAAACACAGCCATGTGTACTCAGGATGCTTCACATAGAAAATCAGAGTATGACAATAAGCTTTCATTGTCTTTTTTCTCTTTTATCACACATTTACCTTCCTGCATATTCTTAGGAAATGAGAGAAGACATACCATTTGGTGGTTTTTATTCTTTCATGTGTCATTAAACGTATTCCTTCAATACTTCCTTTAATTGTTTCTAAAATATTTTCTGGATAGATATTGTTGCACACAGGGGTATGAAAATGGACTTCCTTTCAATCCAGTGCTCAGATGCACTAGGCCATGCAGCATTACCTGTTTTAGAAATAGGAACCTTCAGTAAGTATAAGAATGACTTAGAAGTTATTAGAAATATTCAATGCAGTTATAATATTTTGTGACATAAGAAAGAGAAATGATCACCAGTAAATAATTTATATATGTGTGTATGTATATATACACATACATACATACATACATATATATATATCTAACATAATTACTGTCATCTAAAGGCAGTTTTACCACTTTTGCACAGCAAAGCAAAACCAAACTTCAACCTAATGACAATAAAAAAAATGGGGGTTATTTTACATCTGAGTTTAAATTTGTAATACATTTTAATTAGTTAATTAATGGCCTATTTTATGCCAGGCTCTTTACTAAGTGCTGAGTGTACAGAGATGAACAGTAATTAGTAGAGTGACTGACATGTCAGTCAACTGCATTAGTGTTGTTAGTGCTATGCAAGGTATGTGTCCTATGGTGTGAATGCACAAAGGATTCTCTTAAGGATTCTCCTAATTCTCTTAGGAGAAGAAGCTTCAAAGAAGCTTCCAGAATGAGGTAATGCTTTAATTGCATCTGGAAGTGTTAGTAAATGGTAGCAAGACAGATTGGGAGGGAACAAAGCGTTCTAGGCAGGCAGAATAATTATAACATTTGAAAAGATAGAATCACTAAAAATCATAGGGTGTGCAGAGAATTCTTGGTATATTTAACTTTAATTTTGATTTTTTCTTTTAATTTGTTAATGATTTTACTGATCGGAATATAGAATATATATATTATATTTATAAAATATATGTATATGTATTTAAAGGTAGGGGAGGAATACCCAGCAGATCTTTGTGCATAGAGGCTAAATAATCCATAAATCAAGAGTATGCAATGTTTTTCTGAAGACCTTCAGGGATTTCTTCAAGGGATTAAAATAGAGGAAGGGCATGGTGAGACTTATGCTATAGAAAGAACTTTAGCAGCAATGTAGAGAATTACTTGTGGGGAGTATATGGCCTATTATGCTCTGAGAGCCAATAGAAATTGTGGTCTTTAGGATGATATATTTTGTCTGACATAATAGGGGTGGGGAAAAGAAATTCAATTTGAAGATATTTATTGATAAATTACAGACTGGAAAGCTTGGAAATAACTGGATAGGAGGGTTGTGTGAGAGAGAGGGAGAGAGAGGGAGAGGGGAGGAGAGAGAGGGAGATAGTGAAGGAGAATGGTAAATTTCAAGTTTCTCACTTAGGCAGCTAGAAATATTACTGAGTCATTCACCAAGACCTGAAATGCATGAAAGATGAATAATTGGAGATAGATGGAGATAGATGGAGAAGATGGTGATGAGATCAGTTGTGGATATGTTAAGTATAAGTTGCCTGTAGGACATTTTATAAGAGGTGGCCAATGGCCAATTAGATACATAGATCTAACACTTAGAAGAAGCATCGAGGTTGGAAATACAGCTTGCATATTAGTCTTTTACATCAATGTTGAGTTCTTAGAGAGCTGGTGGAGTATTTGGTGCTTCTTTGTTTCTTCATCACATTGCACAGAATAAGTCTTCAGGTTAAATACAATTCCCAAAGTCTAACATTTCTTTTTGTTCTGGTTACAAGGGTGAGCTCCACTAATGAAGAAGATTTAAGGACCTTTTATCAGTTGTTACCAATTTGTTTATTTTCTAATCCAATTGTTAGGTAGTATAGAGGGGTTTGAACCAGTGGGATAATACAACACTTAAATGAAGTCAGAATTTGCCTGAGTGATAGTAGCAGAGTTTGAAGGCTCTTACTTGCTATGCATTGAAAGACATTTGACTGGCATATGCCCAGATTCCCCCCTTCATGTTGTGTCACGTTGTCTGAAATTTCATCATTACTGTTACAACCATTCTTTTAGACCATACATTGTTTTAATTTTTAAGAAACTATTTGTTAAATACTCCAGTGAAGGGTGATACCCGAGAAGTTATCCATTGGTCTTCATGGAGTCTTTATAGAGGACAACTTTTTGAGACACTTAAGAAAGGATCATTGAGATAGGAGCAGAGTATAGTTGGTTTTTCTCTACTTGTTCACATTCATTGACATTTCCTTGAAATTTATTATTTTAATAATGGAAATTTGAAGCCCCAGAAGAAATTTCTTTCTCATTAAATTCATATCCCTTCCTCCCAGTAGTTAAAGATACTTATCTTTCAGAAAGCTTTATTGAGGGTTGTAGATATTTTGAAAATAGTCTCTAGATTGTTACTAGAGATGTTAATATGAGAAAAGAACATTTTTCTATGTTACAAGGAGGATGGAGGTTGTGTGAAATGAGCTGTAATAGGTGAGATTTTTTGAAATTGATCTTCATTTTCTTATTTGTGTGCATCTTCACACAAATACACAGTAGGGCTGTTACTAGGATAATACTGCCTCCTATAAATGTCCTATTTATGTCTACCTTTCAGTGATTTAACACAGTAATAGAAGTATATTTCTTTCTCACAGAATAGTCCAAGATAGGTGATCCTTGGCAGATGGCATTCTTTTCTGTGCTTATTCTGTGGCTTTGCCATCTCTGTTGTTTTGTTGTCCTTTGCATCCAACTGGTAGAAGGAGGGAGTAAGTGTGGAGAAGCTCACTTACTCTTTAGTTGTGACATGCATAGAAATGACACACTTCTGCTTTCATTCTGTTGGTAAGAAATAGAAACATGGCCACACTTAGGTGCAAGAAAAGCTGGGAAATATGTTCCTGCCTGGGAAGTTGTTTCCTAGTAACAAACCTGTGTGATGCAAAGGGAAATACAGATTTTTATGGATAACCAGTTGCTCTGACTCTTGAGACCATTTAATAGATATGAGCAAAATACTAAGGTCATACATAAAAATGACACATTTTTTTTGACCCACACTTGAAATACGTGGTAATATCTATGTAGAAATAAAATGCTTTATGTTGATCTTTTTCACTGGTTCTGGATGTTATGCTATTTCTAAGATCCTTTGAGTATTAGCAAGAATGGTGACTTCTATAGTCATTATGTATGAAAGACTGAGAATTTCTTTCATTATTTTTAAGGTTGGACAAAATTTGCCCGATTGACACGGGCCTTGACAAATAGCCGAAGCGTTTTGCAGCAGCTTACACCAATGAATAAGACAGAGGTGGTCCACAAACATTCAAGATTAGCTGAAGTAAGTATATGACAAACTTTGCTTTCCCAGATAGTGGTGGTGATTTATTTTTTCCTAAATGATATTTCTGGCTATCTCTTTACAAATATTGGCTAGTTTATTTTTCTTATGTAGAATAATAAAATTTAAATATTTCCTGTTATCCCCTCCTGCTTTTGAAATGATGAAGTAGTTCATAATGTAAGGTCCTCCTGAAGGTTGGGGTTGCGGTGAGTGAATCTTGAAGGAAAAATATGAGAGACAGGTAAAGAAGGGATGAAGATCTTTCCTACTAGGAGGCCAGCATATGCAAAGACTCAGACATGAGATTGTATGATAACTTGACTTTGACTTTAGTGTGGGTAAAATCAGGTGGGAAAGGAAAGATTAGGGTGTTACATCATGAAAAACTGGTGGTTGGTGTCCCATTTGCTGGGGAAAATATATGATTTCTTCCGGAAGCTCTTTCGAAGGGAGATTGAGTCCAGTGATTTCCTTTGTAATCCCATGTTTGCTTGTTTGTTTGCTTGTTTTATTGTAGTAAATTAAAAACATTGTGCTAAGAAGGCATCTGGAGATTTACCAGATTGCCCAGAGGGATTTATAATACACCAGTGGTTAAGAATCCCTGCTTGACCGAGTGGTGCTATGCTGATTGTGTAGAGAGGGCAACAGCTTAGCAGTCCTAGTAGTGATGTAGATAGTTTGCCCATGGCTTTAGGCAAGGAAACCAGTAACAGAAGAAGCAGATTACAGACAATCAGTATTAGAGTCAACAGATTTGATTAGAATTGAAAGTGAAAAAGGAATGATTAACGACGACTCTGAATTTGGCTTGGACAGCTGGGTAGATAGTACTCTTGGTTAGTGGCATGGCAAAATATAACACCAGGAAGAGAATATTTAGCGGCAACGAAGAGTTCGGTTATGGAATACTAAGTTTGAAAGTGTCTGACGGGAAATCTGAGTGGAGCTGCCTAAAATGCAATGAGGTTTATGGGTCTGGATCCAGAGGGATATCTGGACGAGTTCTGTTAGTGTCATTCTCACTGATATGACCTTTAAAGTCATTGGACTGGCCGATGTTACCCAGAGTGTATGAAAATCAGAGAGAAAAGGAATGAGGACAAAACTCCAAGTTAGCTAGAAGCTTTATTTGTCATATGTCTTCTGTAATCCTCATTTGTCTTACTGGTAAAAAAAGAAGCTGAAAAGCTAATTACACAACAGAATCTATGCTGATCACTTAGTGGGCACTCACAAAATGGTCTAAGGTAACATAACAAAGAAGAGAAAGATAAAACTAAATGCATATGCTCATCAGTTTGATCTGCTCCCGAAAAGGGATTGACATGCTTTAGAGTAACTTTCTTAAATAGTTGCAGATATTAAACTTGGCTTGGGGAGGGTTAGGAAGTAGAGCATGTTCCTGGAATTTGGAGGACTCCAAAGTTTTTCCTAGGCTGGAGCTAACAGGAAATTGTATGGCTTTCTGCTCTAAATAGCACTGTTAGCTTAGGGAGAGATAAATACTTTGATGTGCAGATATGTTTTCAAAGCACAAGGAATACATTAACATAACTAAAATTTAACTAATAATAGTGATCACCATATTTTGAATCATCATATTTTAAAAGATGATATGCAATTAGCATGCGATTTAAAGCAGAAAATTAGAACTTCCTTTGTTAATGCTTGTGCTCTTTGATTCTGAATTTTTTTTTTTCCTGCCTTGAGATGCCCATTTCTTTCTACAAATAAAACTGAAGTACAGGAACTTGTTTCTTTTACTGCTGACTTTTATAGTCATAATTTCTTCTGGGTCTTAACTACACCATCTTCAGAGTTTTTCTCTTCTTTGTTAACACAACTGGACAAAAACACAAGAGGAAAGGGGCCATAGAAACATTTTTATTTTAGTACTCTGAATCACTCAAGATTGTTCTTTTTCCTCTACATCGACTGGAAAGTTTTTTCCCCCTTGACAGCTCATCGTTTTTTTTATTTTGAGGAACTTTCTTTTTTGTTTCTTCTCATCTGATTTTTCATTTTGCTTTGCCTTTTGATTATTGTTAGTTTCTTTACCATTCATCCCTAATTCAGAAACCCGATTCAGTTATAAAACAGCTTTCTGTCAGGCATGAGGCTGTATTTCAGAAAACATGCAGAAATAACAAGGTTTTTGATTGAGATTTAGTCTATGTATGTTCTTAGATCTTGAAAGACTGATCCAGAAGAAACACCAAGATAGGACAAGAATAAGGTTTATCCAGATATACTCAAAGTGACAGTGTTCAACCAGAGAACTTGGTTTTGCTATTAAATTTCAGACTCTTTCAACCTACCCAAGGCATAAACATTTTATTTCAAATCTACCTGGAACTTTAAATTTGGAGTGGATCCCCAGATTCAAAGATTCCGATCTCTGTATAGGCAGTTTATTAATTTTCTACATGCACTGACGTCCTGCTGGTTGCCTTCAGCTTCTCCCTTTTATACTGTGTGGAGATAAACATATGTACCACTGTTACATCCCTGGGGTCCTGGTCCAGACTCCACGAGTCAGTGTTCTCAGATAGGATGTGTTTGTGTTGATATAAAAATACATCAGAAAGTATGAATTCATCCCCCTCCATCCAAACTTATTGCTTATGAAAGTGCAAATGAAATTGAACAGTTGTTAACTCTTATAGAAGAGCTACAGTGGCAGAGCTAAGATTAAAGTGGTGCTCTGCCTATGAAAAAGATCAAAGCATAAGCACTGGGGAACCTTTTTGTTGTTTTTGTTGCCATCCTTCCCTTCCTCCATTTCCTCTTCATCTTCTGGCATGTTTGGAGTGCTTTACATTGGTGAGTTACTGCCCGAAGGATTGGGTTCTGAGTGTCTAAAGAAATGTAAGACGAGAGTTTTACCTTGGGTTGTACATTATAATTACCTGGAAGTATTTTGAAAATACAGATTTCTCTGGGAATCCACCTAAGATCGATGCCATTATTCTCTGGGGTGGGGTCTAGGTATAAGTACTCTATTTTTAAAAATTTCTCCAGATGATCTTAGTGTGTTGCCAGGTTTAAGAAATACTGAACTGAGGAATGATCTCATTCCCTCTCTAGAGGAAATGTTTGTACATTATTCTAAGGTTCTGAGCAAGATTGACTTATTAGCAAAGTGTGTAGGGTCCACAATATTTTTAAGGGTCCACAGGGTGTTTGAATTTCTGTTAACAATAGAAGAAAAGAAACCAAGCTCTTTAAGTTTATTAATTTATTCCTCCTTGAAACAATGCAGTTGTAAAGTATAATTCTTATTTGTATTTATTTTTATGGAAGAAGAATCCAAAAAGACAAAAATGCTTTGGGTTCATGAAGGTTGTAATGCACTCTGGCATGAGTTTAATTTCTGAGTCTGGTTTCTTTGTGCTCAAACTGCAGATTGTCTAAAAATATTAACATTGAAATGAATAAAATTTATACATTTGACAGTGAAACTGAATTGGGTAGACCAATGGTTGAAAGGTGAAAGAGAAGTTATGATTACTTGTGATTCTGTACACGTAATACTCAGTCCCAATATGAAGCTTACGTTCCTAGTAGGGTAATTTGCAGCTAAGTAATTTAAGACCTAGTGGGAAAAATATGGCTGGGCATTGATGATGAGGGTAAATATATATACATATATACATATATACATATATATGTATATGTAAATGGGTAAATATATATATGTGTGTTTATACATATATATGTATTATAGATATCTCTTATAACTCCCAAACTAAAAAACAATTATTACTGCACACAGCTATGCTTAGTGAGATAAGTCAGAAGGAGAACAAACATCATTTGATTTTACTCATATGTGGATAAAGGAAACCACTCTCACAAATGAACCAAATCAAACAAACATAGATTTCTAGCCTATAAAAGGTAAGGAGAGGGTGGGCAAATCTGGTAAAAGGCATTAATTACATGATAAAAAATAGAATTGGACTGTTGGTGGTAAACTTAATGTATTATATACAAATGTTGATTTATGATGTCTGCCTTAAGCCTGTATAATATTATGATGCAGTATTTTGTCAGTAAAATGGAAAAAGATAAAGAATATCAGGAGTGTTTTTTTAATTTCGAAATAGCAATAATGAGTATTATATACTTAGTTTTCAGTTATGTAAGTTCTATATATGAGAGAAACATTTTGGGTAACTCCAAAGTTTCAAAAAAATGCTAGTTATGCTTATTTTGCTTTGTGGTCTATGAGTTACATTGTAACAGATATTTTTATTCATATCTATTCTTACATACAAATACTTAATGCATTCATGACTTTATGATTAGAAGTTTTTGACTTTTGCTTCCTGGGTCCCATAAGTTCTAGAGACACTGAATATTTGGATGCGTAAGATTCGAGAAGCTGCTAGAAACATTTAGAATCCCTTTTACCAAACTGCTTAACACATAGGTCTTAGGTTCCCTGATGGCTGGGAGCAGAGATCTTTCACCTGTTTCTGCACCCCCTTTTTTACCGTTTCCACCTTTGAGAAGGCATTGTGTTTTTTTTTTTTTTTAACCTTTGCCTGGAGCTGCTGGACCCTTCTCTTGCTGTCATCTGCTTGTACTCATTGTCTCTTTCATTAGATATCGTCAGAGCTAGTCAAGGTTCATGTAACCTTGTACTGAAATGCTTCCGTTCGTTAAAAAAATATCGGAGAAGCAAACTGGAATATTTAGCACTTGATTCCCTAAAGAGTTTTGCATCTGGGCAGTATTCTTTAAATCCTGATTCAAGGGAGAAAAGGAAAAAGGCAGGCTCTGATATTTACAATGCTTATGTTCCTGTGCCCAACATTAGAGCCCTTGTTAAATTCCACTCGACAGCAAGATCACAAGTAGTGGGGCCTCAGGGTCCAGCGAGGCCATCAGAATCAAAGATGTATTCCCTGAGGTATTAAATATATGTGAAGAATGAATAATGGTGAGTCATCCAAATACAGATCTTCTTGCCATCCCAAACCGGTTCTTGTGCAACCTCAGCTGAAATGGCACAAAGTAAAGAAGCTCTTACCATTAATTTATATGGAGAAGTTTGTGTGTTCACACACACACCCCCAAATCATACCAAGTTCAACATAAAACCTAAAATACAGTAACAGCAGGAATGATATAATAGATACACGACTTGCAGACAATTGTTTCCAGGAAAGGAGCTGTCGTTGCTCAGGGGTGTCCTGCTTCTACACAGGCTGAATATTTTCACCTTTCACCTTTTGTCATGAAAGTGAAAATCCTCTTTGAATTTTTTTCTGGCAGCCAAAACAGGTATAAATGTAAGTCCTTCATCAAGTGGTATATAATGTGATTATAATGGCATAAGGAAAACTTTTGGAAAGGGGGGTACTTGTCATTGTTGGAAGGCCAGTGAGAGACGAATGATTCTAAGCAGGCTGGTAAAGTGGGCATGCAGAAGGTATTCCCCGACATGGACATCTGTCCAGCAGTGCTGCAAACCAGTGTTGGCCGCTGGAGAGGTAGGCAATCAGGCAGATCAACTTTGGTGGAAGGATCAGCGTTAGAGTGACTTCCTTTGAGTGAACTCTGGTGCAGCTCAGAAGAGGGAGACAAAACTAGCGAGCTTGCCTGGCCTTGAAGCCAGAAGTCATGATAAATTGTGTGTGATTCGATTGCCAGTAAGTTTGAACTTACTGTTAACTGTGCAGAGGTGTCCTAGTCATTTATGCAGATATTCTCTCTCTTTTAGGTTCTTCAGCTGGGATCAGATATCCTGCCACAGTATAAGCAAGAAGCGCCAAAGACGCCACCACACATTATTTTACACTACTGTGCTTTTAAAACGACTTGGGATTGGGTGATTTTAATTCTTACCTTCTACACCGCCATTATGGTTCCTTACAATGTTTCCTTCAAAACGAAGCAGAACAACATAGCCTGGCTGGTGCTGGACAGTGTGGTGGATGTTATTTTTCTGGTTGACATTGTTTTAAATTTTCATACCACCTTTGTGGGACCTGGTGGAGAGGTCATTTCTGACCCCAAGCTGATAAGGATGAACTATCTGAAAACTTGGTTTGTGATCGATCTGTTGTCCTGTTTACCTTATGACATCATCAATGCCTTTGAAAATGTGGATGAGGTAAGTTTTCTGTTTTTTTTTTTTTTGACTTACGGTTTATTTGTTTTGAAATAGCAAAAGAAGCTTACAGGTGTAAACCACTCTTCCTTTAAGCCACCCCTTTCAGTTTTCATCCTATGAAACACTTGCCATTAATTATCACATTTGATTAACTAAAATTAATTTTCATCTGCTTCTTGATATTTATTTGAAAATACTCATCACTAGGAAGATAGCTGTGGCTGGAGATTATGGTTGGAGGAAGGGGAGCAGATGAAAAGCAGCAGCATTTTGAGTCAAATATAGCTTATGAACTAGATTATTGAAAATGATTAAATAGATATATTTTCTTTTGAACACTGTATCAGTTTAATACTCTGCGCATCTACAGGTCTTTTGACTTCTCCCCTCCAGATATATATGATAACAATGCTCAAATTCTTGTCTTTATGTAAAGAAATGAAAACTTTAATGGAAAAGCAGTTCTTGAATTTTTGCCTTTTCGATTTCCTCTTTAGATCTTTTGCTTTAAATTGTGTCTGAGTGCATTTGTAGTTAGACACTTTTTGGATGACTTCGATGTCCAGTCTAATTCAATATTCTGATCATTCAGCGTTATCTGTAGAACTAGACATATGTAAAACGTGTATAATATCTCAAAAGACTACTTCATTTAGACCTTCTTAGCCTCTAATTTAATGATTTTCAGCTTGCTATACCAAGCTAATAGGATGCAACCAATGATCTCAACTAATAATGGATATAAATGAGTCAATATAGAATGTATCTATTATTAAGTATGTTTATCTGATACAATTACAAACTTAATTTCCCCAAAGATTCTGCCCCATCCTTGTAGACTACTCAGATGAAAAATTCCACACTATATAGTTATCATTGCTATATTCTATACACATATTCTATGTGTTTTGGGGAGATAGATTGAAACTTTTCTTCTGTCACTTTTTTCCCTTAAAATTTCTACATTCAATCAGTTTTAATGATAGTTAAAAAAAAATTTCCCTGAAAGATATGTGTAGACTTTGCTTTTTGTTGCTGTACGTGTAATTGTTACTTTAAAAGTTAACGGAAGAAAGGAATTATAGTAATTTGTTTTTTAATTTTAGATTCCACCCACATCAAGCTTTTTAAGGTACATTATTTCTTTGCTATTTACTCTCTGGAAAAGGTTGAAGGGAGTTAATTTTGAAAACGATAATCATATAAGGGGATAATAAGCAGTAGGTTTACTTCATTTGCTAAATAGATTAATATATTACAATCAATATGTTAAGATTCCAGTTATTTAGAGCATAAGCATAGAGATTTTAATAAAAATAATGCAAAGATTGGCTCAATTCAGATCAAAGAAAATATATTAAATAATGAAAGCATTTAATATAATATATAGATACTTAAAATATTCTAAATCTCATTCATATCCAGAAAAATGTGAAGTCAAATGATAAACCACTCTGACATAGCGTTTTAGTTTTCATGCTGCCAAGATGGAACCTCTGTTACTCACTCGGTTGGTGAGAGTGGTGATTGAGGTGCACAGCTCAGATCTTTCAAGAAAACCTGCTTGCAGAGAGCAAAGTCAGTGGCTTCCTGGAGTTACTCTGGGCTTGGGAAGGACCATTGGTAATATCTCTTTCAAACTTAGCATTCACTGTTAATACAGTGTTACAGTGGGAGTATTTCCTTTACACCCCGAAAGCTATGCCATGAAAATGCTATGTGTAGAGACTTAAACAATATCTATCTGTAGAACCAGATATCAATCATTTACCAACTCACCACTGATCACAGTGGACTGACAGCTGCTGCATTGTCTGATCTGCTGTGGGTCACATACGGAGGCCCTCATTCTCCAAGGCTTCTCCCAGGCGGTGACTGACAATGATGGCAGAATTCCTCTCTCAAGAAAAACGTTGTTCTGGGACCTCCCAGGCACCTGTGTTGTGGTCTGAGCCTCTTCCTGCCCAAGTGCAGCTCCCTTCTTCATAGGTGTGAGACCTCCATGATGATTTGAAGACTTCCCCCATTTCTTTCCTCCTCCATTGTCTTTCGTACGCATTCATTTCAATAAAACGCATGCACATTTAGTCTTGACTTGGCATCAGCCCCTTAGAGGATCTGAACTGACAAAAGGATGGTGCGATGTGAGGCACTCGTACCCTGTGCTCAAAGGAGTGTAAATGGGAAAAATCTTTATGAAGAAAAATTGCCAATATTTTAAGAAAGAACAGACCTTAGTAAAGGCAGTTACTTTCCAGTTGTTTAGCAAATTCTTCTATTTATTTTCATGTCACCAAACTACACAATTAGATACCTGTCTCTTGGTCTTTCCATTTTGTCTTGTCTTTGACTTTTCACTATGGAAGTTGAGATTCTTGCCCCTTTTCTTGCTGCTTTCACTACGTACATGCAGTGTATTTATCACCTCATGCTTACAGTATAGACCACATCATCATTTTGGTTCAATAAATATTAGGTGTTTCTATAACTGTAGATACTTATTTTAGCTGTTCATGCAGCATATGATAATTTTTCATTTCCTGTGCTTTCCATTTTTCCAAGAGTTTGTAACTGCCTACCTGCTTTTGTCATTTAATATTCTATGTATGTATCACTAATTCAGCCATTAAGCTCTCTGTCCATTGTTAAATCTATCCTTGTCACATGGGTGAAAGCAGTATTCTGTCAACACCATTTCATTGAACAAATCTCTCTTCACTCTGCCTGCCTGTCTGATCCAGAGTTTGAATAGCTTTAATATTCTAGGCTAGAGAAATTTCTCTTCAGAATTTTGAGATAGCGTATACTGCGTTCTACCATCTAATAATTCTCTTAAGAAACTGGAAGCCATGATGATTTTTGATGCTTTACATATGTCCTCTTTCCTCTGCCTGGCAGTTGGATTGATCTCTTCTGTCCCAGGGTTCTGAAACTTTCTGACAATATACCTTAGCATGGGTTCATTTTCTTCCTTTTTTGCTGAACGCTGGCTTTTTCAAACTGGAAAACCACGTCTTCTATCTTTTTTCCCCTATAATGATTATCTCCACTACTCTATCCCCTTTTCTTTGTTCTCTCTCTTGTTGGAATTTCTTTTATCTACTGGACTACTCCTCAAATTTCCTTGCTTTTTCACTCTCCTATTTTCTAATCCTTTATTCTTTTTGCTATACTTTCCAGGAGATTTCCTCACATTATTTTTTAACTTTTATTGTCCTTAATAATGCTTTATTTTTTTCTGCTTAAATCTTTTTTGGTTTGATAATAATAGAACTAAATTGACTTTTGTATAGTAGTTGGTCTATATACTTCTGTCCTTTAACTTCTTATCATTCTAGATTGTTATACTTTAATGGCATCTTTTGTAAATAGTATTTAGGTACTGAGAATATCTCTTACCAGCAAGTTTAATATATGTATACTTATTCGAATAATTACATTTTGATTTATTTAGAACATATTTTCCATTTAAAATACTTTTTATTTACTTTTATGTCTATTTTTATCTAAGTTATCTTCTTTTCTGTCATCTTTTGGTTTGGTTGGGTTTATATTTATATTCCTTCCACTCACTTAGAAATTTTTCTTTAATTGATTGCTCAACATTTTTAGCATCAGTATTTGACTTACTAATATTTTTATCCTAAATAATTCAAGAACGGATGTTAATTTTCTTATTTTTCAAATTATTATTACCTTATATTTTGCTTCCACATTTTTACCTTTTTCTTTTTATTATTTTATTGTCTTATTAAATTGTCAATGCATATTTGGATTTATCCACTTATCTACAAGTTTCTTTGCTCACATTTTATGCATTTTTTCTTTCTGGTTCAGTTCCTGTAGGTTGATTCTTTACCAACTTGCTGGAATGTATTTTTCAGGAAGCTTCTTGTATTATTCTGAAGCAGCTCTAATGAATATCTTCATAAGTGTACATGTGTGCACAGTACTATAATTAGAATGATTTTCCTGTTATGTGTGCTCATGAATGCTGTACCATTTGTCATGTGAACTGGGATCTTACACCCTTTTCTAGGACATGTCTTTTGTGAGTTTTTGGGATGGCTCTAAGCTCTCAGTTTCCAAGTCTGTAAAAGACAGAGAAGGGATGTTGACTTAACATTGCAAGTTGGTTAAAAGAAATAAGTGGGAAAAGAGACATGAATAGAATTCTGCATACCCAAAGGGATTTTATTATTTCACAGGTATGTGTGTGTTTCCTTAGCTTGACTGTAAGCCCTGTGATGGGGAAGAATGTGTTCCATCTCCCCTTGGTAATCTTTTCATTGCTCTTAGTGCATATGGGTGACTCACTGACTTGAAACAATGCAGTGTTAGAAGTTTTAGTAAATTGTACATAACAAACCCAGTAGAATCTAAAAATGAAGTGAGCTTGTGGTTTGGGGAGAGGAGATTATGTGAGAATATAGCAGTTTAATCCTTATCCTTTAAAATGATGTGGATACAGAATGACAGAGCACTTAACAACATTTTTATTTCCAAGATTGCCTCCATCTTACATCTCCTTATGAAAGTAATCTGATTTACTAGGAATCCACAAACTGGATATGTGATTCTTAAAGAGAACTGTGAGGCAGGGAATACAGAGTCCTTTAACAGGAAATAGTCTGTCTGAAGAGAAGTTATGGAAATTTCTTAGGAGTTATAAAGGTTTTAAAAGATGCTATCACCAGGAATCATGGAACCAGAGTCAAGATATTTTGTAGTGTGCATTTTTTGTGCATATTTTGAGTACAGCTCTGGGCAGACCTGAAAGCTTGATTTCTGGGAGGTTAGGGGCATTTGAATGATAGGATGCCAGAGAAGATGGGGCAGACAACACCAAGTTTGATAGCATAAGTAGGCTTAGGACAGGGAATTGAGAAAACAATCAGTGGTATTAGTATGTGGCAAACATAATAAACTAGTTCAGAATAATTGAAATTGGGAAAAAAATCATTCATACATTTTGTCATTGTCAAAATGGGCCAGCAATTGCTAAGGAGATATCTGTGTGTTTTTAATTTAAGAAAAGTATGTGGAAAATAATTTTCTAAATTGTTTTCTTGAATTATGCTTGTCAACCTCCCCCACATGCATTATTTCATCTTAGCATATATATTTACATTATAATTTTTTATTTTTATTTTATGTTAAAGAGAGGAAGGAAGGAGAGGAGGAGGAGAAGCGTTTTTTTTTTTTGTTTTTTTTTTTTTTGTTTTTTTTTTAAAGAAGAGCTTTCATTTGTGTTTAGTTGTTCACACTGGTTGTTTTCCCCTGGGACCCAGGACTGGAACTCAGGGGTATGTAACCTGCCTCCTTTGGAGATGATTGACCTAACCACTATTCCACCAGGGGGCGCCAACATTGTAATTTTTTTAATCTCTTATCTAGCCATCAAAACAAAAATTGAAAACCTGAAAGGCTAATTATGCTTGTAAATTTTAGTCAAACTTGAATCTTTTTATCCCTGATGTTGAATCTTAGACTCTCTGCCAAGAATAGCCAGTTACAAAATATTATTTAATATATTTTATTCTCATTACTCTTTCATTTAAACCCTATAGATAATTTGCAAATAATATTTAAGGGTTCTAAGTAAGAATTGCATTATATTTCTTGTTTTTCGTTTTAATCTTATCAAATCCATAGAAACACTGCTCAGTCTACCTTAGAATTGATTTTTATTATCAATATATTTGTCCAGATGATATTTAGGTTCGCAGTTTTAGGCTTGCAGAAACACTGAGAGAAAGGTATAGAGATGTCCTATGCAGGTATCGTCCCCATACCTGCGCAGCCTCCCCTGATGGGAGCAACATGCCCCAGCAGAGTGCCTCTGCTGCAATCATTGCAACTACATTAACATGGCATTATTGTCCACAGTTCATGGTTTACATGAGGGTTCACTCTTGGTTTGGACAAATATTTAATGAACTGTATCCACCTTAATAGTATCATACAAAATAGTCACTGACCTAAAGATCCTCTGTGATTTTATTCATCTGTTTTTCCCCATCCCAATCCCTAGCAACTACTGACCCTTTTATTGTCTTCATAGCTTCATCTTTTCCAGAATGTCATATGGTAGGTATCCTTTCCAGATTGATTTTTTTAAACTTGTAATGTGCATTTCAAGTTCCTTATGTCTTTCTCATGGCTGATAGTGCATTTCTTTTTAATACTGAATAATGCTTCATGTTTAGAAGTATCAACAGTTTATCTGTTCACCTGCTAAAGGGCATGTTAGTTGCTTCTAAGTTTGGGAAATTATGAATAAAACTGTTATAAACTTTTGTGCACAGATTTTTGGGTAGGCATGTATTTGATTAGCTAAATCCCAAGAAGTGCTGTTGCTGAATCACATGGTAAAAGTATGATCAGTTTTATAAGAAACTGTTAAACTTCTAAAGTGGCTATACTATTTTTTGCATCCCCATTAGCAGTGAATAAGAGTTTCTATTGGTCCATATATTCACCAGCAGTTGATGGTGGCAGTATTTTGGATTCTGAACATTCTAATAGATAATATAGTGGTATCTCATTGTTTTAATTTGTGGTTCCCTAATGACATGGCGATAGTATAGTTTTATATGCCTTGTTTGCCATTGGAATATTTCCTTTGATTAGGTTTCTATTCACACATTTTGCTCATTTTTTAATAAGGTTGTTAGATTTCTTATTGTTGAAGAGTTGAGTTTTCAGTTACATTTTGGGCAATCTTTTATCTGCTGTATCTTTTGCAAACATCTTCAAGTTTGTAGATACCTTCTCATTTTCTTGACTATATTTAATAACTGTATTTTTATTTTTACTAATTCAGTGTATTATTTCTTTCATGGGTCATACCTTTAGTTTTGTTTCTATAAGGTTATTCCCATTTTCAAGGTCATCTAGTTTTGCTTTGTTATCTTCTGGAAGTTATGTTTCTTTGCTTAAGCCTATGAACCATTTTGAGTTGATTTTTGTGAAGGGTATAGATCTGTGGTTTAATTGTTCCAACACGTTTCGTGAAAATACTTTTTTTCTTCATTGTATTGCTCCTTTGTTAAAGATCAGTTGACTATAGTTAAGTGGGTCTCTTTCTGGGTTCTCTGTTCTGTTCCATTGATCTGCTTGTCTTTCCTTTTGCCAGTACCACGCTGTCTTTATCAATATAGCTTTATAGCAAATGTTGAAGTTGAGTAATGTCTATCCTATGACTTTGTTTTTCCCCTTCATTGTTTTGGCTATTTTGTAGAATTTTTGCTTTTCATATAAACTTTTTATAATAGGTTTACTGATATCCACAAAATAATTTTCTGTGAATTTGACTGGGATGACATTTTAGATATAAATCAAGTTGACAAGAACTGATACCTTGACAATATTGAATATTCTGTTCCTATCTATGAAAGTTGAAAATTGCTCTATTTAGTTCCTTGATTTCTTTGATCAATGTTTTATTTATAGTTTTCCTCAATACAGCTTGTACATGTTTTGTTAGATTTTATATCTGTTTCATTGTTTTGGCTGCTAATGAGAAGAGTATTATGTTTTTAATTAAAAACACTTGTTTATTGCTGTCATGTAGGCAAGTGATTGATTCCTTTCTATTGACACGATAGCCTGTAATCTTGCTATAATATCTTCTTATTTCCAAGACATTTTTTCAATTCGTTTGAATTTTTTACATCGACAATAATGTCACCTGCAAAGAAAATTTTATTCTTCTTTCCTAATATGTATACCTTTTATTTTCTTTTCTTGTTTTATTGCATTATTTAGGACTTCCAGTACTATGTTGGAAAGGACTAATGAGAAAACAGTCTTTTCTTATTTCTTATCTTAGTGGGAAAGATTCTAGTTTCTTGCCTCATTAAGTATATAGGCTGACTGTAGGGTTTCTGTAGATTTTTTTTAAGTCAAATTAAGGATTTTTTCTCTATGTTCCTAATTTTCTTAGAAGTTTTATCATCAGCTGTGTTTTGTCAAATGCTTTTTCTTTATTGTCATGATCATATTTTCTTCTTTAGTCTATAATGTTATAGGTTATAGGAATTGATTTTTGAGATTTGAACTAGGCAGACATGACTATGATAAATCTTACTTGGTCATATTTTAAAATTATTCTTATGTACTACCCTCTTTAGTTTGCTAATATTTTGTTGAAGATTTTGCATCCATATTTATGAGTGATTTTGGTCTGTAGTTTTCTTTGATAATGTCTTCATTTAGTTTTGTTATTAGGTAATGCTCATAAAATAAGTTAGGTAGTGTTGTCTTTGTCTTCTGGAAGGCATTATAGAGAGCTGGTATATCTTTCTTAAATATTTGGTATAATTTAACCATGAGCCATGGGTCTGGTGCCATTTGTTTTGGAATATTATTAGTTATTGGATCAATTTGTTTAATAGCATTATCATCATATAGTTTGTTTTTGTTTGCATTTTGGTAGCTTTTGTCTTTCAAGGAATTTGTTTAATCTAGATTATCAAATTCATGGGAATAGATTTTATAGTATTCCATTAGATGATGATGATTATTATGTCTATGGTAACTATAATTATGTCTTCTCATTGTCATATTAATAATGTGTCCTTTTTTCCTTAGTTATCATGATTAGATTTTTATTGGTTTCATTGATTTTTTCAAAGAATGAACATTTGGTTTTATGGATTTTCTCTGTGGATTTTTGGTTTTCATTTTCAGCATGTTTACTCTCATTTTTATCATGTCTGGGCTAAAATTTACTTTGGATTTAATATTCTCTAATTACTTTGATAAGGTGGAAATTTAGATGATTTTTTAGTCTTTCTTCTTTTCTAACACTTTTCTAATATATGCCTTCAAAACTAAATTTCCCTGAAACACTATTTTCACTGCATCTCACAAATTTCAATCAGTTGCATTTTCACTTTCTTTGAGTTCAAAAGTTTTAAAATTTTTTCTTGAGAGTTCTTCTTTGACCCATGTCTTATTTAGAAGTTGTCGCTTAATCTCTGAGTATTTTAGGATATCCCATTATCTTTGTGTTTTTGATTCCTAAGTTAATTCCACTATAATCAAAAAGCAAAAATTACATGGATTAAAAAATTTTATTGAAGTAACTTTGGGTTTTACATATTAAAATAAGCTCATATATGTGGGTTCCTCATACGTGAAGTTTCCCCATTCCTAAGATATATGCCAGCATACCCTGCCCTCCACCAAATCACCAAGTGTTCTTCACCATGGTCCAGTGGGCTCCGCCACCACTTCCTCTTCCCTGCTGGGCCCCCACCCCATCTCATTCCCAATTGGTAACCTCAGTTCTGTTGCAATTGTGGAGGCTTAGTTTTGTTTTATCTGTTCCTTTGTTTTATCTATTCACATTCCACCTATGAATGAGAACATCTGATCTTTCTTCTTTTGATTTATTCACTTAGCGTAACTCCTCTAGATGTTGAAAAATTACGTGAATTAAGGTATGTTTATACCCAGAATGTGGTTTTCTATTGTTGAATGTTTCACGTGAGCTTGAGAAGAATGTTGTTTTATTTTTTGACTGTTGTATAGTCAATAGATGTAAATTATATCCAGTTGATTGATGATACTGTTGAGTTTTGCCATTTTTTACTAATTTTTGCCAGATCTGACCATTTGTGATAGAAGGATATTGAGATCTCTTGCAATAGCATCTTCATCTATTTTTCCTTGCAGTTCTATTAGTATTTGCCTCAAATATTTTGATACTCTTGCTAAGTACATACACATTAAGTATTGTTATGTCTTCTTGGCAAAATAACTGTTTTTATCATTATTTAATGTCCCTCACTATCCCTGATAACTTTCGTTGCTCTGAAGTGCATGAGATGTTTTATTGTGTTGAAATCTTCATATATTATCTTCGAGATGAAGCTGCCTGCCATTGGAGACTTACTAGGTCTTTCATAACCTACTTTAAAGAACTTTAGCTGAAATTTTACGTCCTATGTACCTGTCAGTTATCCTCTGCTTAATAAGCACCTTAATAACCCCAGTGAGTCTAATACCAATAAAAAACAATTTATTTTTTATGAAGGTTGAATTTGAGGTTTACTCACACTTGTCTTTCATCTGTAAATTCAGAGGATGGTGTATGGGTGACCCTGTTTGGCATCTTTCAGTTTTATGTCCAATTAAGAATTCAGTTCTAACAAAGATCCTTAGAAAATTAAGGATTAGGCACTATATTCTTTTCTTTTTTTCTGGAGAGGAAGGAAGGGAGAGGAGGAAGAATCATTTAAGGAAGAGGAAGGGGAAGCACTTTTAATTTTTAGCTTTTTTTATGAGAGGGTGAAACATTTATTTAGTTAATTTTGGTGTTTAACCCTGGCCCCAGGTCAGAAACCCAGGTCCTTGGGCTGCACGTTGTTCTCACACCAGCTTCTCAGCTGTCTGAGTCAATAGAGGGCGCCACACGTTTCTTTAAGAACCAAAGATAAATGTGAAGCTTCCTGAAGGCAGAGTCTGTTTTTCTAACATCTTAGATTCCCAGTACTTGACACATAATTACTCTACTACATGTATTTCTCTGGAAATTAACAAGACATTGAAACCTATCATATTTCTTAAACAAATCTGCTGCTCTTTAGTAATGGGAAAGATAGACCGAGGACGATCTTTGTGGTATATTGTAATTGTGCTCCAGCCTTCTCTTTGAAGACAGCATGGCATTGCTCTTTGACTTCTGTGCTGACCTCTCCTTTCACGAGTTCCTTTCCATGAATATTCTTTCACTCATATGACTTGCTCTGCCAGCTTTCTGTATGTGATTGAGAATTACCTTGGGTGTTAAGTGCTCAAAGTGGGACCTCACACTGAGAGCACAAAGCGTTAACAAATGAATATATGGATGGACAAGGTACAGTCATTGAATTCAAATGTACCTACCTTCTTGTTCAAAAGAAAAATGCACTCATAGACATTCCAAGAATGTGAATAAAAGAGGCGTTAATGTAAAGGAGGAAATGGGGAAAGGATTTAGAGAATGAATGCAACTCAACCCTAGGTTTAAAATTGGAACCTATTGGCTTATTGGTCTGATTTTTAAATTTTTTTTTCATATGGGGGTTGGTGGTAGAGAATGTTGGATAATACTTAGATTTAAAGGTAGACATTTTTATGTTTGAAACATTTTGTGATGCTCTGGGACTATATTCTTTTACATGAATTTTTCACAGAGACGGAACAGTCTTTTTAACTGAAGCAATTAGGTCTCAGAGGATAGGAAGTAACAAGCAATGAAGCAATGAAGACAGCAGTCAGATTCCTTTATCTGATTTTGTTGCTTACATGAAAAGAAGGAAATGTTTTATCGGTATTGATCATCATTCATAATGAATGCTTTTTACTTTTTTTTTTTTTTTTTTTTTTTAGATGATGGTTGCAGGAAGGAATGAAGACAAGGAGGTAGGCAGAGAGAGGGTGAAAAGCATTTATTTATTTAGTTAGCTGTTCTTCTTGGTTGTTCTCCCAGCCTTGGTATGGAGACCATCCCTTGGATTGTATATGAATTATCCCGGCTGGAGCTGAAGATTTAACTGCTAAGCCCCTAGGGCACACCATGGCAGATGCTTCATACAGTTAAACATCAGAGAATGGTTCTATATAGATCCTATCTAGAGGCAAAGAGGGTTGGAATATATTGCTATCTGTGTGTTGTAGCCATTTAAAAATTTGTGCCTTAACATACTATAGATACTTGCATATAAATTGTCCTCTACTCTCTTTCTGCACAGTAATTATTCCAATACTTTATATTACATCATTTCCTCACACTTCTTTGAAGAAAGTTTTAAACTTGCATCCGTATTCCACTTGGTGTTTTTATTACTACGTTTCATCTCTGCTTTCGGATAATACATGTTACTGTACAAGAAACATTTTTGTATTGATATTAGAATTCTTCCTCTTTAAGTCTGTTTATCAGATATTGTTGATAAAGAGTTAAAAAAAAAAAAAAAAAAACCTCTCTCCTGTCTGAGACTTTTATCTTTGGTCAGGTGTTTTTCTTTGTTTTGATGAGAACTGGTGAAGGAAACAATTATCTATGTTTGTAGGCAATATTGCTTATATTTTAAAAAAGACCCATGATTAGTAAATAGCATCTGGACTAGGAAGAACAATAAATAACCTGATGAAGACACCATAGCTTAAGGGTTCCTCGAATGATACAGCTCTGAGTATATCCCTGTGGAACTCTGAGATCTATGCCTGTGCTGTGATTGCAGGTATTGGGTTGAGTATAAGGCATCAAATGCAAAATCCCCAAAGATTAGCAACACAGCCCTTTGATACAAACATAGCTGAGTTGAGTTCATTGTTTATAAGAGAGGCCACAACCTTGCAAAATTTTGTTAGTGTCTCAGAGCAGAAAAATGAAATAATTTACTAACAACTAGAAGTTTAATTTAAAAACTTAAATAAAAAGGAGGAGTTAGGGGAATGGGCTGAGTGTGGGGTTAGACAACTTCAGTTTTCAAGACTTCTGAGTCAAAATGGTGCCAGCACCTGCTGATGGAGTCTCATTTGCTCACTTTTGTATTGTCCTTTGGAAGAAGGAATGCAAGGAACAAGTTCAATGGGTTGCTACACAGACATCTATGAGGTCAGTACTATGGAGGATGATGCCTAGGCTGTCCTACTGAGAAGCAGTGATTTCTGTCCTGTCTCCTTCTGAGTGTGTTGAGAACAAGCATGGTCTATGGTAGACTGATGAGTCTGCATTTTTGCTTGGTCAGCATTGCAAACATAGAAATGGACTTTACAATCAAATTTTTGTGTATTTATTTGAAGATGCTACTTTCCACTGTGATTTGTTTGTGTTTAAGTCAGTAAAAACCAACCATTTTTGGTCACATTTATACAAGATTCTCTGAGTTATGAATGGCAGCCATACTCAAAAACTTTCTGTGAGCTTGAGCTTTTACAGATACTGTAGTTGTTTTGGCCACAGTGAGAGAAGAGCCCTAGGCAGCAGGAGCTTGTGTGACTATTATTTTATAATTAAAAATTGTTGGACTAGCAGAGTTGTTGCTTTTTTTTTTTAACTAAAATATGGTCCTGCTAGAATTTTGGAACCATTTGTACTTCTTGCATCCAGTATTTGAATCTAAAGGTTTAATAATGGCAGATATATTTAATGACCATTTTACTTATATTGGCAAACAAATCATATTTAGGAAATGTAGTCTCCATGTGCAGAAACATCTCAGTGTATATGATAAAGTGATGTCACAAGGGCTGATCATTTCTGCTCTTTACTGTGATGGATAAGCTTTGTACTTAGACTGACTTTCCAGATGTGGTGGTATATTCAGAAATATACAGGAATAACTCAAAAAGATTTTTTTCTTTTACTCTTCCTTTAAATGAAAAAAAAATCTACATTATTTCATTTATTCATTTGCTCAACAAATACATATTGAGCTACATTTTTATTCTAAATATTGGGACTCTAGCAATGAAAAAGCACAGAAATTCTCCTCCATATTCATTGATCTGTCAAAGAGAAATTACCCCAGATATTTGTTAAAAAACGCCAAGGCAAGCTTGTTCAATACTATTACTGTAGAGGAGTGAGATTGAAGTCAACTCCATTGATTGAAAGAACAGGGAGGCTGGTCAATATGATTCGGTTATCTGTGTTTGCTAATTGATACTTATTAAAGTTAAGCTCCTACCCGCTGACAGAGACTGAAAATTAGGGGTGCTATCTTTCTTGATAACTGCATTTCAAAAGATTGGCTCCCAAGTCCTTGAGAAAGATATTCTTGAGTTGTAAGAAGAATCTTTCCATAATAAGAATCACTTAAAATATTAGCACACTATGGATATTACTAAAAACCTCCCTCCCACCACCCCTTCTACCTCTGTGTTTTGATAAGAATATTACTAGGCTAAAACAGGTGTTATGTACAGGTTGTTTAAATTCAGATTCTTTGCCGAAGCCTACTAACTAATGCATGAAGTAATTAGGATCATTTCCCCATGGATCTCTTGGTAGCCTGAGTAAGAAAAGTGAGTTCTGAATAGGTAAGAGGCAATAGAATTTGTTATCTGGATTAGAGGTTCAGATAACAAATGTAGTTTGTAGTTTTCTTTCAGTCTTTAAATTGTGTTCTATAAAAGGAAATGGAAATGGACTCTGTAGTCATTCATGTATAAAATCCATTTAGAAAAAGAACCAGTGCTTATGAAGAGAGTTTATTATTATTTTGTGGTTTCTATCCATTTGCTTGATATGGTGTTTCCCATGAAGATTAAGTGACTATTAATTATCAATTATAATATCAATGCTGGAGTACTCAGAAATTATGATAGATTTATGTCTTAGTTATTTTATTCTTTAATGTATTCTTTCAATAAATATTTAGTGCTTATTACATGCTAGGGAGTGCTAGAGAGTGTGCTAGGGATAAAAGAATAAGCAAAACATGTGGTAAACAGATTTCATGGAGTGAGTGTACATGATACTTTGAGTTTAAATAATGAAGTGACCTGATCTAGACTGGAGAGGAAACTTTCCCTGTAGAAGCAATGACTGAGCTGAGATTTGAGATGAGCATAGATCTAACTAGACTAAGGATAGAAACATGAAAAAGTTGTAGAACTCTATTTAGAAAAAAAATAGCAAGTACACAGGCCCAGTGTTTATGGAGCATGGCATATTTAAGGAATGGAGAGTTGGATGGAGACTGTGCTTGAGAGAGATGAAGGATGAGTTTAGATTACTAAATAGGGACCAGACAATAGAAGCCTGTGTAAACACAGGTTTTTGAACAATGGATGCTCTCAGATGCTTTTAAAGTAGGAATGACTTTGAATAGATAATTTTAACATAGAGTTCAAAACAGAAGATGTTTCAAATTAAGGCTTTAGAACTGGAAAAAGTTTCAGGGTATGACAAATTTCAAATTATGATCATCGGAGTGAGTGAGGAGAAGTGGACAAGTTGGCGATGAATTTTTGAAAAAACTGTGAAGCCAGGTTACTGGGAAGGTCATGCACATAGATATGGAAGTTTTCTAGAGTGATGACAGGCTTTTAGATGAGGTTGAATTTAAGAAATATTAAGGAAATGAATGAATGACTTTGAGTTGCCTGTTCTCAGGGTATAGTCACTGGCACTAATTCATGCAAAGAAAAATAGTGATGCTTTTCCTAATAACGAAGAAAAGGTTACTAATATTTTCATCATTTTTTATTTCACATATCCATATTCTACCTATTAGGGATAATGTTTTGTTAAAATGGGACCTCTCTAGTAAGTATCTGTAATGCCCCCAATCTTTAGTCATATAAGTGTGAAATTCTGTGCCTATAGACACATAATAAATGAACAGCCCCTTTATTTATATCAACTAGCTTATCCCTCCTCCCCACCATAGCAAACTACTCTAAAACTCTGTGAATAATAAAAACCACCATTTCTTTAAGTTATGAGTCTATGGCTCAACTGAGTGTTTTTGCTGACTTGGAGAGGTTTGGCTTATCTCAACTAAGTTTACCCATGTTTCTGTGGTCAGTCTCAGTTTACTGGTGACTGGCTGGTCTGAAGTGACTCAGACAGCTAGCTACTCCTGTAACCTTTCATCCCTCGATGGCTTACTAGGTCTTCCTCACGTGGCAACTGGGCTGTGTTCTAAGAGCATGAGGCCCCATGTCTCTTGAGCTCTAGGCTTAGCACTGGTACAGCATTACTTATATTCTGTATATTCTGTTGGCCAAAACAGGTCATAGGCATGGGCTTAAAGAATGTGGAAATAGAACCTATCTTGCGATGAGAGAGGTTGTGAACCTATATTGCAAGGAATATGGATGCAGAGAGGAAATACCACAGCTCTTTTTAAGCAAATAATCTATCATGCCATTCTATGTGTGAGAATATAAGCTATAAATGAAAAAACATGCAAATGAATATTACAGAGCTGCATTCCAGCTCTGCCACTTCCATTTAATTTCATGTGTCCTTGGAAAAGAAAGTTCTTTAATCATTGCTTTTTGCTTATCAAACAAGGAATGAAGAAGGTAGGAAAGAATATTGGCTGATTTATCTGCCTACTATCATTAGTGAAGATCAAATGAAAGAATTGATTTGCATTTTAAATGACTTCCTTACTGCAAGATGTTATTTTTATGCTGATAACCCATATCTCTTTAATGTGGCAATCCACAAAAAATCTTAAAGGGTTAATAGCAGAGAAATGTCTCCTAGATACTGTTCCAGGGCACTGTGGTCTGAGGAGTTTGTCAAGCAAAGGAATTGACTAGAAGGGTGAAAGACTGATGAGTGGAAATTTTCCATTAATCCTCCTGTGCCTGTTCTTTTATTCATTCAATGTGTTTGATATTCGCTTCCATTGGTGGACCCCCAGAGATTTGTGTGTTAAGAGCTCAGACATTGGGGTAGAAGCAGAAAGCCACTGGAGTGCAGAGGAGGGCACAGAAGATTGTAAAGTGTGGAGTAAAATAAAGCACAGTGAATGTGCAAGTGCACAGTGTAGACTCAAGAAGTTATCAGAAAGTTGGTATAGCAGGAGGACTCTTTTAGGATTTACCCATAAATGTATCCACTATTATCATATGGGTGAAATTAGAACTCCCAACAAATAATTAAATGCAATTTGTAGCCCTATATGAAGGTTATGAGGGTGAGTCTCATTTCGGATACAATCCTGAGTATGACTGCCTTTTGTATCCTAAATCATATGATGTAGAAGAGATCAGTAATCTGAATTAAGTATTTGGGTGAAATGTTAACCTAACAGCACAGAAGTGACTATTAGGTTTTCTATAACATAGTATGGAAAATTACACCAGTGTTAACTATCAAGGAATTTTTATAAAATAAAAAATAAACACTTGTCATACTAGGAAATAGAATCATGCCCTCATAGTCCCTGCTCCTGCTCCAATAAAGGGACTTCCTATCTTGACTTTTGATTTCATAGAGTACCTCCGCTTGTTTCTATGTATTTTTTTATATAGGGAACTATATAATATATGCTCTTGTGTGTCTGATCTCTTTAGCTCAAGTGATGCTTTTTAGATTCATTGTTGTTCTGGCATATAGGTCATGTTTATGGGATAGTATTTCATTGAGTGAATGAGAGATAACTTTTTTTATCCTTTTTATTGGAGATGGACATTTGAATAGTTTTCAGTTTTAAGTATTTTATTACACTTTAAAACCAAGTCATTTGCTTTGAGTTTTGATCATTATGATTGCATAAAATTCTCTGATACAAAGCAATGGAGAATGAGATTGTTAAAACCATTTTTAAATAAAGCAACTTACTCATTTGTGTGTTATTCATCTTTAATAACAGTTTCTGATTTTACCAGTAGATGAAGGGAACACTGTGGACAAATTCAAAGGTGAGTCATTGATTTTATGTTTGGGAGCAAAAAGTTGGTTTGACTCAAGTACTGTTTCTATACAAAGATATGCTGGGAAATTAACCTGGCATTGTATATGGAAATAGAATTGTGGGTTTAAAAAATAGTAATTTTATATTTCCTTTGTTTACAACTTCGCTATATTTATTTTAGAACATTGAAATCACATCTCAGTTTGTGGGTATTTCACAACACTCCCACTATCAGAGTTCTAGTGCCCTCACCGCCACCATGTTCTCTCCCATCGCCCACTATCTGGTAACCACAGATGAAGGTTCTGAGAGTTTTGTTGGGGTTTGTCTATTCATTTGTTTTCTTTATTTCCACATATGAATGAAATCATCTTTAACTTCTCTTTTTCGTTCTGACCTATTTTGTTTAACATAATCCCCTCAGTTCCATCCATATTGTTGCAAAGGGCGGACTTCTGTCTTTAAACAGCTGCCTGGAATTCCATTCTACCACAGCTTTTTGATTCAGTCATCTGTTGACAGGCATTTAGGTTGTTTACATGTTTTGGCTATTGTGAACTATGCTGTTATGAACATATGGATACAGATTTTTTTTCTGATTAGAAATTTTGTGTTTGCTAGTTATATGCCTAAAAGTGGGATTACTGAATCGAATGGTAGATTCATCTTTATTTTCAAGGAATCTCCATACTGGTTTCTAAAGAGATTGTACCAATTTGCATTCCCACCTATGGTGTAGGAGGATTCTTTTTCTCTGCACCCCTTCCAACACTTATTTTTTCTAGTCTTTCTGATATTGGCCATTCTCATTGGTGTGAGGTAGTAATCTCATTGTGGTTTTATTTGCAATTTTAGGATGATGAGTGGTAGAGAACATTTTTTATGTGTCTGTAGATTGTGTGTCTCCTTTAGATAAGTGGCTATTTAGATCTTGTATCCATTTTTTGAGTGGGTCATTTGCTTTTTGTTGTTGTTGTTGCTCTTATATATTTTGGCCATTAAGCTGTTATCTGATATATGTTGTGCAAATAACTTCTTCAATTCGGCAAGTTACCTTTTTGCTTTAATGGTGCTTTCTTTGACTGTATAGACGTATTTTTAGTTGTAGTCCCAGTTGTTTAATTTTAATTTAATTTCTTTTGTCATCGGTGTCCCTTTCCCAAAGACATACTTGAGGTTAATGTCATGAATTATTTTTCCTACGTTTTCCTCTGTGTTTTTTGATTTGGGGTCTTACGTCCATGTATTCATTTTGCCTTCACTTTTGTGTATGGTGTTAATGAATAGTTTCTTTCTTTTTTTTTTTTTTTGCAGTTGTCCATTCAGTTTTACCAACTTTGTTGAATATACTTTCCTGTCTCCATTGTATATTTTTGGTTCATTTGTCATAGATTAACTGTCCCTATGGTTGTGGCTTTATTTCTGGGCTCTCAATTTCGTTCTATTGTGATCTGTGCATCTTTTTTTTGTTCCAGCACCATACTGCTTTTTTGAGGATCACTCTGTAGTATAGCTTGAAGATAAAAACCTTCACCAAAATAGGAACCAGAGACACATACCTAAATGTACTAAAAGCAATAGATGAGAAACTCATAACCAGTGTATACTAAATGGTGAAATAGTGAAAGCCTTTCCCCTAACATCTGGAACAAGACAAGATTTCCCATCCTACACACTATTCAACATAATTCTGGAAAGTTGGGCCGATCAATAAGGCAAGAAAAGCACATAAAAGAATTCAAATTGGAAGAGAGGAAATAGAATTATTACTGTTTTCAGATGACGATATTATACTTAGAAAATCCAAACACTCTACCAAAAAACTGTAACAAATGACTAGAAATAATAAATGAATACAGCAAAGTGGCAAGAGATAAAATCAAAACACAAAAATAAATACCATCCTCTATGCAACAAGGGAGTAGAGGAAAAAGAAATTAAGAAAAAAATCCCATTCACAATAGCACCAAAAAAGATAACATCTGAGAATAAATTTAGCGAATGAATTGAAAGACTGCTATAATGAAAACTACAAAACTTCAGCAAGCTAGAAGACACAAAGAGATGGAATAACATTCCATGTTCATGATTTGGAAGATTTATTTAGTTATAGTGGCCATCTTATCTAAAGTATATACATATTTAATACAATTCTTATCAAAATTCCAGGGAAATTTTTAAAGAAAATAGAGAAAAAAATACTGAAGTTTGTATGGATTTGCAAAAGGACTCAGAGATACAAAGCTATCATCAGAAAAAAGAACAGTGGAGGAATCAGACTCCTTGATTTCAAACTATGCTGCAGAGGGATTGTGGATCTTGAAGGTCCACAGAAGAGACTATGTAATCTGATGTCTGTGATGATTTTTGAAGGATATGCTCAATGCTGTTTCTTTTCCTTAAGGATATCAATATTTTAGCAAATACAGGTATAAAGAGAGGAAGATTGGATGGCATTGATTCCTAAGGGAAATGCACTAAGAATCTGAAGGACTGAGTTTGAATAATGTTTCCATCTCTTCCTAATTATGTGCCTTAGGAAAAATCATTTAAATTCTCTGTACTTTGGTGTCCTTTTATGATCAGTGGTGATAGGAATCTTGCTATTATGATAAAGAAAGGAATTGGTCCAGATATAGAGAATTCTAGGGGTTCCATAAACTTTGTGGGTCATGTCTGTGCTTGCATGAGAATAAGAGAGTAGCTAGATATTTAGTTCCTTTTTTCAGTCATGTCAAAAATGTCCATGCTTAAGCCAGTATTACAGGTGCTAATGTTACTAGTTAAATTATACATTATGCTTTAGATACAGTGAATTTCAGAATGCGGTCAGATACAAAATTGGTTAGGAACCAGGGAACTGGAGCCTGATCTCCTGTATTTGAATTTTGGATCCTCTTCTTACTAGCTTCATGTACTTTCTGGTCTCTGTTTCAATAATGATACCTATTGCATAGGATTGTTTTGAATATAAAATGAATTAATGCCTATTATTAATGTACTTAGACCAATAACTTGAATGTAGTCAGTATTCAATGTTACTATCACCTTGTCTATCTTTTCCAAGTAGCAGTTAGATCAGGCATGAGTAGTGTTTAAGTCCACTGCCTCTGACTGAATGAAGAACATGTACATCCCAAGAACCTGAGTTTATATCCTGGGGCTGGGGAAAACAACTAAGATGAACAACTAAATTAAGAGTATAAAAATGGAATGTTGCTTCTTCTTCCTCTCTTTCCCTGCCTGCTGCTTTCATTCCTGCCTGCATCTTTCCTTTAAAAAAAATTAGATCAGAAGGGGACATGATTATAGATACAGATATGTAGATACATATGTATGTAAAGATATAGAGATATATAGATAGATATAGATAGATATGTATATGTATATATATGTATGTATGTATATGATGTAAAAAATATCACTCTGGTAGCCCATATAGAGTGACCTGTGAATTAAAGGGAGTGAGACTAGAGGTAGGGTAGCTGATGAAGAGGCTATTCCTGATATACAAATAGAAAAATAAAAAGCACCATGAAGTCATAACCAAGGCATAGCCTTAGGAGTGGGTAAAGGAAATTTTTGAGCAGTTTTATAAGATATATTCTGAATACTTACTCAGTTTCAATAGTGAGAGCCTCAGGACTTGACTACTGGCTGGTTGTGGCACAA
The DNA here is from genome assembly GCA_004363575.1 of Solenodon paradoxus. Lineage (NCBI taxonomy): Eukaryota > Metazoa > Chordata > Mammalia > Eulipotyphla > Solenodontidae > Solenodon > Solenodon paradoxus. The sequence continues at coordinate 55,111 of RJWH01001609.1, read as the reverse complement.
AAAGGAGGACCTGAGGCTCAACCCTAGGTGAGCGACTGGGTATATCGCGATGTCATTCAAAAGTGTAGGAGATGGAGAGCTGACTGAGGACATACAGGTGACTCCTTTGGGACCTTGTCTTCTGAACACCTGTGGGACCTCTAAGTGGAAATGTATGCCAGCAATTGACTCTGTATCAAGAACTCTGGAGAGAGTTTTGTTCTGAGAAGTGGACATGTAAATCGTCTGTATATAAAAGTCATTTGAAACATGGATATGCAGTAAAACCACTGAAGAGCACTAAGAATGATCATAAATAGCAGCATGGAGAAGGTGGTTCTAGAAAAATCATTTTGAAAGAGATGTCAGTTAGAGAATTGACTAAAGGCCAGGAGAAAGTGGTATCATAGGACCACTACAGAGAGTTAACGATGCTTACAAAATACTTTGTACTATTTAAGTAGAGTTGGACACGGATATAGAAATTGTGCTTTTTGATTTAGTCGAGTCCATAGTACACGGCCCTACTGGGGGACACCTTCCTTTGGAGAGTTCTGTCTAGTAAACTCTGATTATAACTTCCCAACTGAAGAGTGTGACTGTGCTTTAGGTGATGGAGCTCACAATTTCCTTTCTCTTTGTAATTATTTTTAAAGAAAAGAATTCAGGTAGAAATAACTTTCCTCTGCAGTTTTCAGATGGAAGTATCAGTTTCTATATGAGTTTGGGCTATCTAGCAACATCATTTTTATTTTTAAATTTAACCCTTTTGAATTTTATGCATTTGGCTGGGTTTCTTTTTTTTTTTTTATTGCGTCATGTTTATTTGCAAAATAGTATATACATTTAGATGTGCAGATTAATCAAATATATAACACATCATGCCTAACACTAAATTGCTAAGTCTTCCACTGCTGTTCATTGGACATCCACCCACCACTCGCTTACCCCTTACACTCTTCCCCTCTGATAAACTCTGTTCTCTTGTCAATGTTGAAGGACTGGTTTTTGTGTTGTTTATTTGCTTTTTTCTTCATATTTTACCTATTAGTGAGGTCATCTAGTATTTTACTTTCTCCTTCTGACTTATTTCACTTAGAATAATGACTCCCTAATTCCATCCACATTGTTGAAAAGGTTTTATCTTTTTTTTAAGGCTGTGTGGTATTCCATTGTGTAAATATACCACATCTTCTTTATCCATTAATTTGTTGATGAACACTTAATTTCCATTTCAAGGCTATAGTAAATAATGCTGGAATAAACATGGGGGTACCACTATCTCTGTGAATTAGTGTTTTTTTTACTTTTTGGACAAATACTCAGAAGTGGGATGACAAAATCATATGAAATATCCATTTCTTACTTTTTGAGGACTCTTCATACTTCTTTCCATAATGGTTGTACCAATTTACATTCCCAAGGTACAAAGGGTCCCCTTTCTCTGCATCTCACCAACGTCTTTTGTTTTCAGCCTTTTATATAATAATCATCCTTACAAGGTATGATGTGATAATCTTATTGTTTTAATTTGCACTTATTTAATAAAGAGGAACATCTTCTCATGTGCCTGTTGGCCATCTGTATATCTCTTTGAACAAGTGCCTAATCAGATCTTCTGCAATTTTTGATTAGGTTGCTTGTTTTTCTGTTGTTGAGTTTTTTGATTTCTATATGTATTGGATATTAAGCCCTTGTCAGATGTATTATGGGCAGATACCTTCTATCACTCATTTTGTTTTGGTGATAATTTCTTTTTGCTCTACAGAAGGTGAAGGTAATCCCTTTTGCTTATTTTTATTTTTGTTTCTCTTGCTGCTAGAGTTCAGTCCTGAAAGATGCCTGTAAGGCTAATGTTGTGGAACATATTACCCATGTTTTCTTCTAAGTGTTTTATAGTTTCTGGTCTTACATCTATGTTTATAATCCATTTTGAATTAATTTTTGTATATGGTGTTAAAGGTATAGATTCATCTTTTTGCATTTGACTGTCCAGTTTTCCCAACATGATTCTTAAAAAAGACTTTTCTTTCTACATTATATGCTCCTATTGACTCCAGGTTATAAATAGATTGACCATATATGAGTGAGTCTATTCCCAGTAATTCAGTTCTGTTCCACTGCTCTTTGCACTTGTTTTTATTCCAGTATCATACATTTTGATTATACTCACTTTGTAGTATAGGTCAAGATCTGGAAATGTGGTTTCTCCACTTTTATTCTTTTTCTCATGATTGCTTTGACCATCAGGGTATTTTGTGATTTATTTTCTTGAAAAATACAAATAGAATTTTGATGGGAATTTCACTAAACCTGCATATTGCTTTAGGTAAGATGCTCATTTTATCAATATTAATTCTTACCAACCATGAGCATGGAATATCTTTCCAGCTCTTTGTATCTTCTATTGCTTTTAACGATGTTTTGTTTTCATTATACAGTTCTTTTGTCTTTGTTAGATTTATTACAAGATATTTAATTCTTTTTGTTTCTGTTATAAATGGGATAATTTTCTTAATTTCATTCTCTTCTATCCCTTTGTTTGCATATACAAATTAAATGTATTTTTGTATATAAATTTTGCAGTGTGGTGCTCTACTGTGCTTTTTTATTAATTTCATTAGTTTCTTTGTGTAGTCTTTAGGGTTTTCTAGTATATTATTATTATGTCATCTGTAAATAGTGATAGTTTTACCTTTTCTTCCAATTTCTATTTTTTATTTCTTTTTCTTGCTTTATTGCTCTGGTTAGGCCCTCCAATAGGATTTTGAATAGCAGTAGTGAGAGTGGACAATCTTGTCTTTTTCTTGATCTTAGAGGAAAAACTTTCAGTTATTCACCATCGATTATGATATTGGATATGGCTTTGTTATATATGACTTTTATTGTCTTAAGGTATGTTTTCCCTCCACCCCGATTTTATGTAGAGTTTTTTTAATCATAAATGGGTGCTGAGTACTGTCAAATACTTTCTCTGCATTTATGTGGAGATATGATATATGATATGATATGATTTGATTATATATCATGATTTTATATGATCATATGATTTTTTCCCCTTTCGTTGATGTGGTACATTAGAGTACAAGATTTGCATGTATTTAACTCTTGTTGCATCTCTGGAATAAGTCTCATTTTGTCATGATGTATAATCATTTTTAATTGTTGGATTTAGTTTGCTAATGTTTTGTTGAGGATTTTTTTTTTCCATCTATGCTCATCAGAGATTTTGGTCTGTAGTTTTATTTTTGTGTGATATCCTTGGCTACTTTTGGTATCAGTGTAACGCTGGCCTCATAGAAAGTGATTGAAAGTGTTCCCTGTTCTTCAGTTTTCTGAAGAGTTTGAGAAGAGTAGGTATACAATCTTCTCTTAAGGTTTGGTAGAATTCACTAGGAAAGCCATCTGGTTTTTATTTTGGGGGAGACTTTTGATTACATTTAATTCTCATGCTTGTAATAGATCTTTTTAGGTTTTCTGTTTTTTCCCAATTCAAGTCTGGTAGGCTGTATGATTCGGAAAATGTGTTCACATTCTCTAGGTTGTCCAATTTATTGGCATATAGCAGTTTCTGGTCTTCTCTTATGATGCTTTGTATATTTCTGAGGTTTCTGTATTAACGTCTCCCTTTCATATATGATTGTAGTTTTCTTTGTGAGTCTAGCCAACAACTTGATACTTGATACTTGTTTTTTGGTTTCACTCATCTCTGGGATTGTCTTTTTGATGTCTATTTCATTGATCTCTGCTTGGATTTTATTATTTCCTTTCTTCTACTGATTTTGGCTTTAGTGGTTCTTTTGATTGCCTCTTTTACCCAAAAGTTATTTGAAAGCATGCTGTTTGGCCTCCACGTATTTTGGAATTCTTTCCAGCTTTCTTTTTGTGGTTTATTTCTAATTTTATACCATTATGGTTGTAGAAGATATTTTTATAGTTTAAATCTTCGTAAATTTTTGATTCTTGTTTTGTGTCATGCTGTGTGGTCTATACTTGAGAATGTTCCATGTGCACTTGGAAAATATTGTGAATTCTGCAATATCTGGGTGAAGTGTTTTGTAAATGTCTATTAAATGCATTTGTTCTAATTTATAATTTAAGGTAGTTATTTTCACATTAACTTTCTGTCTGGTTGATCTGTATGTTGTTGTAAGAGGAGTGTTAAAATCTCCTATTATTATTTTATTGCTGTCAGTATCTTTGTTATGAATTAACTGACCATTTATTTGTGAGTTCATGTCTGAGGACTCACCTCTATTCCATCGATTTGTGTGTCTGTTTTCGGTCCAGTATCATGCTATTTTGGTTACTATCACTTCATAATATAGCTCAAAATCCGGGAGTGTGATACCACAACTTTTGTTCCTTTTTTCCATATTTGCTTCATTTATTAGTCTTTTGTGATTCCATACAAGTTAATTTTTTGTTCTATTCCCTTGAAAAAAGCCAATGGAATTGTAGTAATGATTGTATTAAATATATACATTGCTTTAGTTAAGATGGTCATTTTAACAATGTTAATTCTTCCTAATCATGAACATGGAATATCTTTTCATCTCTTTGTATCTACTTCTTTTTTTTTTAACAGTAGGTTAGCATTTTCATTGTACAGGTCTTTCACCTCTTTTGTTAAATGTATTCCAAATTATTTAATTCTTTTTTCATTATATATGGCATTATTTATTAATTTCTTTTTAGCTCATTGTTTTCACATAACAACAGATTTTGTATAATAACTTTGCAGGCTGCCTTTTTACTATACCCTTTTATAAATATCAGTATTTTTTTTTGTGGTATCATTAGGGTTTCTATGTACATTATTTTGTCACGTGAAGATAGTTATAATTTTCTTGTTCTTTTCCAATTTGGAGTCCTTTTGTTTTTTCTTCTGGTAATTGCTCTGTTTAGGACTTCCAATACTGTGTTGAATGGCAGTGGTGAGAGTGGACACTGCTGCCTTGTTCCTATTCTTAGAGAAAACTTTTTCAGTTTTTCATCAGAGGGTGATGGTAGCTCTAGGGTTATCATATATGGCCTTTATTATACACACAGTTCCATTTTTGAGATGCCAAACTCTTTCATTTTCTTACTTTTTGATACCTCTTGTCATTGAGTTATGCCTATGCTTCTGACTTTTATTAATTCTACTCTTTTGAACTATGTAAAATTTAGTATCTATTCCTTCCCAGGTAGTCAAATTAAATGATAATTTATTTTATGCCTGCATGTACCACCGCATTTGAATCTAGGGATTGAAATTAAGCCAGGACAATGGTTGAGACAGAAAACATACAGGACCTCCTGCTGTTCTTTCACTTCCACGAGGTCTCTTGTTTCTACCTCTCTTTGCTCTCTGATATACTACCATGCAGAGGATAGTAAAACCAAATACATTCTTAACTTTTTCACCTAACAGCCCGGAACTTTACAATGCCATAATTAAAGTTTCATTAATGTTACATCTGGTGCCCTACACTAGTCAATTCCTCTGTGTTGATCAGAGTTTAGCTCAGAGTAAACTCTGTTAGATCCCGTCTCCCCTCTTTGAGACAGAACTAGCAGTAAGGAAGTCATGGGCTCCATGAGAATTGAAGTTATTATCAGATGTGAAACTTGTAAAATCTCTGTTTTGTCTTCTTTCTTTGGATCAAGAATGTGTTAATCCTATCTCCATGTTGCTTATTCTATGCTTCCAAAACTGTAGCCATGGGACCTCACATATTCAAGAAAATCTGCGCTGTGCTTCCTTTTGTATAATGCTGCATTTGGTATTTTAAGCTTCTCAACAAAGTGTGATTTTTTTTTTTCTCCTGTTCCCTGATGGTTTTCTTTTCTGTGACAGTTGCTAGAGGATGATAGAATTTAGTAGGTTATGTACCCATTCCAGGTTCAACTTTTTTCACTTTTTCAAAGCTCTGCAGATTTAATGCTTATCATGACTCTGGCAGTAGTTAGTGGAACCAACAATAACATTTGTTCATCTCCCCATATGCGCAGAAGCATTTCCTGTTTGCCTGCCAGTAATATTCAGATTTATTTTTTTCAGGAGTTCTCTGTCCAAAGTAATTTTAAAGTCAGAAATGCAATTAAGTCTTTTATTAGGATAATTTGGATAAAGAAGAAGAAATAAAAGATTTGAATTCATCATTTTCTTCTTTGGTTTTTCCTCTGTACTATTTTTACTCCATTAATGAAAACAGATTTATCTTCCTTAGGTAATGAAACATTTTATCTACAATTCACAGTCTTATTTCCAAGTGAGAAGAAATCAATTAAATTTTTTTTCAGCTTTTTTTTTTTTTTTTTGGTTGTCTTAAAGTCAGCTATATTATGTGTTTGTTCTTAGTATATAGAAGTGGGTGATCAAGTTCATGAAGGTGAGCCATTGTATTGTTTCCTCAGAGTTTTCTTTTCTAAACATGTCATGTTACTTCTTTTCTTTTATTCAGGGAATCAGCAGTCTCTTCAGTTCCTTGAAAGTGGTGCGTCTCTTGCGACTTGGCCGTGTTGCTAGGAAATTGGACCATTACCTAGAGTACGGAGCAGCAGTCCTTGTTCTACTGGTATGTGTGTTTGGACTAGTTGCCCACTGGCTGGCTTGCATATGGTACAGCATTGGGGACTACGAGGTCATCGATGAAGTCACGAACACCATCCAAATAGACAGTTGGCTCTACCAGCTGGCCTTGAGCATTGGGACTCCCTACAGATACAATACCAGTGCAGGGATTTGGGAAGGAGGACCCAGCAAGGATTCACTGTACGTGTCCTCTCTCTATTTTACCATGACAAGCCTTACAACCATCGGATTTGGAAACATAGCTCCTACTACAGATGTGGAGAAGATGTTTTCAGTGGCCATGATGATGGTTGGCTGTAAGTACCTGTTTTGTTTTCTTTTTCATGAAAGCATTTTGTTGTAGGCAGTTTTTCAGGCTTACTTCTAGTAGGATTAAAATGAAACTACTTTGTCTTCAGAAAGGTGTTTACTCCATGTTATTTTCATCAGCTTAATTTTTATTCAGCCTTAGAAAACAAAAATGCAAAATAATATATTTTACTTTTGAGAGTATATATACAGCGTAGACAGAGAATTACAAAAATCAGAATGGATACTCTTGTGATTTAATTCTACTCACAGTGCTATACCTGTCGTGCTCTTTGCAAGGGAGACCAGCATCTAGACAGTCAACGTCTCGTGCACTTTGTTGGCAGTGTATAAAGTTCTGAAAAAGCAGAAAGGATCTGATGTAAGATATATAGTTTTGAAAATGTTTTGCCTCAAAACTGATTCTGAATTAAAGTTGATCTCAAGATGAGCATCTAGTCACTATTATAAACACTCTAGGTTGAATATAAGCCTATTTGAAGGACTGTAATGACAAGTGTCTGGGATTTATGCACACGTGGGTACTAAATGTCTTAATAGCGTTATTGAAAGTAGAATGGTCAAAGATGGTGTAGTCTGCTCTTAGAATGAGTGATGTTAAAACAGAACAAGTAAGAACAGTAAGAAACAATAAGAAACTACATACCAAAAAGTTGTTTTAAAAGACTTCTGAGAGATTTCACAACAAGTTACACTTTCTAGGACTTAGATGATTTATCCAAGCCTAATTCTAAAACCTAGAGTAACCTTAAGATATGATTATTCTTATCAGGCCCTGTTAAACCTATGGGTCCTGGTTACTGGTCTTGTTTTAAGTACATCCTTTTTGAGATTCCACATTGTAGAGGATTCCATTTTGATATGAATGAGAAAGATGTTAAAGCCATTATCTTTGGTCAAAGCAAAGTAATTTTTAGAGTTAAGTGCGTCTAAGCTGTTAGAATACCACTGTTAGCAATTATTTAACTTGTATTCTTCTCTGAAACATTGTACAGGCATAGGAACAGGAACATACAGTTCTATTTGCTAGTTAGAAGTTACAGTTAGAGGGAAAGTGAGAATTAGAAGTTCTGTTTACTCCAGAGGCTTTTAGGAGAAAAATGTTCTTCATAGACAGAAATCCCGATGGTTGATTAAACTGTTGCCTACACATTCAAAGTGGTAAGATGTTTTGGCATAAAGGTGATTTATAAATTCAGGAGACAGTATTTTGTCAGATGTGGTTTTTAGCACTATACTGCTTTTAATGTTTGTATAATGCATTTTGACTTTAACTTGAGCATAGCTAGATTTTATTACTTTTTTGTTTTTTAATATATTTATATTTTATTTTTATACAGAAAAATCAGTTTCCTAATAGCATCAGTAGGTGCATAGTTTAAAAATGTGTAAAACAATTTTAATTTGATTGATTTATTTCTTTTAATTTTATTGAAGGGTCACTCCATTATAACATTATATGGGTTTAAGGTACACAATACAGTAAGTCAACATCTATGTATAACACATTAAGTTCACCCCATTTCAGTTTTTCCTTTACTAGACAATTAGTCCCCTTTACCCACTTTGCCCACCTCTCCTCCCCTTAAAATGTCTTTTTAATTTAGAAGTATTTACAGATTCACTGGAAGTTGCAGAGATAATAGAGAGGACCTTTGTTGCCCTACGTGTCCTGCATTGACATTAGTGAAATCAGCGCGCAGAGTTGTGTGCTTGTGTAGATTTCTGTCACTCTGAAATCCATATATAGAGTAGAAGCACCGTAAAAACCTCCCTCAGGTCATCCTTTACAGTCACTCCCGCTCCTTCCCCCCACACCCGAGCATCCCTAACCCCTGGCAAGTACTGATCTCTTCATTTCTGCAATTTTGTGGTTTTGATAATTTTATATTAATGAAATCATGTAGAAGAGACATTTTGAAATTAGCCCTCTCCACTTACTCCTGGAGAAACATCTAAGATGTCGAGTGTATCCAGTTTGTTCCTTTCTAATCCTGAGTAGTATTTCATGGTTAGATCTGCCACTGTGTAACCATTCATCTATTGAACTTTCTGGTTATTTTCAGGTTTTGGTTATCACAAATAAAGTTTCCTAACTATATCATCTATATTTTCTATTTGGACATAAATTCTCAGTTATCTGGGATAAATTCTCAGTTATCTGGGATAATTAAGAATGCTAGGACATATGTTAAATGGATCTTTGTTTTTGTGAAGAAATCTTCAGACTAGTTTGCAGAGTGGATGTACATGCAGACTTAGATTTTTCCACAAAGGAATAAAAGGAAAATTAAATATTTGTGGAGTTGAAGGACAGCACTGTTCACTTTATTTTTCAGGCTCCAAACCTGGAACTCATTCTGGATTCCTATTTCTCTCATGCATTACATCTCTTCATAGCTAGTGTTGATAATTTTTACTTCAAAATTCATTTCTTTCTTTTCATTTCCATAGCTTACCAACCAAGACCAAGTCGTCAGCATCATTGATTCGAATGTTTATAATGATTTGTATGTTTATTCTGTTTTAACTCTTTCTCTACAATCTCTTCCCAGAAGTGAGAGTTGCCCATTTAAAGTAAATAATATCATACTCAAGTCTCTCCGATGTTTTCCATGCCATGGAAACTAAACCCTACCCTTTCTCTCAGAGCCTTAATAGTACAACCCTTGCCTGCCTCACTCAGCTCGCTTTCTTCAAATCTGGTCTTGTTTACTCTGCTATCCCCCTGCTAGCCGTCTGCTGAATACATCAAACAGTCATGTCTTAGGGTCTTTCCTCTCTCTTTCTGTAGGGCTTCTAACACCCTCCCTTGGATTATACCTTGAACTCATTCATGTCTCCCTTCAAGTCACTGCTTCAGAAATTCCTCCCACTGTTCCCATGCCATAAAAAAACCCACAGCACTGCCAACCACTCTTATTCTTTGCCTTTGGACCTTTTTATTCATTGTGCCTATCAAGACTTAAAACCATATTTGCTGTTTTCCCTTTCCTTTAGAGTGTGAGGTCCATGAAAGTAGTGCTTTGCTTACTTTATTTTTTTGCTCCTTTATACCCAACTTCTTAAACCATTTTAATGTCTTGCTCAATTAAGGGTGAAGGATAGAATTGGACTTTTAGTGGCAATCTTACTGTATATACATATGTACATGTGAAAAATTTTAAATGTTAAAATGTGATGTTGTTTTAATACAAATTAAATTTTATTTAATTTAATAAAAATTATTTGGAATAAAAATGTTGAAATCGCTGGAAAAATTTATTATACAAATGAAGTTGAAGATGTACCTGATGGTCTTAATGAGGATCACCTTTCTTTGAATCCACTCCATTAGGTGTGTGGTCAACACACTTGCCAGGAAAATACCCATGCTTCCTTGACCCCCAGGAAAATGCTCTGATTCCTTGGTCCCCAGGAAAATGCCCTCATTCCTTTGTGAAGGCATGATGAGCTCTCCTATGTTTGTTTGCCTTTGGGAACATATTAACTCCTTTATAGCTGAATTCTCCCAAACTTAAGTCTCTAGGATATGTTATAGTATAATCAATGGAAGGAACAACAACTCTTTCTCCCACTTTTACCATCTGTCTTTTGAATCTACTTACATTGAACATTTTCCTGTACCTTGAGTTGGGTTTTTAAAACATCACTTACTTCAGAGTTAGACCCATTCTTCTTCTACTTCATTTTGCTATAGATCTTCTGTACCTATTATTCTAATATATATATATATATATATATATATATATATATTCTATGGACCAATATAGTCTATATTTTGTTTTTATATTGCTATATCTAAAATTTTTTCTACTCTCCCCTTTTGCTTTTCTTCAGGTCCTGTTTTGTTTTTAAGTTGAAGGCCTAGTTTTAGTTGGTCCTTTTTCTTTCTCAGTTGGCTGTTTCCTTTTAACACCCAAGAAGTAGTTTTCCGATTATACATTAATTTAGGAGGTTCTTTTGCCTGTTGATTTGGGATTTTTATTTATACATCTGAACAAGGCCAGTTTTTATAGCTAGAGAGATCCATGGAGGGCTTTTCATTTCCTTTTTCAGTCCTGGGATCCTTTATAATTTCATGGTGTGTTTGCTTTGCAGCAATCTGAGGGGAGGATAGAAAACTGTCAAGACCCATGAGTTGTTATAGTAACTTCCTACAATCCTAAAATTTATTAGACATATATGCATACAATGTGGCTGTTACAGCTGTTTGTAATATTAATATCATTCCCCTCATTCCTCCAACAGCAAACCAAGGAAAATCAACAAAACCCAAGTACCAAACCACAAATGTTCCCAGAACCCAATATGTGTTATTAGCCATAGATCTAATCATGGATTTAGCGTGTGTGTGTGTGTGTGTGTGTGTGTGTGTGTGTGTTGGGGGGCGGGGTTGGGGAGTTCGGGGGTTGGAGGGGAGAAAAAGGGAAGAGAAGAAGAAAAGGAAGACAGAGATAGAAAACCGAGTGGCCAATACTTTCAGTTCTACTAGGAGTCTCATTAATCTAGGCTAGTTACCTGAGAAGTATCACGTGTAGTCTTATAACTTTAACTGAGAAAAATGTTTTATCAAAAGTTCGGAGACACTGACTGACTATATTCTGCTGAGAAAAAGAAGCACTACTTGATAGCTGCTTCTTCTAGAGACGTTCATGACATTTTTGTGCCCATCAGCAAAATTTTGAAATTTTAGTGGAAGCAATTTCGGTTCCTTGGTCCTTTCTGAGCCTTCTTCTTCCTTTAATGACCTTTCCTCTCTGACTGTCCTTATGTGGGTTCTGTTCTGGAACACAGTCTCAAGGTTCTCCTTGTTGATATCAGACAAATCTTGAAACAAAATTTATGACTGAGGCCTCCCTTCAATCCCAGTCACTTTGTGATCTTTGATCACTTCTATTTCATTGAGATCTCAGGGTGTTTCTTTTACCTGCTACAGTAGGGACTTCTTAAACCTAGATTCTTTGTTACCACATGACCAAGGTGGAGAATCCACCTGCTTAGATTCTAGAACTGGAATGTTAGTTTGGTTTTTCTCAGTATATGTCTACAACCAGACATTCTTCCCCTCCAAGTTGTCTTTTCTTAGCTTCAACATGCTCTGTGTCCTGAGTGGACTCTATGACCCTGTAGCCGCCCTTGCTAGAGCAGGGTAGTCAAGCTCCCGCTTCATTCATCTGTATCTGTTCATTCATGAATGAACTTGACGACTCTGCTGACATTCAAGAAATTCACTACCAAAGGACTTTTGTGAAAGAGAATAGTTTTGCAGTTTAGTTCTGCAGTGGTTGTGGAAAATAATATACTTTTCTTTAAGATCAAGAGTTAGTTAATCACTTTGGCAGTTTACTCGGTTCATGCTTAATGATGCCGTCCTGAAATATTTTCAGATCTATTTCATTTATATAATCTTATTATTGAAATCCTAATACTTTTTTCCCAAAGATTAGCAGACTGACTAATTCTGCCTGTGTTCAGAAATCACCTTTGCATACTGATGATTTGTTTTTATAACTATAGAACAGAGGAATATGAAGATGGGATATTTCTGGTATAATTTTCCTTTGCCTTAATGTATTTTTATGAATCTTCTAAAGATTTATCAAGAAAGCAATTGCTTTTTCATTACTAAATAATCACATAAGTTGTATTTAATTTAAACAAACCATTATAAAAACTATACATTTTTTTCCTTACATTATAATTTTATATAAAATAAACATTATTTTATGAAAATTGTTTCCATAAATAATTTATATCCAACCATAATTCCTCTCTTTTTCTCTTCCATCTGTATATATTTTATTTGTTTTTTTAAATACACTGTTAAATACTGAATGCAATAATAAACAGGCAGACAGCATAGTTCAATGGACTGTAAGGTTGAACTTGGGGTATTTATTGTATTTTTAAAAAGCATTTTTTTACTCTTTCCATTATGTCTGCTCACTTTATACACTGAGACTGCCTGGCCTTTATGGTATATGATTATCAAGCTCTGTGCTGGTGGCATGCCATGTAAACAACTCTTTAAGTAGCAAACCAAAGCTCAACTAAAAACTGTAAGTATAAAAGTTGCTGTTGTTTAATTGATATGCAGGAAGCCCAGTCATAATGCTAATCTGTAATTTTCAAATAGGATGTAATTGATGATAGCTCAGTCTAAGAACTTTCTGCAATTGACTGGTACAGTTTATGATGCAGGAGGCAAATGATTTAAACACATTGAGAGGTATTGCAGGAATATCTGCCAGTGGGTGTGTAAGAAGAGAAATTTGAATTTCCATGTGGTCGGCTAAGTGCCCCCAGAGAGCTCTTCGTTACAGACTGGTTTCTCCACATCTGCAGAGGAGACTGATACTGCACATCAGATTCTCCAGTAGATGAACTTATTTAGCATCTTCTGTGGATTTCAGATCAAAGCCAAGCTGAGATTATGGGCATTGCCTTTATTATCTCATTCTCTGTATGAGAAAGGGAGTAAATGGAAGATGTCGAGACCCAGACGTTGGGAAAATGTAGAAGGCAAAAGCCCCTGTGACCTTGGAGAGTGTTTGAATCTCTCTTTGGGGTTTTAATATTTTCAACTGTGAAATGAGGAATTGATAACAATGACTTGTCATATCCCTCTCTGTGATGCCTCTCTGTTCATCTAAAGTTTTGTTGTGCTGTTATGTCTGGAATTAGACTGGCTAATGGAAATGGGATTTAGGTGTCACTAAAAGGTGTTAGGAATTTTCATATATATTGTATACCAGAATTTAAGTAGAGTAGGAAGTGCCTTCTATGAAATTTGTTCAGCAGAGTTGAGGGAAAACTGAGGGGATATTATAGAGATAAGAAAGATATGCTTTTAGAAAGAAGTGTTATTCCACAAAGAAATTAGGCAGCTTGAAATTAGGCATTTGCCTCAGGGCAAAGAAATAGAGCTGGGGAGAAGTTTATACACATTGCCTGTAGGAATCTGAAGGATGGTTTGGCTCAGATGAATTTACAGATGGGTTTAAAATTGAGTTGTTAATAATGCTGCAGTAAGCAAGTAATTTGCATGCGAATTAGGGTTTTTGTGTTGTTGTTTTTTGTTTTTGTTTTTCAAAATCCAGAAGTGGGGTGATGGGATTGTATGGAATTTTCATTTTCAATTTTTTTTGAGGAAATCAGTTTTCCATAAAGTTTGGACCAATTTGCACTCCCAGTAATGTAGAAGGGTTACCTTTTCTTCTCATCCTTGTCAGCATTTGTTGTTTCCAGTTTTTTGGATAATAGCCGTTCTCACAGGTGTGAGGTGATAGTTCATTGTTTAGATTCGCATTTCCCTCATAACGAATGAGCGGGAACATCTTTTATTGTACCTGATGGCCATCTATTTGTCTTCTTTGGAGAAATGTCTATTCAGTTCTTCTGCCCAGTTTTTGATTTGACTGTTTATTTTTCTGTTGCTGAGTTTTATGTGTTCTTTATTTATTTTAATGTTAAGCCCTTGTCAGGTATATGATGAGCAAATATCTTCTCCCAGTCAGTAAGATGTCTTTGTTTCAGTGGTAGTTTATTTCATTGTGCCAAATCTTTAGTTTGATGTAGTCCCATTTGTGTGTCCCATTTTTGTTTTTGTTTCCCTCGCCACTGGAGTTGAGTTCCCAAAGACTTCGCTAAGATTGATGTCATGGAATATATTGCCTATGTTTTCTTCTAAGTATTTAATGGTTTCCAGACTTGCATTCACTCTCTAATCCATTTTGAATTAGTCTTTGGTATTGCTGTTAGAGAGTAGCCTAGATTTATTCTTTTGTCTGTGGCTGTCCACTTTTTCCAGTACCATTGGAAACTACCTAAGTGACCATCATTGTTGAATGGATAAAGATGAGGTGTGTATATACACACACACACACACACACACACACACACACACACACACACACACACACACACACACACATATATACACAATGGTCCTAAAAACGAAGTCTGGTCATTTGCAACAACATGTTTGGAATTAGAGAGGATTATGTTAAGTGAAATAAGTAAGAAGATGAAAGACAAATACCAGATTTCACTCATACATGGAATGTAAAGAAACAAAGCAAACAAATAGACAAAACCCAAACCAGCTCTGAACGTTGACATTACAACTGAGATTATTGGCAGGAAAAGATGTGAGGGGGCTCGAGCAAGTGATGGTGGTGGTTCAGTGAACAAAAGTGGAGGACTTTGGTGGTTTGGTGGTGAGTATGACAACACATTTGGTATGTTGTCATGTATTTGATGAATGGTGACCCCGCTCCATATGGGCTTATATTATTTTGTAAGTCAAAGTTACATCAATAAATATTTCAAGGAAAAAAAGTGAGTTGTTACTCTTTTCCAGTATATAAAATAATTCCTCTACAAATCTTAAGTTATATGTTAATTTTTTTCTTGCCCTTGCTGTTGTGGTGTAGGTAGGAAATGGAGTGTGAACATGATGATTTTCGTTTCTGGTTTTAGTTTTAGCCATATGGAGTGAGCTTTAAGCTTAATGTTTATTTTGAAAACTGGGTCACTTCTTTGTGTCTGCTTTACCCCTACTTGTTAAAAAAAAAACCCAAAAATAATTTGCTATCTTTCTTCTCTATGTTTAATGAGGTGAGTATCCCATGAGGAAAAACATTTCATGGGACCCAAAGTTATAGGCACCTTTTTTCATGATTTAGTAGTTTTAGATGTTTAGTTCCATATATTGAACTCTTAGAAAAGGAACATTTGATGAGTCCTTTATTTGCTAGTTTGTATTCAAAGTGAAATGTATCTTTTTCAGGAATGTTCTTTTACCCTCATCTTTCTTTTTATGCCTAGTCACATTTTCACAAAGCTTCTCAGATCCCATTAAGGAGTTTTCCAAGAGAATAACAGATAATTTTCTCAGTGGTCTGTTAACTAGCCTGTCTGCTTTCCAAGGCGTCTCTTGGTTTCTGAAACTCTTTTGTGTCCCTGTATCACTTTAAATTATTTAATTCATTTAGCATTGAGCTACATGCTCAGGTAGGCAGTTGTATTAGGGAGATAAGCTAGATATTCCTGGCCCTCAGTAAGTTAGTGTTATGTGGTATGCCCAGTGTCAGAAAAGAAAATAATTGTTGTAAGGTAAATAAGAATTTAGTTCTTCAGTATTGAAGATAAGTGGATGAGATAAAGGCTTCCAGCATAGACATCAAATGGGAGACTGTTATAATAATCCAGGAAGACATAATCTGACTTGGTAGAAGTATGAAGGATGATACGAGTTTAAAATTGGCTCTCTCCTCTCTCTCTCTCTCTCTCTCTCTACATATAAATGCATTTTTTCTTATGATATCAAAGAGTAACTATCTTAGGCTTTGCAGTAGGTTCATAAGGCCTTTTGCAACTGTTCAACCCTGCTTTTGTGCTAAAGCAGCCACAGACAGTACATAAACAGATAAGCATGGCTGTATTAAAAGTTAGAACAGGTGTCAGATTTGGCACCGGCGCTGTAGTTTTCATGGTCTAGCATGGACACCATGGTTTATGAAAAGACCATAGACTCTGGAATCACACAAATCTACCTTCAATATTTTGATACTTTATTAGGAATTTACATCTAGTATCTAAACCATTATCTCTAAAATGCACATAATAGTTTTCACATTCCAGGATTAGTTGGAATATTCAGAAAGAGAATGTAAACTTCTTAAAACCTGATTGAAAGTTGTTATTGGTGAATGAATGAATGTGTGGGATGTGATAGAAAGAAGACTTCAAAAAGACTTGTAGAATTTTGTCTAATTCAGCTGAGCGAGTGATGAAGCTCTTTTTGAGATAGGAATAGAGCAAGTATGACCAAGGTAAGAGGATTTTTTTTTTTCTTGGAAATGCTGAGTATGGGGCTGCAGGTCATTTGGTTGGAGATGTCCATCAGGGTGATTAGAAGTGTGATGTGGGGTTCCAGAGATGTGAAGCACAGTGAGATCTCTGGGAATCAGGGTGCAGAGAAAGTAACTACTGTCAAGAGAGTGCAGGGCAGAATCAGAATGAAGCTGGCCAAGGGTGAGTATGGAGGAAGGAGAGCCACTGAGGGTGAAGAAGAGAAGACAGAGATGTAGAATGGAGGCATAACTCTGGAAGAAGAGTTGGCTGCCAACAAGGATGAGAGAACTTCAAGAAAGAAGGGGGAACAGCAGAACAAATAGGACAGTGCGTCAGGAGAGATCTGGCTGGCATTAGGTGGTCAATGGTGACCTTTCTTGTGTAGTTTCATTGCATAGTTGGAGGGAAAGAGTCACAGAGGAATTTGACTTTATGGGATCTAAACCTTTTTTTTTCCAAGGTGAAGGAAATGATATTATCAGTAGCCATTAGGGTAGTGCAGGTAGATTATACTTATTCAATATTTTTAACTAACAGTTTGCTTTTTTTCTGAATCAGTGTTCAAGTTCAGTCAGATAAAATTAGATTATTTGATGTATTATCTACACATGGAGTTTTCTGTTCATGTTACAAAAGAGAAAACAAAATTGACTTGGAGAGTTTTAACGAAATTCCACTTTCTAACAATAAGTATTAGTTAGCAAAGAACTTAATTTACTGATGACTTGAAGTTTAGTTGGATCTTCCAGTAAACCTCTCCTGAGTGTGTATATTGCTAAGGACAGGTTGTCACTGCAGGTGAACCGCTGCTCTTGTCAAGAGAAACTGGTGGAGATTCATGCGATCCTGAGAGACATGGTATCAACGGTCGATTGACATTGACTTTAATTTTGCTGGAGATGAAATTCTTAGATGACTTTTTTCAGTGTGAAAGATTAACAAATGCATAGATGAATATATTCAGAATGTGTTAAAATAAATGTCATAGTCAAAGACTTATAAAGCATTTAGGAATTTATTGTGGATGTTCTGAAGAGGGATTTTCTTTGGGGCCAAAAAATTCAGTTCATACTATTTGACTACTTATTTTAAATAAATTTTCACATAAATTAGAATGTTTCTTATCTACTTGTTTAATATTTGCCTAAACTGTGATGACTGAGTCAGGCCTTTGCGGGAGTTCAGTGGACCTGCACGTGGTCCTGACTTGGGGCTGTGTGAGCAGGCAAAAGATTTTCATGGAACTCATCGAATGTCCAAGTGGACTCTCAGGAAATATTGGAGGCTTTTAAAATTTGTCGCTGAAACTAGCTCTGAGCTACCCTTTTAGAGCCTGTCATCTTTAAAGTTGAGTTTATATTTAACAACCCCCCAAAAGTCTTAGTGTGTGAAAGTCTAATTTGGGAAACTTAACTGATTTTAAATGACTGTAAAAGAAGGACATAAACTCGTGCCTCAGGGGAGCTGGTCTAATGTTGACTCTCCCCCTGAGATGTTGGGGTATGAACCACAGACTTAAGGTCTTTTACTTACACTGAGTTGAGCCTATGAATTTGCCTCAGTTTTCTGAAGGAAAATTCCCGAAGTATGCCCTGTAATAGGTGGACTTCTCTAACTCCCTTCTCTTAGAGCCTGTCTAGAGAAAAACATCACTCCTCCTACCCCACCCCCCACCCCCCCTCCCCGCCCACAGACGCTTTCATTGCACCAGGCCCTAAAAAGTTCCCAATCTCGACTTTCCTATCTGCCTTCCTTCCAAATTACCAGGCACTAGGCTGGAGCACACCACATGCCAGGGGAACAGGTGCCACTAAAATGCACGATTCGCAGTCTTATGCACCATTTCTCATTTTAGGTCATCTGCCTCTCACATTTTGCTGAGCAGCTATTCTTGTGCAGCTCTCACATGTTTTCTTCCCACCTCTCCTAAACTCTGACCAGTCTTTTTCATCTCAGCAGATGGCCTTCCTTTTATTTCCCTGAAAAAGAAAGGATGGCTTTAACAGAAGTGCATTCTTTCATGTCCCTGACCCTTTTCTTATGAAGATAGACTCCAGGAGGGCAGAGGTGGGATGAGGGGATGGCCAAGTCACACTGGGCCTCCTAGACCCCAGTTCTGGCTTTTCTTGAGTCAGGTGGGAAGACTGCTAAGGGTTTTAGGTCAAAGATGGGCGTGGTTTCTTTCATGTTTTCTGGAGATCCATCTGGTTGCTGTGCGGAAGATAAGCTATATGCGGTCAAGATGGAGGAGAGCACATGGTTTAATAGCTAAACTGAGATGATGGCAGTGATGGTTAGAGTTGGCTAGATTCTAGACAAATGGCTAGGACCAGTAAAATATGAGGGTCCTATCAAAAGGGAGGGCCTGTGTTTACAGCCTAGTGCAAGCAACTGCTGTGCTAAGTTGGGAACAGTCACTGGTCATTTGAGTGGGCAGTTACTTCTATCAGTCCAGGGTGTGAACCTAGATTTGTGGAGCTGTCCAGCATCTGGACATCGATTTGCTTTGTTACTTAATGCTGTTCCCCCTCCAACAATTTGCCCTTCTCTCTTCTCTGTCGTCTGTTTGTCTGTCTGTCTACTGGCTCTTTTTCATAAGCCTATAAACATATTATGTCTCCTTAATCCTTAAAAAAACACAAATGTAAATAAAATTTTGTACTTTCTTTGCCTATGATCTCTCTACCAGTCTTCCCTTTTAAAGCAAGCTTCCTAAAGCATGTGCCCTGATTGTTTTATCTCCATTTACTACCCATTACGAGTGGACATCTTCCCTTGCACCATCTCTCAAAGTATATTTGCCAAATTTCACAGATACATTTTCATCTGTATGGAAACATCTTCAGCTTCTTTGATGTTTAGTTCTCCAGATTCCCCTCCCACCTCTTTGGCTCTTTCTTCTCTGCTTTGTGAGGTCATTGTACTTTGTGTCTTAAATATAGAAAACTGTGACATTGAAAACAAGGGCGACTGAAATATCAAGAGCAGCTTTCCTATAGGTTGCGCCTTTCCCTACAAAGAGAGAGTGTTGGGGAGGGGCAGCCAGCTTTCAGTGAGTGTCCCACTGATCACTTGGCCTGATGGTCCTGGCTCTGCATGGCTTTCCCTTCAGAAGGCCCCTGGAAAATGCCATTTCACTTCAACGAATAGCTGAAGAGTGTAAGTCTCTAGCCACTGCCTGCATATCAGAACATACTGAGTCTCAGACTGGCTCATTGTCACAAGAGAAAAGAAATGTGATTTCAGGGGGTGGAGAAAACACTGGAGCAGCGGGTGCTACCTGTTAGGCAGCAGGTGGGGGCAGGGGATGGAGAAGAAGCTAAGATGGTGATTCAACCAAGAAGGAAAGTACTCTTAAGAGAAGGATCTGTATTTCCCCTGCTCTCCAGTGGGAATCATAAGCAGGTATTGATAATTCACAGCCCTTATCAGGTTTAATACCATGAGAACTTTCTCCCCTGGTCTGTCTAAAGTGTCTCTGTCCTCTATATCAAATTATCCTTTTATTACTATCTGTAATTATATAACACAATTCTTTATGTATTTACTGCCTCTATCTCTGACTATGATGGAAGCTACAAAGGCAAGGAGCTTGGTTCAACTCTGTATCCCTGTTTCATAGGAGCATAGTAGATGCTCAGTAAATGCTTTCGGAAAAAATGAATGGATTTTGATACTCCATATTTGAAAAGTTTTAAATTTAAAACTAAACAGACTAGTGTTCCAGACCAAAATATTTTAGTGCTGGTTTTAACTTTGTCCACAGTAAAACTTAGCTGTCTGAATATGCAGCTGGCTTCATTTTGCAATAGAGAACTCACGTAGCTGGTCACCTTCCACTTCGCCATTTTCCATCCTCCAGACGGTCCTTGGCTGCTGAATCTCAGGGAGGCTGTACTTCCCACTCTGTATCGTCATGACTCAGTTCTGGATGGGTTGCAGGATCCACCTCTCTGTTGCTTTTGGATTTTTCTTCAGCCTAACGAGTTTCTTTTCTTTTTTTTAACCTACGTTTCTTTCTATTTTGCCCAGTTATATTTCACTGATGTACAGTAATGTTTCCCTCTACCCACTCTGCTCTTCTTTTTTCTGGGAAAAGAGCTAAAATTTTAACAGTAAAAAGTTGACACAACAAGGACTTAAACTCATTTTCTGTCCTAAGAGAGGGCCTGGCACTTGCAAAGGAGATCTAGGCTTTTAAGATGATTGTTTGGCTATGGGTTAAAAAAATGTCTAATTTGAAACTCCAAGCTGCACTGCTTTCTTGGTTCTCAGTTGTATCCCTGCAGTCCCCCGGACAACTGATTGCTGCCATTGTTTCCGTGGGAGGACAGCAGAGGGGCCATTCAAAAGAATTTGGAATGAAAGGGGTTGAAAATACTCATTTGCGTGCACGTGTGTGTGTGTGTGTGTGTGTGTGTGTGTGTGTGTATTCCTCATTCTCAATCATGAGCGAGTCCTGGCATAAAGAATGACTTTGACAAACTCCAAGTCTCAGTTTGTTCATTGACTGAAAAGAGAACCACCTAGAAATTTAGTTTGGAAACAACCATTGACAGAGTTTCATGATAAAGTCTGAATATTCTGTTCTACAGACAACAGAAGGTTGTGACTGTTTCAACCTAGATCAGAAGTACTGACATTTTTTTTTTTTTTAATTTACTGTTGGTTGTTAAAGAAACAAACTTATTAAATATATTTTAGAGAAATTTGTATCTTGAAACAGGTATGTCCATTCATGCCAAGGTAAATTCTGTGCTCTTTGATGAAAACCTTCTTACAACTATGTGACTAGCTGCCAGTTTAGTCGCTGGAGAGATTTCCAGAAGAAAAGAGGTGATTTAAGGTCATTTGGTTAATATAACAACACTAGGGAAAATAGTGCTGAGATCAGCAGAAAAGGTTCAGGACCCAAAGAGGAAAGAAAAGAAATTCCATATTTTCCAAGCTCCTGTTCTTCTTGACTTTGTCTTAATGTAGTCTATATGGCAGTTCAGATTATCTATTTTTTAAATTTCATGTTTAGATAAAAGTAAATATATGCACATTAAGAACCAATAGTGCTATAAAATTATTTTAAAAAGTATGAGTTTCGTATTATGCATTTTTCCTTTTTGTAGAGATGAAAATATTTTCACTTTTTTGCTGATACTTATATTTTTATCTCTAATAGTATAAAGACTGGAAAGGACTTTGTTTGCATCTTGACCTGTTGACTGCCATCTTTGGAAAATGAAAACAGAATTTCCTTTCCTGTGTCCTATGTCCCTTAAACATCACTCTACAAACAGATATACATCTTCTAATTTTCTATCTTTAATATGGTTAATCATAATTTTGATAGAGTCAGTAGCTGCTTCTCATTATTATGACTGTGTAGACACTATTTCTGAGTCGTGTGAGATGCTACCACTACTTTCCTGTGCAACGTTTGGTTTTCTCTCAGGTACTTATTGTCACTAAGTCCTTTCCTTCGATTTTTATTGAATCTCCATTTTATAACACTTATCTCAACATGCTGCTATCAAGTAATGATCACTTTCTTGCCTTTGGAAGTACTTTTCTTAGAACACTTAGACTTTACCGGTCAGGTCCTGTCTACTCCTGCTCCCCACTTCAATGTGATCTCTCCCTTTACCCCAGAGCTCCAGGCATCCCTTTTCCATTCTCTTTGGTACATGCTCTGCTTCCTAAATTTTCTTTATCCATATAATATTTTATTTAGCAATATGTGGAAATATCTAGGTTTTTTTTAGGAATTGGAAAGAATTAGTTTTCCCTCTTGACCTTTTCTTTAGTATTAATTCAGTTTTTTTTTTTACAGAAGGATAAATAAAATTTTGAATACTATGTACTATGTAAAAATTGTATTTTTTCCAGAAATAAATGAAAATACATAGGCCTCTTCACATTATTACTTAGGTATGCTTCATCAGAGCAGTGCAAGTGGAATTCCTAGGCCTAGAATACAAATTAAAATTTTTTAAAATTATTTTTGTTTATAATGCTAAATTCCTTATAGGATATTTAAATTACATCCCAGTCTGTGTGCCTTTCACACCACAGCCACCACCAGAGTTCTAGTGCCCTTCACCACTGCCTCGTTCCCGCCTCTCTTCCCTTCCTGCTCTTCCCACCCTGGTAGCTATAATCTTGCATCCTGTGAATTTTGTTGGGGTTTGTTTGAGTGAAACCATCCTTTTCTTCTCTTTCTTTTCTCGTTTATTTTGTTTAGGATGATCCCCCTCTACTTCCATCCAGATTGTTGCAAAGGGCATGATTTTATCTTTTTTAATAGCTGCAAAGAATTCAATTGAGTATATCTATCACATCTTTGTCCAGTCATCTGTTGATAGGCATTCAGGTTGTTTCCATATACATAGAGGTAGAGATATTTTTTTCTGATAAGAGATTTTCCATGCCTACATGTGGGATAACTAGACAGAATGGTTGTTCCATCTTTATGTTTTTGAGACCTCTCCTTACTGTTCTCCAAAGATATTGAACAAATTTGCATGCCTGCCTCCAGTTATTCATTAGGTAGGTTGAGTCGAGGGTCTAATCTTCTTGCATACATTTATACTGTAGAGTATAGAGTATAGAGGCAGGCGGGAACTTTATTAACATATGGACGAAACTGGACCTAAATATCTTCAGTTTCTTACCAGCAAGATTCTGTTAACTCTTAGGACTAGAAGTGGTTGTCAATGAAGGAGCGAGAGTAGAAGCTACCTTTTGTTACCATGGGCTAAGATTTTGTTGATAAACTTGTTATACATGTTTATCAGTTTGTGTTTGGACTGAAATACCATCAGCTGGAAGGAACACTTGATGAGGCAATTATGTAGGATGGGAACATGTACCTCTGATGAAAGTCCCTTTGCAGCGAAAATCACTGGGATCCTGTGAAACTGTCTTGTGAACATTATTATAGAAGCCCTGCCTTTATAATCTTTGGTTTGAGTTTGAGGTAAATAGGTTTACAGAGTACAGTCTTACTGGCTGAGTAGAAGTGTAAATGAAATATCTTAGACTATTGTCAGATAAAACTTTGCCTATATAAATTTAAAGTAGGGAAAGGCCAGCATCTAAAAATGATCATGGTTACTGGTAAAAAGCAAGCTTTAAAAGTATCATGATGATTGTAGGCTATACCCCTCTTATAAATCAAGTAAGCAGTGTTCTGGAATAGAGTCAGGAGAACATGGTATGAGTCAAGTTTAGAAAGGTAATTAGACACCATGTTATTCTATGGTGGAAACTTCTGGAGAGTTATGAGCAAAAAAATGACATGATCTGGCATTTTAGCAAGATCTTACTGGCCATTGAATCGTAAGTTACCTCTAGAGAGACAAGGAAGGAAAGAGACAATACTGGTAGACTACTGCAGTACTCTGAGTTGAATGATGATGATATTTGGGACAAGATAGTAACAGCGGAGATGGTGAGCAATGATTAGATTTGTTGTATTTTGAATATAGAACCAATAGAATTTTGGGGGGTATTAAAAGTAAGTAAGGATGTCTGCAATTGATTTTAGAATTAAACAAATTTGTTTTTGGTTTATGTATCTCTATGAGAAAGCAGTGATTTTTGGGTGTGTGTTATGGGGGTAGAAGCAGAGTAAAAATTTGAAAAGCCTTATTCAGTTTGAAATACCCATTAGACATACATATACAAGCATTCAAAACACACTTAAGACATTCAAGTAGATGTTTAGTAGGCAGCTGATTAGAGAAGTTTGAATTTCAGGAGAAAGATCCTGGTTGAAAACATACATATGAGAAGTGTTGCCATAGATGATATTTAAAGACTGGTTGGGCTCACTGAACCCTCCATGAAATTGAGTGTGGACGGAGCAGATGTCTACCAGCTAAGTCCTGTGGCATTCCAGTAGGTAGTGGTTAGTAGGACAAGGTGAAACTGAGAGAGACTGAGAAGTAATGAAGTGGGGAGAAATCTAGGAGGGGGAGTTCTGCAGGCCAGTGAGGACAGTGTTTCTAGGAGGGGTGAGGGATGAGACTTGGAAATTGATCACTGGATTTTGCCATCTAGGGGTTACTGATGATCTTAAGCAGATTTGATAGAATCTTGGGGCAAAAATCTTATTAAGCCTGTTTTCTCATCTGTAGAATGGGATAGTATTATTCACTTCACAGTGTTGTTCTCATTACATTCAGATAAAGTACTCAGAACAGTGCCTGGCACATTGTAAATACTAAATAAATATTTTTGTTGTTTCTAGAAACTTCACTTTAGGTGGACATTATCAGTCATGATCCTTTGGTGAGGTCAGGTAACCAGTTAAGAATCTGCCTAAAGGAATAAGGATCTAATCCAAATACCTCCATGCCAGGCTCTCCTTAAAGACCCTGTCCTGCATTTCACTAAAGTCTAGGTCCATCTGCAGGGTTCTGTCAACCAAGAAGTGAGATTTGCTTAACATGACTTTTCCCACAGGATCACATGCAAGTTTTAGCGATCACTCATCTCATTTCTGGGTGCTTATCCGTTCTAAATCTTGGCCAAGGATAATGCCTAGTTCACCAATCTGCTGTTAGAACTCACCATGTTTTGTTATACTCATCTGAGAACTCTAATTGACTTTGTATTAATCCTAGTGTCTTCCCAACTCTGTCTTCTCCAGACATAGCTGGTGGTGGCACAATTATCTCTTTGACAGGCTCTCCCCAGTGTCATGGGGTAAAATCTGATGGGTCCAGAACACATGAACTTTTTTTTAGAGCTCTTAATGTGTTTTTAAAATTTTTTAATCAGTTTGTCTCCTGTGGGTTTATGTCCTATCAGCTGTGCTCATTATAATTGATATTTTAGTCTATATATCAGACCACTTGAAGTAGAGGACAGGCAGAGCAGAAGTTGAGGACTTGTGTATCCTAGGTGTTGTCCATTAGCATTGGCCCACAGTCCTAGAAGCAGGTGTAATGGACTGAATTGGGTATCCTCAAAATATATTTATTGAAACCCTTACTCTCCAAGTGACTGTGTTGGAGATAGGAGCTTTCAGGGGTTAATTAAGGTTATATGAAGTCATTTGAGTGGAGCACTGATCTGATAGAAGAGAAGGGGACAGCAGGGCTCTGTGCCTGTGAAGACACGGCAGGAAGGTAGCTTGCTGCAATCAGAAAGAGCTCTCTACCGGAGCCTGGCCTGCTGGACCCACTTCCAGCCTCCAGAACTGTGAGAAAAGCAATCTTGTGATTTAAGTACCCCAGTTCATGGTGTTTTGTTAAGATAGCCCAAGCATAAGAAGATAGTAGAGATCCTTTCTCTTTCAACTGTTTGTTGTCCTTTGTATTTTAGCAAATATTGGTTCTTTGGGAGACTTGAGGTCTTCCTTCTAACATCTGCTTCACTATTTGCAGACTAAACACTACGACAGCAGCAGCAGTAACAGCAACAACCAAACCATTCAGCTTTTGTAATACTGGCAGCTTCTTTAGCTGCACTCAATATATCACTTCATTTTGAAAATCTTCTAAAAATTTCATGAATTTAGCAAAGCAATTGCGATGATACACTGGATTGCTCTAATTCCCTCAAATTAATAGTAGGGTAGCAAGTCTACCCTTCTTACCTTCCTCAGATCTGTTTCTTCTTTCCCACTATTCTCCTTTTGTACTATCCCTTGCAATATTTCCTGCCTGTAACATTTTGAAATGTTTACAGTATGGTATTTCAGTATTAATCCAGTATTGATCAGCATGCAGCCTTTGTCTTTTTTAAAACGTGTCAGTCTTTAGTAGCAAGAAGAAAAGCTTCCAAATTCTTCTGTTTTATGAATTAATAAAAAATGCAAGTACTTTTCAGTTCTTTTCTCTGATACATCTCTTATTTTTCTTAATGTGGGAAGTTATTTCTTTAATATTGTGTCAGAAGCCACTCACAGATTTAAGCCTTATTTGTAGTATGTGTCTGTAAATCCTCAATTGGATGTCTAACTTCAGATTCCAGAATCATGTCTACAGCAGTTTATTCGTGGCTGGATTGTAGCCACATGAGCTAAAAGTACAAAGGAGAGTGACTACTCAAAGGAAATTTGATAATTTAAAGACACGAAGCCTATGTGCTGGGGAAGGCCTGGGGGCTGTTTACTGTTTTGATTTCTCTGTCTTCTACCTGTGAAATGCAGACTGAATCTGTATTTGCATTATTTATATCTGTATTACATTATACATTTTATTATATTTAGACTGACACAATTTAATGTTGAAGAATATTTACTATGGTATCAAGGGGAAAAATGAAGCTGTACTTTTGGAGAATTTTCAGAGAGGAGGAGGTAACATTTAGATGAACAGTTAAGTATGCCAGCTACAGCTACATAAAAGAAAGCCCATATGGTCTAATGCTATACATTAGTTTGTTTTAAACCTCTTGTGGTTTATTTTCAGTTTCAACTGAATATGTGCCTTAATTAGTTTTGAAGTTTGGTAGGAAGCCATATGTCTTTTAGTTAAACACAGTCATTTACATGGTATTCTTAGTGATAGTTTTAAATTCTAGTCAACCAACAAAATATGGT
This sequence comes from Solenodon paradoxus, assembly GCA_004363575.1. Taxonomy (NCBI): domain Eukaryota; kingdom Metazoa; phylum Chordata; class Mammalia; order Eulipotyphla; family Solenodontidae; genus Solenodon; species Solenodon paradoxus. The sequence goes on along the minus strand of RJWH01001609.1, from coordinate 27,836 downwards.
CCACAGAGACCCAGACCAGCAACCCTTAATGTGGTGAGAATGTGGTTTGATTTTTTTCATGTAACTTGTTGCTTAACTGTAAAGAAAAAATTTAGGTCTTCTCTCTTAGTGATATGACATATTTCGTACTTACATATATCTATTATAAATACAAATTTAAGTGTGCTTATATGCTTGTGCCTTCAATATCTTTGTTGATATCTAGATCTAAATTTAAAAAAATCAAATGAAATCCTTTTCCAATTATTTAAGCCTTAAGGATATCAAAGGAAAACTATGTAACTTCTATAGTTGAATCTGTGAGAAGTAAAATGTAGATACCTATATTCATTTATATAAGATGGAACCCAGAATGAATATCCTTTGCATCATTATATCCTGGAGTAAGTCAGAAAAAGAGCCCTGATTTTAGATATAATCATATAGTCATACATATGTTGGACTTGCTATGCGATCAGATGAAAGAACACATGACGAGCATGTTTTATACTTTCAAGCACATAAAATTATTGTTAATATTTTCAGAATACTAAAAATCCTGGTGCTGTGTTCTGTCCCTGTCAAAAATGGGGCAAATTAACATGTATTTTGTTCCTCATATCTTGGTCTGAAAGGCTAGCAGGTGGAAGGACCTGTCCTTGTCCATGTTGAGATCAGATAATTACTAGCCTTATGGGCCTGAGAGACAGGTTCATTCAAGGCCTTCAGAAGAGCTGGTGAGAATGGATGGAGAGCATCTCAGTGCGGCTGTCTGGTGCACACACTCCCTGGATGTTTGGTTGTTTGCTCTTCCTATGTCTAGAGGTGTGTTGTTCTGGCAAATCATTTATTGTCTTAAGAAATCATGTGTCTTCTTCAATATTTCCCAAAATGTTGATGACTCAAAACTTGATCGGACCAAGCTGCAGTGGTCTGCAGATCTTTCTCCATCACATTCAAAATCTAGGTGAAAGCTAAAGCATTTTATTTTTGTCACTAATGCTTTATCAGTTATTAAACACATTCAGTTAGGGTTTTGAGATTTACCACAAAGTCATGAAAACATAGATCATACTTTCCTTTATCTTAAAGACTAGTTGCTACTCATTTATATTTAGAAGTGATAGGCTTATAAGCTCCCATTTAAAAAAATTTTTTTTTTGCTTTGCTTCGGATTAATGAATAGGATTTTGGTAGCAAGAGAATGAAAATGGTACTCACATTCCTGCAAGGAGTTTAATTACAGAACATGCCACATTTGACCATTTTTTTTTGTTTCTGAACCTAATGTCAGCTTCTTCAGTCTGCCATGGAACATATTTTGCAGCTATACAACGAAGGATAAAAATAAAATAAATGTTTGGGAAAGTGCTCTGAGATAGCTAAAGATAGAGTGCTACACAAAGCACACAGGGATTAGTAGGAATGACAAATTAATTATGCTCCTTTAAGTGATAACACAAAAAAATTAATGCATTTAATGCATTTAATTGCTTTATTGAAACACAAAGCTCTTTTGCAGTTTGCATAATTTCTTTGTGTAATGAGACTGTCTCAAAAATGAATGCATGACCTCTGATTTAGGGCATTTTGGTAATCTATTTCTATTTTATTTCTAGACAGTGTTTTTTTTTCTTACTGTGTAAATCCAGAAATAAGATTCTATTGAGGTAAGTGATCATAAGTAGTTCGGAGAGGGAAGGAAAGTTAAATTTAAAACAATGAACAGTTTTGAATAATTTACTGTTATTTGGATTTCATGAATTTTTTTTCAAGATTGTCATTTTTATTTTTGGGGGGCATATACCCTAAATAAGTTTACTTTGTGGATCTTTTTAAAACACAGAACAAGGCTGAGTCTTGTAGTTTTAAGTTGCACTGAAGGATTGAAGCTTTCTGAGAGTCACCTTAGAACTGGAGAAATGTAGTGGAGGTGATCAGACAGGGCACTGTGTTGTAAGATACATGGATTTTTTCGCCTCATTGTGTATCTGGCACTCAGCGTGCTCTGTATACTGAGGTAAATGAATGGCCATGTTGACCCCTACTCCTCCATCCCTCTGCTTTAACTTGAGGGATTGTTTTTTCATTTTCTTTGTTGCACTCAGAGTGAGTTTTTCAGAGGTCAAGAGAGAAGTTCTAGAGAAAATGTAAAATTTTCTCTGGAACCTTCTGCGCCATTTCTGCTACTCAGACACAGCAGTATGCTGGCATCTCTTATTATCATCTGCCCTTGCTTCCCCACTCCTCTCCACCATTTTTCCTGGGCCACCAGCTCCTCGGGACCACTTGCCTCACTGGAAGATCGTATCCTTAGTGTTGGTAGAATCTCCATTTCCGCATTGAACTGGCACACTGATCAGAAACATTGCCAGCCTTTTAGGGAGATGGGCAAGCACCCTGAACACTGTCAAGCTCTGTAGAAATACCAGATATTAGTAATAGTTTTATATAAGAGCTTATTGATTTATCAGAGTCATTGATTTCCCCTTGCCAGAATTGGATAACCTCAGCTATCCTGGGATTTTGGATGTTTGGTATGCCTTCCTAAACTTTCCTTAACCTCTCTTTCTACCCTGAGTTAGAAGATACTGCACATAAATTTAATCATGTCGAAGATGACCATTGGTGTTCTGAGATAGAAAAGTGATTCCTTCTCTCACAGTGTCCATAGGTGACATACAACGAACAGAAAGATTATAAAAACAGCAAATATTTATTGTAGATCTGTGGTGGGCAAGGATGATTCTCCCAATTATATAATTTTACAATTAACAGTTGACAATATTTCTAGGACATCAGGTATGAATCTAAGTTCTTTACATAAATTGACTCATTTTGTTCTCATAATAATAGTATGAGTTATATGATATTATTACCCATATTTTACAGAGGAGAGAGACTTGACCATAGAGAGATGAAGAAGGTTACTGAAAGCTACCCAGCTAGTAAGACATGGAACTTGGTTAGGCAGTCTTGTTCTAATCTAGAAGGTGTGATTTTCTCAGTTTAGTCATCTCAGAAATGCTTTAATCTCCTTTTGTGTTTTTCCTTTTATCCCTGTGGATCTCATAAAATTTTTTGAACTTTACCAAACATATAGAAAAAAACTAAGAACAGTTATAGCATTATTAAAAAATCATCTCAACTGAAGTAGCTATATATAGTATTTGCTTTCTGATAAAATGAAAATAGATTTATTTCTTTCAGACTAGAAAAACTGTGCATACTTGTGAATAAAAATGAAACAATACAGAAAATGCAAATGAGAAATCATCACCTGGAGCTCCATTACTTAGAGGCATTTGGGTGCATTTGTTTTCTGACATTTCTCTATGCACATGTGTACACATGTACTATGTAGTGTTTCTATAAATGCAACTGTGCTCACAATATGTTGGGAATTATTTTCTGTGGTAGAGCTTCTAAATATATACCATATTTTTAAATGACTATATGGTGCTGCTTTGTATAGCTGTCCCATACTTTAAGAAATCACCTTTGATGAACATTTAAATTGCTTCTAATAGTTATATTATTAACAATAGTATACTTAACAGGAGTTCAAAAAACCCTTTTGTTGTTAGTACAGTTACATAACAGGGGAATTACTGGAAATGGGATTGTTGGCACTAAGGACATGTGTTTTTGTTGTTTGGGTTTATAGTGCCAAACCTAAGAGGTTATAGCAATTTGACAGTCTACCAATGTATTTTGAGTTTGTCCATTTCTTTAATTCTTACAGCTGTTGACTTTTGTCAATTTTAAAATAGTTTTGTCTGACTGATCATTGAAAAAAACTTAGGTTTATTGACCACTGATAAATATTTTGCAAATTTACTATTATTGTCCTCTATCCATTGTTTTTTAACTAGTGTCTTTTGTTAGCTTATTTGATTTTTATGATGAGTTTTACATAATAAGGATATAAACTTTTTGTTAATTCTGTGTGTTGCAAGTATTTTTTTTCCCGGAGAATAATTAGTTCTTCATGCTGAGTTTAGTGGTTTATTTACTTGTCTGTTATTTGCCATGCAAGAATTTAAATTTTTATGTGGTCAAACAAACTTTCTTTTTTTTGCTACTGCTTCTGGCTTTTGCGTCACTCTTAATAAAATTTTCTTTACTGCAAACATTGTAAAACTACCCTCTTATTTGTTTATAAATAATTTTTATTTAAGGAACATTACATTGTAACACTATATAAGTTTCAGGTACTCCAACATCTGCATATACTACAATAAGATCGCCACTAAAAGTCCAGTTCTATGCTTCACCATATAATTGACCCTTTTACCTGATTTGCTGCTTCCCCATTCCTTTCTTATAACCACCAACTTTATTTATTGACTGCAAGTCTACTGTTGTTTGATTTAGTTCATTTGCTTCCTTGTTTTCTGTACATACTACATATGATTGAAATCATATGATGTCTGCCTTTCTCCTAACTTACCTCACTAAGCAGAATTCTCTCTAGGTTCATCCATGTTGCAAGTGGAATAATTTATCATTTTTAATAACTGAATAGTCATTGTGTATGTATACCATATTTTCTTTATACAATAGCCAGGAAACAACAATGTTGGAAAGGATGTGGAAGGAAGTAAACTCTTAACTGCTATTGATGGAAGTGGGAATTGGTGCAGCCATTATAGAAAGCAGTTTAGAGATTTCAGAAAATTAAAAGTAGAAATTCCATAGACTCGAGTTAACCCCAAAATCCTAATTCAAAGGCATGTATGCACCCCTGTGTTTACTGCAGCATTGTTTACAATGCTGGACATACAATATAAGAACAGAAAACAACCTATGTGTCATCAACAGATGACTGGATAATGACTTCTAAATAAGACAAAGTCAGGCCATTTAATTATCTCTTATGTGTCAATCACTTTAAAATTTCCTAAGCTTTCACAAATACTTTCTCATTGTTTTTAGTTCACAATTTAGCATTATTAACATTTCTCAGGTAAGGGATGCAAGATGAAGAGAATAATTTACCCAAATCACACTTCTCGTAAGGATTAGACTATAGGCCAGGTGATGCCTAAGTCATGCTTTTAGCCATGTCACTGTACTATGACCCTCTAGAGAGGTGGACAAACAGAGAAATACCTATAAAGGTCAAGTGGCCTAATTCATGCTGAAAAGTGTTACCCTCTTTTGATAGAAATATTAGGAACTGAATTCTTAACTGTTAATGTGATGCTTCTTGCGTAATCGGATTCCAGTTCAGTCTTTTAAAAGGCATTTTAATGGAAAAACAATTAGATATTAAAAGAAAAAAGCCATGGGAATGTCAGTATTAAAAATAATGTGGCCTATACTTTGGATTTTAAGAATTAAGAGGATGCTACCCAGGTAGTTAATGAATTTGTGAAAATGGGTCAATGGTAGCGCATCCCATCAGAATGCTTGGTGCATTTTCAGGCAGGCATGTTGAGCAAATTCTTCTCTCATCTCATTTCTAGTAAATCGACAGCAAGTATTAAGCAGGATTTTACATGTACAATTACAAAGGATTTTATGTGTGGTATTATACTGCATTTCGGTGCAGATATATTTCCCATTCACAGAACAGTTTCAATCTTCAGCTCAGATTTATTGTGAGAATAATGCTGTATATAGATTTCAGTTCATAATATATCATCAATTATCAGTACTTAGGTAAATGCACTGATATTTGTATTTGAGACAATAAAAAAGAAAGCTGTCTTGTCTCCTAAGATAAATTTGAGTAGGGAGCTAATGCTGGTGATTCTGGTCTTGCAATGAGATGAAACAGAGTGTGATCTTGTTGAAAACACTAGGAAATTTAATGCAGAGCGAAGGAAGCTATGTAGCCAGGTGAAGCTATGCAAGAGGAGTAAAGTAGATCTCTGCTGACTGTGGGGAAACAAAGTGTCATCGTTTTCTAATGTATCATGTCATAGAATGAAGGGTATTTTAAACTGTTGTGTAAGCTCCCATTTTAATGTTTGCATTCCAGTTTCTTTGGTGAACCCTAATTGATTGCATTACTAGAAAGAAATCACTATCCTTCCCTCAGGAATTGCTAATAGATCTTTCAGGACTCTTCTTAGTGATCACGTTGATAGAAAATTTCCTAACTCTACAATATGGGTTCTGTTATTTTTACCTTTTTTTCTGGATCTCTTCCCTTACAGTTGAGTGAAAGCAGTTGTGGGACTGAAAACCACAGAGGCCCAGAGGATTGTTTTCTGAGGCTCAGCATTTGTTGGCACCTGTGCCGCACTGACAGACGACCGGCGTGGCTCTCTGTCCTGTTGCTTCTTTCCTCTCTAAGCAGAACTTTCAGGTCCACAGCTTCTGTGAGCCCATTAGTGGGCTATTTTTTTTTTTTTTTTCTGGTTCAGCAAATTTCACAACAGAATCCAGAATCCATATGGCAGTGGAGAAGGTTGTGTTTTGTTTTTTTCCTCATCATAAAAGTAGAAAGGCACCTCAGTGATACAAAAAACTCAATGGTTTTAATGATATAATAAAAAGGCTTTCGTGGAAGCAGGGGCTTTCTGTTGAAGTTACTTTTCGTGTTAGGGTTGTTCTTTCTAATAAAATAAAGCAGTGAGCCTGAAGAAGAAGCTAATTTTTGACATGTTATGAAGAATAACACTAAGAAATCGGATGCTTAAGAAATTTATGGAGCTTCTTCTAGCTGTGTCCTCCTCCTAGTGGGTCTCCCCACTCAACTAGTTATCCAAACAATGGTTAGGAATGTGGACATGAGACATACTTGGATTCAAATCCTGGCTTTGCCGCTTATTATGTGGGTGACTTTGGGCAAGCTACATATTTCTAAACTATTTATTTTTATGTCTCAAGTGGGAATCATAATGCTTTTCTCTCGTTAAAATTGTTTTTAAGAAAAATTAAATGTACATAAAATGATATAGATAAAATGCTTTCATATGAATTGGCATTAAATAAGTATTCAATAAAAAAGTAATTTAGCTTTATTAGTAGGCACCAATTTCTACCCCACAGGTGGTACCTCAATAACCTTTATAAATGCTTTTCGGAAATAACATTCTTTCCTCTTTTACTCATATTTTCACTTCAGCATAAATTGGGGACCTGCTATGTGTTTAACATTGAGATCAATAAAATAAATATATGACTCGTGTGCATTTCACTGGCATTTTTAACCCTTACAATGTTTGCAAGAAAAGTACAAACATAGTACCCACAGGGATTCCATCTCTTACTCTGGATTTATTCGTCGGAATTTTTCTACAAATGGCATCAGTTTAAAAAACATACAAGCCTGAAGGATTCTGTCCAATGTGATATACATCACAACAGTTCACCTTTCAAGAAGTAGGGTGAGAAGTTTTTAGAATAACATGCAATTTTAGAAGAGGATGTGGTTTATATAGTAAGTGAATGATGTTAATTCAATGCAGAGAAAAGTTAAAAGCACAATTAGTTCTATCCAGTAATTGGTGGAATTTTCAAGAGTTTTGGCCAATTAGAAAGTAGCAGGGCCTTTTAATTGAAAAGATTGTTACTTTTCATGTATTTCTTAATTGGAATAGGGAAATCTTTGGGCCAGACCTAGGGTGTCTTGACCTGATTTTGTAAACATTTATTGAAGGCTTGTTTTGTACCAGATACTGGTTCATCTATGGAAATACTTAGGTGAATAAGGCAAAAATCCTGTTCTCTAGGAATGTTAAATCCAAAATTGAGAGGGCATTTTATAATGTATGCTTGACAATTCACTTCCTGTTAATACTCATGCTTAAGTGAAAAGATATACACATTTGAAATGTGACTATTTTCATGTGTATTTTTCAAATGTATTCACTCTTGGTAACATCTCATATGACAATATTGCATACATTTGCCAGATTATGAGGGGCACTTGTGTATTTCTAAATGGAAGCACTACTATGTTTAGAAGTGTAGTCTATTAATATAGAAAAGAACAAAGAAAATATCAAAGAAATCAACTCCATTAGAATTTCTAATAAATGCCTTTTTCAATTCAACAATACCTTTATAACTAAACTTTTCTGAAAAGAAAGTATGCTATTTTATTAATTTCAACTCCCTTTCTAAACTAGTGCTAGAATAAGAATATAAGGATCTTCTAAAGAAGATTTAAGGGAGCTGGGAATGTGTAGGCTCTTATGACAAATGAGTTCTTGTGCTTGACTTTAAAGATGCTGGTGCTGGAAAATGGATTGTTAATTTCCACTATTCTTCCTCTTCATATCTTACTTTCTAAAAATTAGAACTGCTGATAATAGGTTATGGTTATGACTTGTTCCTTCTCCTTTCTCTCTCTTCTATATTTACTAAGCACTCACTGAATGAAGCATATATAGAGCTAGTATTATTAGTGTTGAGGTAAAAGTAATACTAGAGTAATGCAGATACCTTAATATTTGCAGAAGTAATTCTGCTTCTGCACCTTCCTGGTTGAGTCCTTTTAGCTCATTTATTGATCTTCCTTTTTGTTTTCGGAAAAGTAACACTGGTGGGTCATTATGAGGGCTAGAGAGGTGTTTATTCAAATACTGATTTTGAGAACCTATTGTGTGTCAGATACTGTCTCGGCTGTTGGACGACAATGGTGAACTAAGTGAAGAAGGCTATACTTATGGAGCTTACATTCTAAAAGGGAGATAGGCAACACCTAATAGACATAATAAATAAAGGAATTAATAGCATATTAGCAGATGATAATGCCAAATAGATGGAAAAGATAAGTAGAGCAGGATCTGGACATTCGAGAGGGTCTGGTTCAGTGAAGAGTGAAGTGTGCTGAAGAAGGTGGTATTTGAGGAAAGACTTAAGGCAATGAGAGTTGCCCTGTGGATATCTTGTAGAAGAACCTTTGAAACCAGGGAAAGCCAGTAGGAATCTCTTTGGTGGCATGTGCCCACTATGTTACTATCTGGAATAATGAGGAGGAAGCCAGTGTGGCCTCAGCAGTGTACAGGAGCTAAGAGGACATTATACATATGTGATGCGTCTCACACAGTACCTGGCCAATAACAGGCACTACTCAATTATATTATTATAGCAGGAGAGGCTAAGTGATTTGTTTTTGTGATATTAGTAACATTTGATCTGTGCCTTTGGATAGATAGGATGTAGACAGAACTTAATTAGCTTAGATTTTGTTATTTAGTCCTTGCACTAAGAAGATGCCAGGATTTGACTCTAAATTGTTTTGTCATCATAGTAACATGATCTAATAAAACCTCTTCTTTTCATTGCCAAATATTGGGGATTCTTAGGTCCTTCTTTGGTTTATTTTCCCTATGTCTCATATAGTTTCAAGGTCATAGGTATGTGTAATATGTATAAAATATACAGCTAAAATATTTTATGTACGTGTAAAATATATGTAGATGTGAGAAAAGAAGAGAAATCAGCTTTCTTTCTCTTTCAATGGAAAATTCCTAAAAAATGAATAGTTCTGGTCACTTATAAAGCTACATTATTACTCATAACTCCTCTGTGAAGTTTTATATAAAATCATGCTTTTAATTACCAGTTTTCAACAGTCTCCATTAGAGACCACTTTTAATTAATTTAGCTAATGACTAGAGTTCTCTGTAACCTTCTCTCCTCTCCTTTATCTTTCTGTCTGTCTATCTATCTATCTATCTATCTATCTATCTATCATCTAACTACTTACCTATCTACATATCCTTCAATTTAAACGTGTGGTTTTGCAGCCTCCAGAAAATATAAGCGTGAGTTCTAAGACTATACCAGACCAAATGAAGCAGCATAAATGATGACTCACCTTGAGTAACTGAATTGAGATGGTGAGTAAGGATTTCTATTTCTGTAGAAAGAATATGGTTAATGTCTGAGAACTCTTTACATATCATTAGCAAATTTAATTTTTATAATAACCTTTGGTATATTTTTCTGTTTTTAAGAAAACACATTCGTGTTTATTCCTAAAAATTCAGCCTTTTCATTCTGCTTATATTTATTACCAGAATTTTTACAGATGTGCCTTTTTTGTTGTTGATATTCTCTGAATTGAGGATGAAGTGAGAATTAATTCTTGATTTTTATACACAGGGTGAGGTATTTTAGTTGGGATGTTTGAGGCTAAAATTGTTACTCTTCTCTCTAAGACTCCAACAGCATATTACGGGAAGAAAGCCAAGAGTAATTTTTAAAAAAACTTCAGGAATGTATTACTGCTCTCCAGTTACTTGAAAGATGAATAAAATTCTTTGACAAACTATGTTATTTTAGGTGATTATTATGAATCATTAAGAAATCACAACTTCTTCCAGTACGCATTAAAACCCTTTTTACCTTGGATTTCATAGTGTTCTTACTCTTAAGCTTCTCTTGAGCATTGTGATTATTCTAGGTGATTATATAAATTGAATTTAGAGAGTCCCTATTAATTAGACAACCATTACTATATTACCTAAAATTCAAAATCACTTGTTTACCTCTATTCTCCCAATGTAGAAGTTTCACATTTATTTTAATATGTCTTCTGTTCTTGATTTATGTCACTATTGATTATTCATGGCTCATTCTATATCCTAGGCTAAGAAGATGCATTAGATTTATGCTGTGGCTTCATTTGTTTTGACAAATTGTTACCCACATCACTACCCCTCACCCCATATAATTTTACTCCTTATGAAGAAAAATTTAACTGACCATCAATTTAGAAATCATTTTCAAACAGTTATTAGAAATTATAGATATGTTTGTTCGGTAATTCTACACAACTTTAAGGAGGGGAAAACTTAATCGCTTTTTGTTCTCTGAGCAGCTTCCCTTCCCAGTAGGGATTTAGTCTGAACTAGACAAGTATACCAATCTGTGAAGTTTGAAGGGAAATAACTCTTGTTATATAAATTATTTCAGTGTTAAAGCTGAAACTGTCTATTTCTTCTCATTTGCACATTAAAAATAGCATATACGAACTATATTTAACTATGTTGTAGTTGTGCATAGAAGAGTTCTTTTTGTGCCAATTATTAAAATAAACCAAGATATAAGAGAAACAGAAAAATGATGAAGCAATTAAGAGAATGGAAGGCTGGATTCTAATTTAATTTGAATATTTTAAGGAACAAAAAGCAAAGAAGAGTAACATTTATTATTGTCATTAATACATTTTCAGTTTATTAAAGACTAAAATATCAATACTAAATTTACTGTGTGTACTACATTTTAAGAACTCTAGGACACTTTTTTTTCTTTTACAGATACTATCTCATTTATTGCCCACTAAAGCCCTAAGAGGTAGACAAGACAAGCTTACGTAAAAAACAATCAATAATCATATATATGTTTTCATTATATATTTTCCTCACAGCTTTACTGAGATACTGTTGACATATAATATTGTATAAATGTAAGATGTACAGTGTGGTGATATGATATATGTAAATAATATAAAACAAACATAGGAGGGTATAAAGTACTTTACACTTATTTATAAAAATTAGCTAGTTAGTCTTCATTCACTAACCAGAAGTGATTATTTTTTTCAGCACTTCCACATATAATAGGCCCACTTCTGGTTCTGTTTTGTTGATCAAGTTGTCTGTCTCTGAACCAATGTCATGTTTTATTAATGTACTGTAGTTTTTTGTTGTACATTTTATATCTGGTGGAGCACATTTCCAAGTTTTGACTGTTCCTTAACACTGATTTTTCCATATGAATTTCAGATTCATCTTTCCAAGTATATGGGAACCTTTTATTAGACTCTTGATTGTGTTGAATGTTTAGATTAATTCAGGATTATTAGTATATTTATCACATCAACACTTCCTCTTCATGTACATGATTGATCTCTGTTTAGGACTTCTTGTATGTCCCATCACTCAACACATTTTTTTGAACACATACCATCTTTGGGGTACGTTCTAGGTGTTGAGCATACAACATTGATTAAAATGCCCCTGCTTTTAAGTGGTTCATATGCTAGTAGGGATAGAGAGAAAGCAGACAAATAAGATTCAAATATATAGTGTGGTCCATTGTGAGAAGTGCCCAAAAGAAAAATAAAAGAGGGCATAGGGAGAGAGAAAAATAGCGTATGCATGCGAGCGTGTTTGCGTGTGTGTGTGTGTGTGTGTGTGTGTGTGTGTGTGCATGCGCATGGCATGCGTGTTTGGGGAAGCCTTCATTGATAAAGTAACATTTGAACAAACTTGAATCAAGAGAGGAAGTAAGATATGTATCCTGAGAAAGAGATGTTTTCCAGAGGTAACAAAAGATCAAAAGATGTAAATCATGGGATTCTGCCTATTGTGTTCAAAAGCAGCACAGAGCCCAGTGAGGCTGGAGTACGTAGAGAAAGAGAAACATTTTGTAGTTGCTCCACAAAGATCTTGAATATTTTTTGTTAGGTTTATTACCAGGTATTTTACAGTGTTTGCTCTGAATATCTTTTTAATGTTCTCTAAAATTACCTTTTGAATTGGTTTTTGCTGGCATATAGGAGAATTATAGAATTTTGTATGTTGATTTTATATCCTGTCACATTACTGAACTTACCTCTAGTAAATTTTAATAGTTGCTTCCATTTTGTGTCTATTAAATGACAATCCTACCTAATATCTAGTTATTTCCTCCTTCTTAGCCTGCAGTTTTATTTCTTTATTCCTCCTCATTGCATTTCTAGTATGTACAGTAAAATATGTAGTAATTGCTATGAAAGTGAGCTTCATTTTTTCCTTTCTTTAATTTTGATGAAATGCTTCTAATTTTACAATTAAAAATGCGATGCGCTATTTCTTTCTTCAAAGAAGCAGGGGAATTTTTCTCCTATTTATAATTTGGTAAGAGGACTTTTTAAAAGTAAAAACATTTCAGCAGTTATTAAGAAGCTTGTGTGTCTAGCGAAATATGTTGATGTAGTGAATTGAATTTATATTTCTTACGTAGAACTATCTTTCAATTATTGGACATATGTTTGTTTAAAAATATTGAATGCCTATAGATACAGGAATATTCTAGGCACTTGGATTACATCAGTGAATAAAATATCCTTTAATTCTTGATTTCAGTGAATTTATATTGTAATGATGGAAGATGAAAAATAAGCAATAAATATGATAAATGAGAAATTGTGTTTCAATGAGAAAATTATATTTTGGTTTAGATGAGATAAGAGTACAATGGAAAACCAAGAAAGCAGAGCAGTTAAGGGGAATCAAGTATGGGGAGCGGGTTTGAATTCTGAGGTGAATGAATTGGTATTACAGTTTCCGAGAAAAGGAGTGAATAACCCGCCTTGTAACTGCAGGCTCACTCTAGACTGAAAGACCATATGAGTCTACTACTAGGATGGAGATGATGAGCAAGGGAGGAAGATGGAAACATGTTAAGAGCTCATATAGCCATACAGAAGGGAGGTGATGGAAACAGAATTGGTGATGAAAATCTACTTTTACTTTGCTAGTTCTGTTTTCTGGATTTGCAATGCATGCAGGGTATAAGAGGAAGAGAGAGATTTAAAGTTCTTCGGCCTGAGCAACCTGACTGGTGTTTGTTTCTTTAACACGTGACTAGATTTGACTTACTATTTATTGAGGACTTTCGTAGTGAAACTCAAAATTCTACTGCAGTTGTCTGCTCTTCCATCAGTCTAATCTGGTTATTTTTGTCTATTCAAGTACATATGGTAGCTTTTCTGTATGTTTTGGAACAGCTTGTTTAAATTTATTGTTTTTTGTTTGTTTCCATTTAAAAATTTTATCAGGCTTGCTCAGAAAGTCATTTGGACCTGTACCTATTTCTGAGTAGTAGGTCTCTAAGACCACCCCAAGTTTGATGATTTGCTAGAAGGACTCACAGAATTCAGTATTTTGTTGTGATTATGGTTAAATTCATTACAACAAAGGTACAAAGCAAAATCAATGAAGAGCAAAGGTTCATAAGTCAAGATCTGGAAGATATCGGTGAAACCTTCCAGGAGTCCTCGCCAGGGGACTGTGGGTGGGGGGGGTGGGGGGGTGTCTCATCAGGCAGCTTCATTCCTCCACAGGATGAACACTTGGGAAGTGTGGGCTGCCTGGGGAGCTCCTTAGAGACTCAGACCTGTGGTTTTTATTGGGGGCTGGTTCTATAAGCACTTCCTGTGGAGCATGTTCCCAAACCCCAGACTCCAGAAAGAAGGCAGATGTTTAGCATAAGCCAGATTATTTATGCAAAGTTTAGGCACAGTGAGCCATTCATTTAGAGGGTTTTTTTTTTTTTTTTGTCTTTTGTCTTGTTTTGTTTTTGATATTCATGGAGGAGACAGTTTACTGTCAAATTCCCAGATGCTAGCGAAGAAACAACCTTGGAAACTGATCCTTCTAGGGGTAACAGTCTCAGGACTGCTATGGTAGCTCTTTTTATGTACAGAGGAATTCATTGTAACAGAGGTAAGATGTAGTTCACATTGATTACTCTTGCAATTTCTTCTACATTTATTCACCTGTTTAAATATTTACATCTTCATGAGATAATTTGGATCATTTCCTCCAGAAAACTTGTCATTTTAATTAGATTTCAAATTTATTGACAGTTGATCATAATATTGTGTTTTAACTCTAATCTTATGTTCAGGATTCCCCCCTTTTTAATTTTAATATTTATTTGTGCCTTGTCTGGTTTTTCTAGATTATACTTGACAGAAATTGTCTCCCCAGTATTTTAATAGAGACAATTATAAATTAACATGAGAATATAAGGCATAATACAAAGTGGTCGCATACTCTCTTCAATCAGTTTCTCGAGTGGTAACACTTTTCAAAATTATGGTAGCACTGCAAACAGTATCCTGGCATTGATGTAATCCACTGATTTTACTCAAGTTTCTCTAATTTTACTCATTTGTGTTTGTATATTGTTCTGTTCAATTTCATCACTTGTCTAGATTTGTGTTAATACTGCTGCAGTCAAGATGCTAAACATTTCTACCACCAAAATCATCTTTCCTGACGCTCTTTTGTAAGCAACCTCTATCCCTCTGGCATATACATCTTTCCCTTATCTTTGACCCCTGGCTATCACTGATC
This sequence comes from Solenodon paradoxus, assembly GCA_004363575.1. Lineage (NCBI taxonomy): Eukaryota > Metazoa > Chordata > Mammalia > Eulipotyphla > Solenodontidae > Solenodon > Solenodon paradoxus. The sequence goes on along the minus strand of RJWH01001609.1, from coordinate 12,819 downwards.
TGTTCTCCATTTCTAAGGATTTTTATTTTCAAAATGTTGGATAAGTGGAAATTCATACTATAGAAATTTTTTTGATTGTTATTTTTCTCAATTTGAAATATTCCTTTTGATTCTCGTTCTTACATATTCTTCCAATTTGTATAAACTTTGCATAACTTCCTTTTATTAAATATTTGGGGCATAACTTTTTCCATCTGCAATTTCTATAAATGTGAAATTTTTGGTTAGGTATATTTCCTTTGAAAAGCTTTGATGAAAACTTGGATTTTAAAATATTGAATTTTACAAAGTAGGGATTGTATTATGTTTATCCTCTTTTATCCCCCACCCCCATTCCTGGCTCCCACTGAAAAGATTTTCATGTTTGTTGGTGGTATTACAGCTATTTATTTTACTTACTTCCCCTTTAATGATTAGGAAGTTAAACATTTCTCTGATTGGAATTTAAAGTTTTGATACACATACTTGATTTGTTTTTACAGCAGTTTTATTGAAGCCAACTGACATACAATGAACTACATATGCTTAAAATGCAAAATTGTATATTTCAACGTATATTCCAATTATATTTGTTTGATTTATAGTCATAAATTGCTATTTAAAGTACAGATGTATTACTTACATGTAAAATGTATGCAGTTTTTAATTGCATTTTATTTGTGTATAGTCTTGTATAAGATTTTGATACATTTATGTATTATAGTATGGTTATTATTATAGTGACAGTATCTTTATCGCTTCACATAATGATTTCTTTTTTGTGGTGAGAAAAATTAAACTGTCGTCTCTCAGCAAGTTTTGAAATTGTAATACAATGTTATTGTCTACATGTACTGTCCTATGCATTAGATCTCTAGGACTAATTTGTCTACTAGTTGCAAGTTTGTAACCTTAAAAATATTTTTTAGCAAGGCTCAGAGGTCATTATATGCTATCCCATCTTGTCCAAGAAGAGAATTACAGTGTTTAATTTCCCCTCTCTTTCCCTGCCCCCATCAATTGCCATGTCTAGAATTTGATTCATGTTCTTGTTATTGTTGATTTTGTTGGTGTCATTGTTAGTGATGACTCCTTATTTGAGTTCCAGTACATTCCCCTGAATGTTTGGAACTTTGTTTTCTGTCTTTGTTTAGACGCTTTCTCTCATCTTAGTGGGATTTGTAATGATTTCCCTGAATCTAAGGTTTGCTGAAGGTTCCTCATGTAAGTTTCAACAAATTATTTTGTAATGTCTAGCCATTTGGGTTAGGAAGGAGAGAGAGCATTTTCTAAGGCTGCTGTGCTGTCTTAACCACAGTCTCAGGAGGTACTTTGTACATGAATAAGAGGAAGGTGGTAAGAAGGAGGCAGGTAGGTGTTTTTGGAAGTCAGACTTATCTGTCATATCTCTGCTATTTTCTGCTCCCCTGACTACTAACTGGGTAGTCTTTCTCATTGAGAATGCAAAGAATTGAAGAATGTCAAGTTCATATTAATATGTATTTGGACAATAAATTTGAGTTTTTTTAGATCAAATAATATGAAATATGATACTTTCATATAAATTAAATGGAAAACACATGAAAGAGTTTCTTTAGTTTGTATACCTGATTACATTTGAAATTGTTTATATAGGGTCTTGGGTAACAGATTTATCATGAAATATTGAGGCTATACTTAGGATGTCTGAGAACATATACTCAATATTTTGAAGACAGTGTTGTAGTGGATGACCTTCTATTGCATAATGCTCTCAGGTGAACCTAAGAGGAGAGCACTGATTATGAGTTGACTACTGAGTTATTTGTAGTGTTGTTTTGTAGGGCGGGGGTCCAGAGCAAGTGTCACATGCTGGTCTGCTTATGCCTCTCACTCTCCAACCCAGCCAGGCATCCCAATCTTGACAACTTTCTGCTGTTCAGAAAGTATATGAATGGCCAGGGAGTGAGAAAAAGATATGACTTACTATTGAGATCCTGCTTGCTTTTAATTTGTAATACTTGCTATTCAAAACTCCTGTTAGGCATCATCTCTCAGTTTCCCCACTATGCAGGTATTCTGGGATGTCAACCACTTAGTGACTGTCCTGGACACTGATCTCCGTGAATTTTATGCCCCTTGTTATATAGTAACCTTGGCAGCTGTCCTTCATTCAAGACTTGTGTGAAATTGTCAACAGACCATTTTGTGGGAGAAAATAAAAATGCATGATAAACTAGGAATCAGTCAGTATGGCACTGTGAAGACAAATCATGGCAGACTTATTTTATTTTCTTCTCTGATAGAGTGACAGGCCTCATAAACAAGGGGGAGTAATGGACAAGATCTATGTTGCTTTCCTGTAATCACTCCTGAAACACCCAGGTATGACTGGGCCATAGTTTATGTTTCCATATAGAGGACAAACACAGGATCTTGTCATTGGGCCTGATTAGTGTCTCCAGTTTCCCTGAGAGTCTGCATTCAAGCCAGAAATTAAGGTAGCAGAATTAAATAAAGAATTGAAGAGATAACTGTATAAAGAAAGAATTTGAGAGACTTCCTACATTAGGTAAATTGCAGTCAGAATTACAGGAAGGAGTTGGGACTGTAAGATTAAGACAAATAATTGGGCCACACCCTGGTGGAACAGCCGTTGGTCAGCTGCCTTCAAAGGAGCAAGTTGCATACCCCTGGGTTCAAGTCTTGGGTCCAGGGGGAAACAGTGTAAACAACTGAATGAAAAAAAAAGAAGTGCTTCTTCCTCCTCTCTCTTCCTGACTGTCTGCCTGTTTACCTTCATTTCTACCTGCACCTTTTCTTTAAAAATAAATAAATAAATAAAAGAAAAATCATTGGGACTTGGACATGCAGGCATGCTCTCACTCTCGCTCTCTCCACACACATATATATGCATATATATTTCATACACACATGTATACATACATATATATAATACACACAATATCAGAACAATTTGAAATGATCTTCTAAGTTTAGTGCTGGGCACAATTTTTATTTTGCTGATTAGACACCTTAGGTATGATATTTCAGAAGTCTTTGAATTGGGTTTTCACTCCTTCTTATCTAGAAAAGATTCTTTACATATAGGTATCTTTCGTTTCCTTTCCCAGGGGAAGTAGAATGAAAGTGACTATGGATGTCACTAGAAAAAGAGAAAATATGAAAGACTTATTATTAAAGAAAAAATACCTCTCTAATTACTATCCTAATTATGGAGGGTGATCAACTTGACTTTCATATGTGAAGGGTAATCTATTAATTTAATCTTTATGAGTTTAACAATTTAAATTGGAAAGCAAAGGGGAAAAACCCAGCTGTGTTCAATTTATTGTTCAACAGAGAGATGAATGGATTTTATATTTTCAGTATCCAGCTTTATTTTTTAAGGGAAGTTGGATTATTCCTGTTCTTATTGGAAAGATGGGGGCAGTGTTGACCCAAGTGAAATATAGATTTGTGTAAAAAAGGAGAAAGTGGTTTTGTTATAGAATGAGCTTCTGCTTCCCAACATTTCAACTCTATCTTTATTTCATTAGAGAAGCCTTCTCAGACCTCCCACACTAGGTCAGCTGAACCTGTGAAAAACTCACAGCACCAAGTATGTGTCTGTGTGACACACACCCACCTACAAAGCTCTTATTTGTAACTTTAATGGACTCTTCCCCAGGAGTTAGCCCATAAGCTCTACCAAACACAGGGCATGTGTAAGTTTTGGCTCATTATTTTCTAACCAAACTCTAACTTGGTGCCTGACATCCACTAGACTCTCAATAAATGAAGGCGACAACAAATGAATGAATGAATATAGTCAAGATTTAAAAATACTGAAAAAATAGGAAAAAAGCAAACTGAGTTGAAGAAAGCTGTAGTCATTCCCCATGAAAGGAGTTTTCATTTAAAAGTTTTATTGTAGGTGTGTCCTGTTTGAGTAAGGAAGGCAGCTCTCTAAACATAGGAATAGGCAAGTGGCAGGGAGAAGGGATGCTGTCCCATTCTGGGTGGGTGGAGATGTCTGCAGTGCACTCAGGGCTCCAGGTTCCAGCCTCAGCCTCAACTCAATTTCAGTAACTGTGACTGAACTTGTTTCTCTTTCATCGTGCCATTGAAAGCCTATTTAAAAGCACTCAGAGTCCTTTTGATTTACCAAGAGAGAGTGATCAAAGCCCTGAAAAAACTAGACATTGTGGACTCACCCTGCATGGCTGACTCAGTAACACTTCTTCACTCCCCTCCATTCACAATTGGTCCACTGAGCAGGAGGTTGGGATTCACTCACTGAAGAGCAGTAAAGGTCAAAGGGATTCTCCTGGCAATAGAATACATTTAGCAGAAAAATTTTCTAACCTTTGATGACTTCCCCATTTTCCAACTTCCTCTTGGTTGGGAAAGTCTCCAGGACTCTCACAGCTGTCATATTCCCTCCGTCCCAAAATAAATGAGAAGGGTGGGGATGCATCTAAGTCGAATTTTTAGGAATATGAGAAGATCTCTGTGGTTGGGTGGTAACAGTTAAATTTAACAAACCCTCCAGACTAATTGACTATGCTGCTTCTGACATCTGCTCTTGCTTCTGTATTCGCATAAAAGTGAGACAATATGACTGAATTCAGTGTGGATACCTTTCACTTGTGCAAAATAACAGATTCGTGTTAATGAAGGGCAGGCATGTATAGTGATTAAGAGGAAATATTCTGGTAACTTCCTTCTCGATGTTTACAAAGACTAAAATTATTTATATACCCATGTAGAGAAAATTACTTTTTTGTTTCCATTCTTAATGAATATGATGTGCCATGTTTCAGGGAGCAGTTTTGGAGTATTTTTATAGAAGTGCTTCTACTTTTGACATTGGAAAACCATACTTTTCTAATTGTACATACATATTACAATTCCTTAAGAAACTGATGTAGGAATGATATTTTTCATTTAAGGGAAATGGCCTTTGATTTCCTTAGAATCAGTATGTTCTGGAAAATGAACAAAGATGATTTATAATATAATGACATTATTTACCTAGGGCATCAGATCAACTTTTTAATATTAAATTATTTATAGTATCATTAGTATTTGTTCATTTCCTATAAATTTGTCCAAAGAATGGAGCCAACCATCCATCCATATATCCACTTATTATTTTTCTAGCTACCTCCTCAGGCTATATGAATAATTCACTGTCGTTTCATCTTTGTCATTGTAAAACAATCATCTTATTTATCACTGAACTCCTGGAACATTCTCTGACACGTCCAGATTATTTTTTCTGAGCTTGCAGTGACTCAGCATCCTACAGGGACTAAAAAAATGCTAAAGCTGAGGAGGACCGTACATGTTTTCTGACTAAACTTTTCATGAAGCTGAAATCCAGAGATACAAAATGATAGCCAGACTCCTTTGGCATTCACTTTAGCTGACTGTCTTTCCAGTCTCCATCTTGCATTCCTATCTCAGAAAAGAGGACTCCTTCCTCATTTCTAAAAGGGACACATTCTGGGTTGAGTTCCAGTCATTCCCTCTCCTGGAAGAAATGAATTTTCATAATAAAAACTTGATACTGTTTCATTCTGAGAAATGTTTAGCAAAATGGAAACCAGAAATGGACTGAAATTTGCTAGTCTAGGGGTGGATGCAGATATAGGTAGTGGTTTGAGGATTTCATCATTTGACAGGAACACAAAAATAAAGTGAAGAGGAGAGGAATGAAAGCCTATTATTCTATGATTGGTGAAACAAGTGGAAAGCAAGACAACTGCATTCCTCCCTACTCACCCCCATTTCCTGTGCCCTTCTGATGGGCCTGGCACTGTTTTAACTTTTCATAATTAATGAAAACTCATGTAATTTTATATATTTATCTACGTAACAGTTATGAAAATGTTACCTTTTTTTTTATTCAGATGAGAATGCTGAAGGGAAGATAAATTAAGTGATTTCTCTAAAGTCCTACTGCTGTGTGGTGGCAGAGCTGTGATTTAAGCAGATTTCTCTTCATTATGTTTAATTGAGCTTTTAAAAAATGATAGTATACTTGGTCTTTTAGACTCAGCCTCTGTTGATGTTAGAGAGGTAATTAAGTTATAGTGGTCAAGTGGTGAGATAAATATGCAAGTAAAAGAAAGCATTCTGAAATGTTATACTCATAGATTAGCAAAGTTTGTTTTGCAAGGTGAATAAGATCTGCTGTATAATAACGTACGTACAGATAATAATTCTGTATTTTACACTTAAACATCTATTAAGAGTCGATTTCATGTTGCATTGTTATAATAAAACATAAAAATTGTATACAGGTTGTAAAACTCACATCTGTTTACATATTTTAAAGAATATTATACATGTGTATGATGGCAAGAGTTATGAATGTTTTTGTTTGTTAAACTGTTTTTTGGTGGGATATATCCTACATCTAAAAGAATGATTATCAAATATATCTACAAAATCAAAGCAGCTACCCAGTCTAAAGAAAAAAAAGAGTAAACTTCTGTTAAGGTTTAGATATCACCTTTATAGCCCAATATCCTCTCCTCTGCTTTGGAGGAGAAAACTATTCTAGCTTTCTTTCCATGCCAAGGAATGTCCTGCCACGCAATTCATTGTTTAGTTTGCCTGTTTTTTGACTTTTTACAAATAGATATCTATACTCTTTTGTAACTAGCTTATTTGATGCAACATTGTGTTTTAGATTCATTCATGATGTTACATGAGACTAGTTGCGTTTACCCCTTCTAAGTAATATTCCGTCGTATTACTGCTGAAATTCTTTTAAGCCAGTCTAATGGATGGTATGCATTATAATCACCTGTCATTGTATCATCTGTATAAATGAGGCTTCTATAAAGAAGAATAATATGTGTATTTTATACATACACACACCTAGGAGTGGCCTTGCACTTAGTCAATTTTATAATATGTTGTGGAGTTTTATTCTATATTGTTCCACCAGCAGTAAGTACATGGTCCTGACCCTCCTTACTACCAGATGGGTGGAGATGTAGTCCTTGTGCTTTCAGGCACCATTTCCGTGATTACTAACAGGAATTTTTAAAAGATTAGACTCCTTTCAGATATCTTCTATTCTATAGTAGGCCTTTGAAATCTGCTCATTTTCTTTGGGTTATTTTCTTTTTATTGATTTACAAGAGTTCTTTCTATACTCTAGATATATTCTTTGTTCAGATATCTTCTCCCTGTGTATTGTGTATCTTTATTAATTTTATTGTCATTACTCTTTGATATCTTCTTATGAATAATCTTTAATCTTTGGTTGACAGTCTTTTAGAGTTTGTGCTTTTGTCATCTTATTTTAGGACATAGAAATTTTCTGTATTTTCTTCTTAAAAATTTTCAGTTTCATTTAAATTCTACACAGATCTAGAATTTATTTTTTATTAGGATGGTAGTAGAGATTTATTTTTATTTTCCCACATCTGGGTAGTCAGTTATTCTAGCACCATTTGTGTTAATTTCCCCCAGCAATCTTCAGTGTCATTTGTTTCATATATCAGTCTTGCCTACATGCATGGAATTGATGGAGTTTGTTGTCTTTCCACATACTTTACCACGCTATGTGTTTATCAAATATGTACATAGTGCTTACTATGGCAGACCCTGTCCTAAGTGTTTTATAAAGCTTAATTCATTTAATCTTTACAAGGCAGGTACTCTTTTATCCTCACTTTATTGATGTAGCATCTGAGGCACAGAGGGTTAAGGTAACTTATCCAAGATTACACTCCAGTAAGTGACAGAACAACGGTGGAGCACAGGCAGTCTGTCTCTGCACACAATGCTCCCTTTCCAATATTACTCATTATTTCTTGTGCTAGAGGCTTATGATTCATAAAGGCAAACTGCTCAGTCTCGTGCTGCTTTTTCAAGTGTTATGACCCATCTTGATATTTTTCTCTTCCATGTAAGTTTTAGGATCAGCAAGTAAATTTATACACACATATAAAAATACCTCAATACTGTTGACAATTCCATTTTACATTAAAATTGCAGATAAATTGGTAGCGATTTGGCATTTCATGATACTGTTCATGGTATGTCTTTCCTTGTGTTTATAATTTTCTCCATAAAGGTCTTATGTACCTGTTGTTAAATTTATATGTAATATATATATATACACACATGTATATATGCTTAAATTATATTTATTTTTTTAATACCAAAATTTGTTTTTGTTGAGCCTCACCATCAATATCTTTGTTTTCTTCATTAGTTTTTGCTCTTATCTTAGCTATTTCCTTCATTACATTTTTTATTTAATATTTTAAAATGTCTTCATTTGGATGAATTTATTTTCAAACTTCCATCTCTTTTAAACATTCAGTGCTTTATCTTAGCTTTAATGTGCAGTACCATTGTTCATACTCTATTATAATCACTGTTTTGTATAACAGACAAAATACAATTACAGCAATGCTTTTCCATAATTTCTAATATTTATTTTATATTTATTGACAATTATTTAAACTTAAAAACATAAATTATGCATATATATGCCAGAACTAAATTGTTTTAGATATTTACTAAGCTTTTCCCCAAAACCAAGTCTTCTGAATCATTTATTGATTAAGAACCATGAACTTTTTGTTCATATTTTGGCATCCTCTGGGCCATCAAGAGAATTTTTGAAGAGTACTTTACTGTTTTTTTCTGGCATTTCTCCCAAATACTGACAACTATTCTGTGATTTATTTTTTTTTTTATGATGGTACTTTCTTGGTCTTACCAGAAATATATCACTGGATCATTTTTGGTCAACAAACGTCACTTGTATGATTCTTCAAGTAGTCCTAGATGCTTTACACACTGAAATGTGGAAGATACAATTTTCTTGTCAAGTCACCAGGAATGACAATCATTTATATGTCAGTCATGGGAATTATGTCATCTGGCCAACAATAATTGAAAGTCGTTGTTGATTATAAGATAGATTCTGAGTTCAGAGATATTAAAATCTGAAAAACTGCATGCTTTAGGATAGGAAAAATTATGCTTAGCTTTATTTTCTAATATATATTTTGATATCACCTTTCCTTTTTGATCCGTAGATTATTTAAAAGTATACTTTAACATCTGTGAATATTTGAATTTTTTGTACTTTTTCTATTGACTGATAGTTTGATTATGTTTGAGTCAAAAAATATATCCTGCATTATACGCATGTTTTTGAAATTTGTCAAGACTTGTTTTATGGCTTCATTGTGGTGGGTATTTGTTGATAATTCTCTTATACTTGAGAAGAATTAAATTCTCCAGTTTTTTATGTTTAATAGTATTTTTATCAGCTTCATAAATGAATTTTTTAGAAGTGTATTGATATCTCCAGTTATTCTTGTGAATTTTCTAAATTTCCCTATATAAATGGAAATTTCAGATTTATGTATTTTGAAATTATATTGCAAGGCATTCTGGTTTTTAATATTATGTCTTCTTGAAGATATGAAATATCCATCAGTAATTGCATATTACTATTATACATTTAATCTCTAGTGTATATCAATTTTATCTGCAGCAATAATTTGTCTCTAGCTTTACATTTTATATTATTAGATATCTAGCAGTATTTAAATTAATCTCTAACACTAACATATAGATATAAGTCTACCTTTTTATTATTAGTTCCAGATTTATTTTGACTCATATTTGTCTGGCATAAAGTAATTAGTCTTAACTTTTAATTTTCCAGTATTCTTATACTCTTTTAAATCTCTTATAAACAGTTCACTATAATTTACAATATTCACTTTGACAATCTTATTTTTAACCAAAGGTTTTACTCTATTTACATTAGTTTTTATTATCAATACTTAAGAATTCACATCTATAAACTTACTTGGTATTTTCAATTTCAAATTTTCTAGTTTTTTTTTTTCCTTTGTATTTTTTAATTGAGTTTTCCCCTATCTGCTATTTTGGGAATTATAATTTCCATGTCTACTCTTCTAATGATTTCTCTAGATATCTTAATGTGTATTTTAAACATGGCTACTTTTAATAAGTATCTTTGCCTTAATACATTGAATATAAGGAATTTAAAATCACACTCACTCATTCCTTTCTGATTCTTTTACCATTGTTCTAGTCTTTGAGTTTCATTTAGTTTTTAAAGCGAGAAATTATATATCATAGTAACAAAATCATAAACATAGTGACTATTTTTTCCTTTAGTTTCTAACATGTAATCTTAGACTTTAACCCTCTATCATAATATATATTTATTACATTATGTTCTCTATCTTCCTAACATAGTCTAAACTCCTAATGATCATGTATGTGGTTTTATTTAAACCTTATTAATCCACAGTTTCTGGAACAATACCAAATACTTAGCAGGTGTTTAATAAATATGTGATGGCTTATTGACTCAGCATCCAATTAAACTCATGAATTCTCATTAAATGAGAAATGTTAACATTTAAGTAAAACATTTGGAGATTCTTTTCTGCTGTGGTTAGTATTGGTTTTCCATGCTCCATTTCCATGGGGCTGATTCAACTGGAAGTTTCAATTATCTAGGCCAAGGTAGTGTGCAAAATAGTGGGTGGAAAGTGAGATAAAGAGAAACAAGGCAGAATGCAAAAGATATTCCTGCATGTTGTGATCACATGAAAAACAGTAAATCTGGTTTTATTTTTTATTTGCTTCTCTTCTACCTAATTATATTTTTTCTTTTTAACTTATTGATATCTCTGTGTTTCCATAAAGACACAGTGATGCATTTCAGTCCTTAGCCCTGGTCTGGTCAAACAAGGCCATGGTAGATTTAAGACAAAATTCACAATTTCTTTTTTTTTAAATTCATGCTGTTCTTGTCCAGTAGTCCAGTATCTTTCAGATAAAAAACCTCTTACTTCACTATGTGATGAGCAGCCTTGTTAATTTTTCAGTCTTATCTTTTCCACTTGGTTCATCTAGACAAGAACATATCTATTCTACTATTAAAAAAACTTTTCTTGCCTCACAACACCTGATTCAAGACTAGCTTAAATATGCACTTGAATTTCACTTAAGGTAATGTAAGTAATAGGTTCTGTTAACTCAATTTTTATACCCTGTGATTAAAAGTGATGCTAATTAGGAGTTATTGCCACTTCAGCCCTTCCCTGAGTCATCTAGGAATATTGCCATCAGACAAGGGACTAGGACTGTTATACATTCCGTTGATGGGCATTTCCATGGACTATTGAATGGAAGACATAGCAGAGATTTCCATTATTTCTAGCTCATGGGAAAGCTTATGGTATGAAAGCATTTTTTTTCTATTCCCATTCATGGTCATTATTTTTCCTATTATAAGAGTAAATTAATTCTTTACCTAATAGGTTTATACCTGCCGCAAGAATTCATAGAAAGGAGGGTTCAATATAAGCTGTCATTGCATACTTAAAAAAAAAAAAGAGTTCCTCAGTAATTCTCACGAACCTATACTAGGTCTCTCCCTGGAATGTAAATTCTAGCTAGATTTTTATGGGGAAAAGGTCTCAGTCTATTTGTTTTAAATGTCAATGTCTTCTTGTCATGTCTCCATAGATTCTGCATATGGTCATTTCAATCACTTCTCTGCCCCCATCCTTGGGAAATAATTTGCTTTATTCAAGTCATGCCACTGGATGAGTTGTTCTTGAGTTATGAGTTCTTTCATCTATGCTGAGGGCATAAGGGTTACATTTTGTGGAGCATTATGTTATCAGAGTGTTTCTATAGTTTCTTAGGAGTCTGAAGAAAATAAAACAACAGAGGCTGTTTATAGTTAATATTGTTAACTATCCCAAAATAGATTTAGTAAAGATCCCTCCCTTCTGACAGTTTTAAAGCATAGAGTTTAATTTAAGAGTTAATTAAGGAGTAGGGATTACATGATATTTGTAGTTTTATTAACAGAGTATCAAACTAAAGAAAAGCTGAATGTCAAGTACTTTCCATTATTACATTCAGCTTTATGAAGTTAAAGTCGTTTGCCTGTTTCTGAGTTGTCTTTAGATAGATTATTGACTTGGTTATCTATAGATTCCCAGCTGTAGAGAAGTGAGGAATGTATTCACTCAGAGTTTTAGAAATTAAATTAAGAGGAGTTATCTTTTGACATATCTGAAAAGTTCATTGAGCCTTAGTGAGTTTAATTTCAGTGCGTTTAATTAAAATCAAAAGTGGGTTCTTTTAGTTAAGGTCATCTGAGGAGCATGCTTCTGCTTAGATATATAAAGTGTGAGTGGAGAATGACTTGCAATTAACCTTTTGCTTCTCATTTAGCAAGTGGTCAGACAAAAGCTACCTAGCATTGTGAGGATGTTAACATGTTAATGCTAGATAATCTAACCTTTGTTTTGATACAGGGAGCTCATTAGTTACCATGACTTCCAGATATTTAAAGGGATGACTTTTGGATACTCAGTTTGTCCAATTCAGACACTTGCCTTTAGATATAATTTGAATTTCATACTAACATCCACTGAGACCCAAAGAAGTTGAATGACTTTCCTGCCAAAGACGACATAGCAAAATTGTGAAATATAATAGTTTATTTACTGAGTTATTGTCCAAAGAGGAATATGTTTCTTATAATTTCCGTTTAAACTTTATTTATGAATATTCTGATAAAAATAAAGGCAGGAAATTTTTCTTGAATAAGAAATTTGGAATAATTTAGTGACACTGTGATTTAAAATGAAGGCTATGTGGTTGAACACAGCACATTCACAAATGGATAAGAAGGCAATAAAAAGGAAATACTTATATTCCTTAAGTGATCATAGCTTTTGATATCAGTCTGAACTCTTCCCTTATCACTCCCATACTTCCCAGGATGTTGATCCCTTCTCTTTAATACTTAGA